>JAOXJP010000017.1:1705501-1734636 GCA_025762735.1 Platanus orientalis
CATCCTTCTCATTTGTAAACTAAAATGCATCACATGTCTAGCATCCATCCAACGATGGTAGTAAAAAAAAAGTAAAAAATGTTTCATAGATCTAATCACGGCTCAAAATTTTGGCAAAAATTTCAATGGAATCTCCTTATGTTTCGTGAGTGCAAAACAAAATTTACGAGGGGAATAAAATTTTGCCAACATTGTCCATTTGGAGAACGATTGTCTGTTTTGAGACACCTCAATTATCGTGCATTGAGTGACACATGACGTGTTTTTGAATTTAATGTTTTTTATTGACCACCTACTTTTTCAACTGAACACCTTTTTGGCCCCTTTTAGCCCCCAAAACAACACATGTCTGCTTATAATTCACCGTATACACTACAGAGGCAAGCAAAGCAAACGTTGTGTGATAAAAATGCCTCTATAGTGTATATTGTGAATCATAAAGAGACATGTAATCACATAAACAATATTTTTTGTGTGTAGATATTTTCCAAAATTTCAGTTAAAGCAATTCACTTTGTAGAAAGCTAGAGATTCTAAATAGCATATTTTCATTGTTGAGAATTTACTTTCCTAATATTATTTAATCTTAAACCTTGAAAGAAATGTGTGAGTTTGTCATGTGAAGAAGTATCATGCTTTATAACATCATGATGTAGGCCTCAATACAATTGAAGTATGTAACAACGTCATTATCCAGTGTTGGTCCTATTATTACGAGGTGTTGGGAGGGGTAAATTGGAGACAGACTTAATCTTTGGCTTTTCTGCACAAAGTGGCTGCTCATGAGACTCGAACCCACATTTTCACGGTGACAGTCCAAGCCACTACCATTGCACCAAAACAATGACCCTTTCAATCCTATAGGTATGTGGGGTGGCAAAATTATAGCCACCAATTCATAATTAGGACAAGTGAGCACATAACTTTATGAGAAATTGAGGGAGAGAGAAAATGGTGTTAAGAGTTTTTTTTTTGGGGGTAAATAATTACTTTATTAGAAAAGACTGAGGAAAAAAAAAAAAGACAACATACAATACAACAAGGCAGCCTTATGGCTAGGGTGCAAATGAGCCGGATTCAATGTAGATATTAGTGTATTCAAAGTCAACTCATTTATAATCGGCTATTACACACACTCACACACACACACACACACACATATATATATATATATATATATATAGTTGCTTTAAACAGATATGAATATGAACTGAATACAGATAATAATAAGATATTTGAATCCCTACTTATGGCATCAGTTAGGATATCCAAAACATTACATTGGCACTAATAATGTAAGCCAAATCCACCCTCCCATTTCGTGATTTTATTATACAGCATTTCAAACCTCGGAATATGTGATAGAGAGATTTCAAATGAAACAACCAAGTCCCGAATCTCATTAATTAGATGCGCATATCTCCAATAATCATGGCTCTAACTCAATCTCCACTCAATAATCACCATCAGATCGCCCTCAACACACACGAGGACCCCCAAGATTTTTTAGCTCACGAAGACCTATGAGGAGCTCCATGACCTGCACCTTAGTAGAGTCACAAGAGCCAAAAGGGCATGTAATAACGTGAATAGTGAGATCTCTCCAATCCTGAACAGCATAACCAAAACCACCTATATTTGGGTTTATTTTTAAAGACCGGTCGAAATTGGGCTTAAAAAGTTGGGGGAGGGGGGCTGCCACTCCAACAAATTCTTACGAGTACTGGAGCATTGAGGGAGATTCTAGTCACCTTATCTTTCAGATACAGAACCTTTGAAACTACTTGGAAACAAACAGCCAACTACCAACTTCTCAAATAATAGATTAAATGACCTCATTACAATTCTTTTGGATCCCTTCAAAAATTCTCAAATTCATTTCTTTCCAAATACCCCATATGACTGCATGAATCAAATAAGCCCAAATGGTGCAAGAGTTATATTCTGGTTTACCATATAATTTTGTTGCATGAGTCCAACAACAGCAGCCTCATCCCAAACCATTTAAACATGAACCCTTGTTGCATATATCTAACAGACCCCACCCCACTCCCCCCAAAAAAAAAAAAAAAAAAACGCCCTCATTTTGGATGATTATGAACCATATCTTCTTAGCATTGTCAATACTTGTACCCTGCTTTAGTTAAGGGGAGCGTTCCCAATCTTCTTGGTTTTTGAGTCATCATACTGTTAAGTTTTTGAGCCGTCATGCTTATTTAACAATCCCTGAAGTTTCACTGGAAATTTTCATGTTTTTTCTAAGTTTCTTAATTTTACAAATTATTTATTATTTCCAGACATTCTAACAAAACGTCTGTGATTCATTAGGGTGAAATGATCATCAAAATTAACATTTTGAACATTGGTTATAATCATCATACCACTACTTTTGGCAAATTGCATGTAATCTCTATCTTTCACAAAATTTAATTTCTTAAAATACAATAGAGAGACCTTTCATTTAAAGTGGATCCATCAAAATTTATAGATGAAGTGCCATATCATATAAAACCAATGATCAAGTAATGGGTTCTCACACACATGAACGCACCAACCATATGATCACAACAATCTGTGTCGCATTCAGTTCTTTTTGGACATAATAAAAGAAATACCTGAATCAGAGAAATCTATGTTTGAAGGTCATGGCACTGGCACCCCTATTAGGTGTTTTTGGCATGGGAGGCCTCTTAGGTTTCCACCCGGTGCCGTCTGCATCTGGTTTCTTCAGTATTCCTCATTATATTTTCAGAGTTCTACACATGGGTGTGTTCATGCAATTTGGGGTGCAAAATATTCATTTTTTAACGTTAATTGAAATTACAGTAAAACTAATACATGTAAATGTCTTATCCAAGACAGTCTAAATCAAGTGTACATACATGATCTTAGATTTACAAATGGCCAGAACCCACTAAGAATATTCCTGGCCTAATCTCATCACATCATAGTCGTTAATTATTGGAAAAAAAATCATCATATTTATGTAGATGAAGAAAAAACAATTCATTAGATTTGAACTTGCAATCAAAATAATACTCCTTCAACATTCCAAATCAGGTATACATCTTTCAACCGAGAGAGTTACAAATGCCTTCTCCTCACCATCATTATCATCATCCTCAGTGTGTAACCCCAACTTATTGGGACCAGCAACATGTAATGGTAAACAGTCATATACCATTCTTTGCACTCTGTTCTCATTACATCATTTGTTTGGATAGAGATATTGAGGGACACCTCACTACCAAAATTTGCCCAATATTAAGCTATCTAGATCTTGTGAACACTGCAACCAGCATCCTCTGATGTCAAGTTCTCCTTGCAGTTGAAAAAAAAGGACCGCCCATATACAACCTCCTTTATTCCAAGTAACTGCCATAAAGTAATCAAGTGGATTTAGTTGGAGTGAACAATTGGAACTAAAGGATATTCAAAAACTTTCCTTGTTGACAAAGCACTAAGGCCACAGGTACTAAGCAAGCAGAAATAAGAAAAAAAAGCAAAAGCCAAGAAATGACAAAAAATGCATTTCACCCCAAATCCACAAAATAGCATTACTATGAGCACTGATATGGTATTTAATCACAAAATGTACAAGGCACATGATTAACCCATGCCAGAACTTCCATCTTGTGCTCACACTCAACTCGAGGGTGATAGGCACCAATTAAGATCTTTCCAAGAAAAAAAGGTGATAAAAGCAGATGTAATCAGACAAGTAGAAATATAATTTTATGAACAGCTTACCATTGTCATGTTCCTTGAAAAAGTCAAGGTATAAATAGATTAATGAGTGGTATGTGCTCATGGATCTTGACATTCAGTTGTAACCACAATGCCTTGCCAACATTCATGCTTATGTAAGCCTGATTGTTCATGGTTGCCCATGTGACAGGGGAATCAATAGGAGATAATGGCCAGTCCATGGAAAGGAAAAATCCTATTTGTATGTTAGAAAACCAACCTAAGTTTTGTTGTCTGCTTTTTTGTGGTGACAAAGGATCAATGTTGCCTTTTCAATTTAATAGAAATCTTCATTGATGTCAGAAAAAAGAAACAGGATATTGTCCACAAATGACAAGGTGAGAAAGTTAGAGATTATCTGTGTCAAAGAATTCATCAAAACATCCAGAAATGATGGTTCACTAGTAACGATATCCACCCTGTTAAATTTTGACCAGATACATCAGTAGGAACAACAGCATTTTTAAGAATGGCTACCAGAACATAACCGAACTTCCTAAATAAATTAAAAAAAAAAAACACTAACTCATATTTAAAATAGATGTTTATACCCTATGCGGTGCTAAACTATCTTGAATCTCAAGGTCTCTAATATATAAAATGGGGTGGTTAATGTCACATTTGCTCCTTAAACGGAATCATAGGTTGGTCTTTTATTTTAAAGGGGATAGTGACAGCTGCAGCACTCAGATTTGAATGGTGTTAGTGATTGGTCTTCTATTTGAAGGAGATTGTGATAACAGCAGCAATCACATCTGAATGGTTTTAGTGGAAAACAACATTTAGCATGGAAAAAATGTACATGAAAGCAAAATGTGATTATTAATGTATTTACAGAAAAAAAGAGAGAAGGTAATTCTCCTGCAATGGAGAGAAACAATCACCTATACAAGCCAAATTAGAGAAAGGATTTCTGTTCCTTTTAATGGTTCTTTTTAATGATTGTTAATGATAAAGAATTATCAAAATTAAACAAAGAATAATTCATAATAGAAGGGAGAGAAAATCCAAATAAACAAAGAATAGAAGCTATGTCCACAACTCCACAACACAATACAAAACCGTTCTGTAGAAGCCTTGTTTGGTTAGGGAGTGTGCCATATTATTATCCAACCTCAGGAGAAGGGAGAACAAGATACTCATACTTGAAGCCAACTCACATATTTGCTTTGATAGGATGAGATAGTCTCCAAAAGTCTTTCTCCTTTTCCACAATAGAGACAACTGAACTAAAGAACTCAATATCCCTAGGCATTGATTAATATCAATACAAGAAGTGAGAACAGTATATTCATACTTGAGGCCAACTCACACATTTGCTTTGTAGGATCAGGTATTCTGCAAGAGGCTTTTTCCTATCCTAGATAGTTACACTTTGAACAAATGAACTTGGTACGCCTAGGATATGCATCTATGTATACCAATTCATGAAGGAATATGAATAAATATTACCTGCATGTTCATGGAATTGCATCCACCAGGATATCCAGTAATGTGCCATAATCAAAATGTCTGCATTTAATGATTAACTAAGTGCGCAATGTTCATGTACAAGGAAATCAACAATGCTATGGTAGAGGTGACTACATAAAATATTGAGGAATATCATTTGGCAATGGAGCAGTGTAGAATTCAAACCACATACAGGAGTTTGAGAGATCAAATCTGGTAAATGCCAGCCATAGCGAGTTAATAAAAAGTAGTAATAGTGAGATACAACCATGTGATTATCATTTAACAAGAATCAACTAAGCGTATTTTTTATAGATTAAGTAATGAATTTTACAAAAGAAGAAAAGGGGAACAATAAATGGGGTAGAATGCATGAGAGATACAAAATGCCCAACAGAAAAGGCAACAGCCCCTAAGACCCAAACTTAATAGAATACAAATCGTCCCAATTGAAAATCCACTCGCGAAACTTCACCCCTTTGAACATTGGACTCATAGCAACCCAACAATACAATTCGGCTAGGATCTTGTTCTAAATCTTCAAAAGTGGCATCTTGGATTCTTCAAAGATCCTAGAGTTGCACTCTTCCATAAAATTTATCCCACCACAGTGGTGACAAAGTCCCAAATCATTCTCCATCTACAGCTAAGAAAGCTGCCTGGACCAGTTCTCCAACCCACAATCAGAACTTTAAACGATCCCAGCAAAGCCCATCTCAGGTTGAACTGGCATACAATGGACCCCGGTATAGCGAAGGCAATGGGAAAATGGAGAAAAGATGGCTGACAGATTCAGCTGCATTGTGGCACATAATGCATCGGTTTGGCAGGTATGTACCTTTTGAAATGAGAATATCAGCTATGGGTACCCAATTCCAATAGGCCAGCCAAAATAGGAATGGGATCTTTGACAGGATGAAAAGATTCCACACAAACTAGATGGAAAAGCCACACTCCCAGTCACCAGTTGAGCTAATAAGAGGAAGAAAGACTTCACAGAAAAGGAACCCTCCCTGCTGCCAGTCCATAACCTGATATTATCTGCTTCACCATCACCAATAGAAGCCTCTTCCAGCCTGAGCAGCAACCTAGATAACTCGATTACATCCCAGTCAACCTACAATCAACTAAAGCATATTCACAAAAAAAGGAATTCACAGGAACAACATGATGAGGTCTAGTGGCTAAATATTGGAGTTAAGAACATGTGTCTTCATAATTCAGGTCCGAAAGCTCAGGCTTAAAATAGAAGTCCACTTGGCCAAATCAATACAAAAACCAGGAAGTATAACAGAGAAAAAGAACATGATGCACTTTGAATATGACAGCTTGTCTAGTTGAAGTTAGTGAGGTGTTGATACCACATATCTGGGTCCAAGACCCAATTTCGCCACTAAACTATTAACCACTAACCCACTTGCCAACCCAGAAAAGGGCAGGCTACATAAAATTTGAAAGATAAACAAATAGCCAACATTGGCCAAACTAGAAGATTGTTGTCTCCAAAAGTGAAATGGTGAGTTAGATATGTGCCTTGAAGCTCTGGATGTCATCCAATTCTAATTGGAGACATTAAAAGAGTAAATAAGACAAAACAACAAAGTGGAGAATTCAATTTGAGAACATAGAGATCAAAATATTTAACTCTGTATATTGATGTATCAATGACCTATAATGAACCTTTTTGTCTCATATAAGCTTGGATTCTGGCAATGGGCAGCTGCCAATTGCTTATAAGCCAAACATGAAGAAAGTAAGTGATTACACTGAAAAAGGTTCTAAGCTAACATGTCTAGATATAGATGCCTTCAGCTTTGAAACCATTGAAGGTGTAGGATTACTAGCATTTCAATTGCTTTTCCATCTTGGTGAATAGCATCCTAGAAATCTTTTTAGCATCTCAAAATGGTCAGGTGTGGCATGACAACGAATTGGAAGATTGCCTACACAACAAGGAGAGTAGCACTGACAAATGGAAAGAAGAGTAAATTATGCATGTAACCAATAAAGACACCTATAGATATTAAGACTTTCACAATTTTTTTTTTGTTTCACTCAAATGTTTCATTCATTTAATTCAAATGTTTCAAATTACTGTGAAGATGTATGCCATTCTGTTCAACTACTTCATGCCATTACAAAAGGTGGGAACCAACAAAAGCTTGGTGACATTCTATCGATATATCTGACTTCGCAGGCATTGGAGCAAAAATTATGCTGTTTATGTTTGCTTTTGCAGATGCATATGCATACACTAATACTATGAATGCAGTTGTGCAATTAAGTCTGCATATATTGTGTAGCAATGTTGTTCGTGTATGCTATATACATACATATGTATGCCATGTATGTTGCCATAAACATGCAATTTCTGCAACTTACTTGTTGAATGTCCCTTTCATGGGTATTGCAGAACCAGGGTTTTTTTTTTGTCTGCAATACTCTGCTCCTTTTCTTCATTATTCTCTCCTCCACCAAGAAGATCCTCCATTAACATAAACACTTTGTGAATCTCAACTAAAAAAATTAAAGTTAAGTATGATTCAACACAAAAAGGTAAGCCTGAAAAAAAAAACAGGAAAAAGAAAATCATGATTGTCAACTATGGTCAGTGCCTTCTGCTGTTCATCTAAAACAAATCCTGATAATTTTTAATAAAAACCCTTTATTATAGTAGAAAAGAAAAACCCATTAAATAAATCACTGAAAACAATAAAATAAACCGAAAAAGAATCAAAAGATACACAAATAAACAGAATAATAAGAACATACGAATTAAAACTATTACAACTAGTGGTAGCTAAATTGGCCCTTTCCCTTTTGTGGGTCATCGAAAAAACGGCGAAGAATATAGGCGAATTCCGGGTCTTCATCATAATTCTTTTCTGCTTCTCTCCCTCTGGACTTACTCTGAGACGATAATCCTGCATAATCGTCTTCTTCTTCTTCATCATCTTCTTCAATCTCTTTATCCAACTTCTGGGTCTTCCTTTCTTGGCTTCGATTTTCTCTGATGAAAGATACAGATGTTTACTAAAGTGGTCCCCTACAAGAACTCGGAAGAACAAGAGAGAAACGAAGAACTAAAGCAGAGAAGTTAGTTTGGCGCGAAAATTTGCAGCTCGTAAGCTTCGAAGGTGGAAGTGGCAAGGCGCAGAGGTGTAGGATAAGACGGCGTCTTTTAGAAAACGCCGGTTCGTTACTTTCGTTAACCAGCTCCTCTTCTCCGACAAGCGAGGTCACTCTGTCTGCTCTACTGTTAGCTCTGTATGAAACCATGAATATGAAGTCACTCGTCCGTTGTGACTCGGGAACGAGTTGAGTCGTCAACTCGGACGAGTTGGGTGCAAATCCATCCTTATCTTTTAAGGAATCCTTGGGTGATGTGAGAAGACACCTCGTTCGTCTATACTACAAACGTGACCGCACTTTGCTTTCCTTGGGAATTTTAAATTTTCTTGGGTGGGCCCTCATCTGGAATTGCATCCATCCGGTTGTCTAACATGTCTAATCAAAGCTCATGGATAAAAAAAGGACGGCTCATAAAACAGGGAATAAAACTTATTATAGAATTATATAAAGTGGCCAGTGGGCTCATTCCAATTTAGTCTAAAAACAGGGTATTTTTGCATCTGTGCCCTGTGTGCGCAAGTTCGCCTACTTCCTCTCTCTCTCTCTTCTCTTCCCCCCTTTGTTTTTGGTTTTTGCATTAATCTTAAATTCCCACTTCATTTTCTGTTTCCTATTTATAAATCTACCCTATTATTTCTTCTCTTTCCTCCTTCGTTCCTTCATGCTAGTAGCAGATAATCTGTCATCTTCATATTTATAATTAGAGGTGGGAAATGTGTCAAGATTGGATTAGGTTGGGGAACTAATGGTAACAACTGATTACCCAATTGGAATATAACCTTAATTATTTGACCAAAACTCCAAAAAAGAAAAGAAAAGTGGGTTGTTGGGTCCTAGTGTAAAAGATGGGGATGGATGAGGTTCATGTTCATGCACGGATGGAGCCATGTTGGGTTAAGAAATGCATAGTATTAACCCAGCCAAATTCAAAGAGGATTGGGATTAATCAAAACCTAACTTGAATTAAAAGGAGAGTTCAAATCGGCTAGAGATTTGGTTCAAAAATTGCCACTTCTTAAAATTTTTAAGGTTGTAAATGGATCGAATACAAAGCATATATATCTAGACCAATTGGATATCTGTATTTGTTGAAATATTTAACATATATTTTAAAATTCTTATCCATATATCAAATTACATAAAAAAGGTCATAATAAATTATAATATTACATATATCAATTACGTTTATATATGCATATAAAATTAAATTTTAAAACAAGATCCATATTCATATCCGTTAACTTAAATGTTTATCAAAAAATATTAATTTGAATGGATTCGGATATTTAACTTGGAGAAATTTGGTTCGATTATAAATGGACTTATCATAAATGGACTGGTTATTTACCTGGGCCGATTCACTTGGACCCATATTCTCCTAATGATTTGGCACAACCCCCTTAGGTCATCCCAAGGTCAGCCCAACATCAGGGGTTAACACATTAGTGCTGAAAAATGAAAAGCATCTCCAAAAAGTGTAAATCACTTTTTTGGCATTGATGTTGGTCTGACCTTGGTGTCACATAAAATCCGAGGACCTTATCCAGGTAGAATCTACGTAAAAAAACGAAGCAAAGGTTCTGTGATAAAAATGCCTCTGTAGTGTATATGGTGAATTCTAAACAGACATGTGGTGTTTTGAGGGATAAAAGGGCCCAAAAAAAATGTTCAGTTGAAAATGTAGCTGTCAATAAAAGACATCAAATTCAGAAACATGTCCTGTGTCAATCAATTCACAATAATAGAGGTCTGTCTCAAAACAGGCAATTATTCTCCAAAAAAAAATGATCCATTTAGAGGCCTAACTTTTTTTATTTCATTGTGGATTCTAGGCAAATAGTAAAATTGTCTTTCTTAGAATCATTTTACCTTTTTAGACAATGGAGAATGGTTTACTGTTTTTAACTTAAGGTACAATGATACATATTCGGGCCATGGATAACCCAAATCATAAGATCATTGGTGAAAAAAACATAGTGTGCCCAAATTAAAAAAAAAAAAAGAAAAAAAAGAAGAAAACTTAAAAAATAAAAGTGATTTGTCAAAAAAAAAAAAGGGCATTAAATTTCTACCGTCCATTTAGAAACCAAGTAAGGGAGTGCACATTTACCTTTCACACACCTTATTACTTATTCTAAGAAAAAACAAGGAAGAAAAGTATAAAACGCTTTGCGAGTAAGTCTGTAATAAACAAGTTGAAGGAGGAAGTTGATTGGTAATTGGATCAAGACTGAAAGCCAATAGCCTTGAGATTCAAATATTTAACTCGGAGAAATTTGGTTCAATTATATTTAGATATATCATGAACACTGGATATTTACTCTGGACAGATTCACTTGAACCCATATTCGCCTTCTCCAACCTATTCGGATCGGGCTTGGATTACGTGTAAACCAATTTCATGAGAACTGTGCAAACTGCAACGGGGGGCTGACACATCAGCACTGAAAAGTGATTTACACTTTTTGGGGGGTGCTTATCAGTTTTCAGCACTGATGTGTTAGCACCTTGGTGCGATTTGCACAGTTCTCACGAAATTAGTTTACACCTAATTTTCTTCCATTCGGATCCAGGTAAAAAATGATCCATTTGCAGTCCTAACCTTTTAGTTTCATTGTGGATTCTAGAAAAATAGTAAAATTGGTTTTTTATAATATCATTTTATCTTTTTAATCAATGGAGAATGGTTTACTTTTCAACTTAGAGGTACAATGGTACATATTCAAAGGGCCATGGATAACCCAAATCATAAGATCATTGGTGAAAGAAAACATATAGTACCCAAAAAAAAAAAAAGGAAAAAGAAAAAAATTTAAAAGAACAAAAGTGATTTGTCACACAAAAAAAGGCATTAAATGTCTACCGTTCATTTAGAACCAAGTGAGGGAGTGCACATATACCTTTCACACACCTTATTACTTCTTGGAAATAAAAAGATGAAAAAAAGGAAGACTATAAAAAGCTCTGCAGGTAAGTCCGCAATAAACAAATTGGTTATTGGGTCAAGAATGACTGAAAGAAGCCAATGCTGTTGAGATTTGGAAAGGTTTGAAGGTAAAATCACTTCGAAGAAGAATACAGAAGCTGGAGAAATATTTGCATTCAGAGGGAGGGGAGGAGAAACCGGGCATGGATTTGCTTCCAGCAGAGACCTCACGGATCGGTCAGAGGCATGGTTTCAGGTCTCTGAAGCTCGTGAATGTCGCCATGGATGATGTTCTTGATGAAAACCCAGTTGGAGTTGACTACGGGAGACTCGATAATGGCCTCTATTACTACGTCCGACCCAATCCTAAGCCCAGAATGCGAGCCGCTCTGGCGCTTGCTGTAAAAGTCGGGTGAGTGGCTCTACTTCCTGTAATTGATTGACTTGTTCATGGGTTTGGTTTATTAAAGTTTGTTGCAGACGATCAATTGGCTTTCATTGCTTTGATTATTGCTTTTGTTCTACTTGGTGGGTTCGTATTCGTTGTTCTTAGTTTTACTTGGGTTTTTATTCTTTTTAGAATTTTTGGTTATTTAGGAATGGTCAATTTGGTAGTTGTTGGATGGAGGAAATGGGTTTCATTTCTTTTTTTATTTAACATGTATTTTGTGTTATAATTTTTTTATGGGTCTTGGTCAAGTTACTCATAGAGAATAAAGCTAAATTTCTTGATTAATGTCAATACCTCTGCTTACTTTCTTAACTGGTTTTGAAGAGTTCATGCCATGAATATAGAAATGTTGTTTATCTGTGGTTATACTTAAATTGTTATTAATTTTGTATATTTTCATGACTGGGTTTTGGAAGCTTATAGTATGAAATGGAAGAATGGAGTCTTAATTGGAAGAACTTGGTTTAACACCAAATCAAGTTCGTTGAGGAAACCGGAGTCTAGTGATGGAATTCTGGATGCTGTAATAGATGATTGACTTTACTTCAATTTATTAAACAGAAAATCATCAGAAAGCAAGGGTACCTAAGTGCAGCCCCTGAAATTTTTTCCATCCTCCCAAGGAAAAAAGATATCACTAGGATGCAACAGACCACCTCCTTTCTAATGCATCATGGGGTTGATTAGTAATTTGTATTTCCCTGAAAAGGGCATAGAATTGAGGAATAATGTTGCAAATTTTCTGTTAATTCTTTTTCTTCTGATTATCATGTTATTCATTTTTCTATGTTATTCACCTTACCAAATATCGGGCTAGCTGCAGTTTATTTGGAATCTCATTACAAATCTATATGTTTTAGCAATAAATTATTTTCATATACACTATACATCCCTCTTTTGCTTACTTGACTTATGGAGTTATTTCGTTCTGTTCACGGCAGCTCAGTTTTGGAAGAAGAGGATGAGCGCGGAGTTGCTCACATAGTTGAGCATCTTGCTTTCAGTGCCACCAAGAAATACACAAATCATGATATTGTCAAATTTCTGGAAAGTATTGGGGCAGAGTTTGGTGCTTGTCAGAATGCCTCAACATCAGCTGATGAAACAATATATGAATTGCTAGTTCCTGTTGACAAGCCTGAGCTCTTATCTCAGGCCATATCTATCTTGGCAGAATTTAGCTCTGAGGTGGTAACATTTCCCTTTTCTGCTTCGGTGACCTTCTTTCTTTATGATCTCTGTTTGCTCAAGTTACCTGTATAACGTAGGTTCGAGTTTCAGCAGTTGATTTGGAAAAAGAAAGGGGAGCTGTTTTGGAAGAATACAGAGCAAGCCGGAATGCTAGTGGACGGATGCAGGATGCACATTGGGTTCTGATGTTGGAAGGGTCAAAGGTACTGCTTAAAAATTGTATATATTTGTCATATTCCATTTTTTATTGCTCTAAGGTGCTCACGAGTCGCTTCTTTCTGCAATCTTCTGGTTTACAAACAAACTGGTTTGCTCAATTTTCTCAACTATCAGAGAACTAAGGCTCAGGATTTCATCTTGGAATGAATACCCTTGAGGACAAATTTAGCTTTATATTAGTAATCAACTCTTCTCTTGTGATAGTTCCATAAAGGCTGTCATATTTTCCAGGTTGTTCCTGTGTCACTTCCTGAGAATCTGACAGCAATTCGTCTTTGCACACCATTAATAACTGATAATACTCAATCAGAAAGGAGCTAAAGAAATATTCCTTTTGTCATGTCCATTAGAGCAAAATAAGATGAAGGATGCTCTTTAATTCTCATTTTTAGGATTTGGTTTTGACTATTTCACATCGAGTCCAGTTAGGTCTTTTGCACTTTAACTGGCCCCAAATAGTTGGAATGAGGCTCTGATGATGATTAGTTAACCCCCCCGCGGGTTTCACTGTCTTGTTAAGAGGATCTGTGGTCGGATGCATTAGATAAAAATTTTGCTTTCATAAATCATTAATGCAGTCCATGCAATAATTGGATGACCATTTGTCTAGTTGCTTTCTTTATTTGCAATAATTAGTAAACAGCATCTTGGTGTAATTGGCAATGATGTAGAATTGAGCATTTTAAGTTTTAACTTTATGTCATGATGCATCTTTTATTGGACTGTGACTTTCCTCCCTGTCTTTAAGGAGTGGTTCCTAGTTCGCATCATTGTTATCCACCAATAACTTTGTAATTGATCGCAGTATGCTGAGCGTCTACCAATTGGACTAGAAAAGGTGATCCGGACGGTTTCTCCTGAGACTGTTAGGCAATTTTATCAGAAGTGGTACCATTTGCACAATATGGCAGTGGTAGCTGTTGGAGATTTTCCTGATACACAGGTTTACAGTTGTTATGTTCAGATTTTCCTTTCAAAGTCCAATGGTAACTTTTGTACTAGCTTGGCTTTCTAAACAGTTCAGTTATTTTTTTTTGGGTGCAGATCGTAGTTGAATTGATAAAGACTCATTTTGGACAGAAATTTTCAGCTTCTGGCCCTCCAGTTATACCACATTTCCCTGTTCCATCTCATGATGAGCCACGGTTTTCATGTTCTGTTGAATCCGAAGCTGCTGGGGTCAGTACTCAGGGAGTCTCTAATATCTTAATGCATATGTCTGGACACATTCAAATATGAAAACATCATTTTTGATATTGTTCTCTTGGATTGGCTTATAACAGTCTGCAGTGATGATCAGTTGTAAGATGCCAGCGGGCGAGTTGAAGACAGTGAAGGATTACAGAGATTCACTAGCAGAAGCAATGTTTCACTGTGCTCTAAACCAGAGATTTTTTAAAATATCACGCAGCAAAGACCCACCATATTTCTCATGCTCTTCATCTGCTGATGTTTTAGTTCGTCCTATGAAGGCATACATAATGGCTTCAACTTGCAAAGAGAAAGGAACTGTTGAAGCTTTGGAATCGATATTGATGGAGGTACAATTGCTGTCTTGATATGATGGATGATTTACTTGTTTCTCCTTTGTTCTTATCACTGCCTTATTGCCAGGTCGCAAGAGTTCGGCTGCATGGGTTTTCGGAGCGTGAAATATCAATCGTTCGAGCTTTAATGATTTCAGAGATTGAATCTGCTTATTTAGAGCGTGAACAAATGCAATCAACAAGCCTGCGTGAGGAATATTTGCAAGTACTTACAAATCATTGAATTCATGTTTCATTTCCATGATAGTTTCTCTGTTTTACTGGTTCTTTCCTAGATCCTCCATATTCTGATATTTCCTCTCTTATCTGATTATTTTGAAGGACCCATGTTTGTGTATTATTCATTATAAAGCTTCATTTGTTTGGAAAACATCTTAATTTAGGGGCATTTTTACACCGGGCTTGAGTGGGGTAGCTTGTGGGAGATGGGGGCACACTTGGGGTGGGGCGACCCATGAGAGGTGGGTGACTCGTGTGAGGCAAGACCCATGAAAGGTGGGGCCCACGAAGGAGGGTTTGGCTGAAGGCCTAGCCTTGCCTGGGCTATAAGATAAATGGATTGATTCGCCTCCCTTTAACAGTTCGAGCTTTTAGAACAAGTTGTTAATCATCCTGCATCACATCTGCTAGTAGCATATGCAACTAATATAACATCTTATTTTGTGCCCTAGCCTTCGACTTTGAGTTGACAAACTGTGTTTTATTGATATACAATGGTCATTTAATGACCAAAAATAACTTGGAATGCACACTGGAACCAGTATAATCTGTCTGAAAATACATTAATTTAAAAAATGCTGTGTAGAACCACTAATCTGTCCAAAATTTCCAAGTATGAATGCTTTGTCCCACTGTTTTGACTAATTCTTTCTCATGGAATTTCTCGTTTAAAGGTGTGGAAGTTGTGCACTTGGCTGGATTACATGGTCCTCATTATTCACTGTGGTGCATACCCACAGTGATAAAAAAAAAAATGTGGTGTATACCCATGACAGTATTCTGTTTTGCTCACCAGAATTTCTATCTCTTTCTTGTTAAAGTTGATGGATCAGATCCACTATCCCTTGGCCAGCTGACAAACTGGCTAACCCCTTATTAAGGGTTGGGGTTTCCTTAGATATTTGGATTTTCTTTTGGGATTGATTTCATTATTTTCTTTTATAGTAAAATGTGGTTCTGTGAGTTGTGTTTGTTCTTGATATAAATATGCTGTAGAGAGAGGGAAAGAAGAAGAAGAAGAAGAAGAAGAAGAATGCTGGGGAAAATCATGAGAGAGTATTCTCATACGAATGTCTTATTCAATATATCTATGCTGTAGGGTTAAAGGTTTATACCGTCCATCCCTTGTTTTTACATTAAGAAGACAAAAATACTTCAACCATGTAAAATAAAGACTATTCTGCCAGCTTGCTAAGTTGGTAAAGTCTGTGGGTGTTCATACCACAGACCTGGGTTCAAAACCCGTCTTCACCTACTAATAAATTAACCTCTAACATTTACCTGTAAAAAAAAAAGAAAAAGAAAAAGACTATTCTGCCCCTATGCTGCATATTTCAACACTCCCCTCAAGCTGGAGTATGAATATCATACATGCCAGCTTGCCAATTATTTCCTATAATCTGGCTTTAGTTACTCCTTTGGTTAAGACATCTACTAGCTACTATTCGTTTTTCTCAAAGGTTTTACAAATCACCTTGGAGAGTTGTTTTTCTTTAATAAATTGCCTATCCACTTCAATGTGTTTAGTGTGGTCATGTTGGACAGGATTATGAGCTATACTGATAGTGGCCGTGTTATCATAATATAAACTCATAGGAATTTGTATCACAAAACCAATCTTTTGGAGTAAAGTTCTCAACTATAACACTTTACACCCCCCATGAGCCATGGATCTATATTCTGCTTCAACATTGGATCTACTAATAACGGATTGTTTCTTGCTTCTCCATGTTACTAGATTACCTCCTACAAGTGAATAGTACCCTGGGGTGGAACTTTTGTCTCTAGCCGACCTTGCCCAATCCGCATCTGTATACATTTCAACTCTCATGTGTCCATGGTTACAGATAACCATCCTTTTCCTAGAGCTGATTTTAGGAGGAAGGATTGTGTCCACTTCCCTTTTTTTTTTTTGATGAAAATGTCCACTTCCCTTAAAAACACTAACCTTCGCTAGGTGTCAGGGAGCGGACACATCAACGCTGAAAAGTGATTTACACAATTTTTTTTTTTTGTGGGGGGGGGGTGCTTATCACATTTTGGCGCTGATGTGTCCGTCCCTTGATGCCTAGTGGAGGTTAGCGTTCTTTGAGGGAGGTGGATACAATCCTTTGTGTGATTTTAGATCTCAAAATCCAATAAGTAGCTTCTAGGTGGGGAGTTCTTGGAGCATGCATAAATTGGCTAATCACTCCAACAACAAATGCTATATCAAGACGAGTGAGAGATAGATAGATGAGTTTCCCTACTAACCATTGATATCTTTTGGCATCAATCATTGGTCTTCCACATTGATAATTCAGCCCATGGTTAACGTCAATAGGAGTTTCTGCAAGGTCTTGCTCCTAATAATCTTGTTTTGGCTAACAAATCTAAGATGTATTTTTTTATGGAATATAAAATATCTTTCCTTGAGCGAGCAACTTCAATCTCTAAGAATAACGTAGATCTTTAACTTCAAACTCACTATTAAGGGGTGACTTTAGTTTTTGTACTTCTATTGGATCATCCCTAGTTACCACAATATCGTCTACACACACAATCACTGTAGTAGTGCCCTTCTATGTATACTTAACAAATAAGGTGTAATCCTTTACTGTAGTAGTGCCCTTCTATGTATGCTCCCTAGGATCGATAGCCAAGGTAAAAAGAGATCTGAAAGAATCTTTCAAAGGAATCTCTCCTATCCATGTATCCTCCCAAAATCTAATGTCACTCCCTGATCCCATTTTGAAATGGACATCGTTTACAAATACTGCGTATGTTTTGTTGTTAGCCTTGTAGGCAAAAAAGAGTTAAGAAGTTGATTCGGGTAAACTCTTTTTGTTTTCTGTTTGTCTTGTCACAACGCAGAATCAATAGAATCATTCTAAAGAGTGATTCTGATTTTTCCCGGATTCTGGTTTTGCCTGGATTCTGATTCTTACTATGCATAATCTGATTCTAGAATCTGAACCAAGCACCTCTAATATGGTCTGGAATTAATTATGGCCCAGAATCAGATTCTAGAATCCGAACCAAACAGACCCCCAATTGTTTTTGTTCCTGATATAAAATATGCTATAGAGAAAGGGAAAGAAGGAAGAAGAAGAAGAAGAAGAAGAAGAAGAAAAAAGTAGAAGAAGAAAAACGTAGGGGAAAAATCGTATGAGAGAGTATTCTCATAAGTATGTTTTATTCAATCTATCTATGCTGTAGGGTTGTATTTACATAAAAAGACAAAAATACATCATCCTTGTAATAGAAAGACTATTCTGCCCGTATGCTGCATAATTCAACACTGTGTATAGTAGAACTAAGAAGATGCAATTTATTTCCATTTTGATGCATTCACATTCTTGTTTATGAGGTTATTAGAGATTTTCAAACTTTTATTTTGAATTTGGCAGCATTTTCTCCATAATGAGCCTGTTGTTGGGATTGAGTATGAGGCACAGCTACAAAAGACTATTTTACCTCGTAAGTTTTTACTATTTTACTTATATCTACCGACGGGCTGGTATCATTTTATCAACATAATTTAATCATGTATAATCTTTTTTTTTCTTAAATAGAAATATCGGCAACCGAAATATCCAAGTATTCTGAGAACTTCCGCACGTCATGCAGCTGCGTGATTAAGACAGTAGAACCTCGAGCAAATGCAACATTAGATGATCTGAAAACTGCTGTGATGAAGGTCAATTCTCTTGAGGAAGAAAGAAGCATTTCTCCGTGGGATGATGAACACATCCCAGAAGAAATTGTCAGCACAAAACCACATCCAGGGTAAACATTGTTCAACTGTAAGATATCATTGCATCCTGGGTACTTTTCTCTTTTAAATATATATAACTGTAATCATATGGTTTAAGTGGAAATAATCATTAGGTTCCAAAATTTGCTTTGTTTATTTTTTCCTCTCATTGTGAATCATCAACTTGATAGTTTGGCCCATGGAACTTCTAAGCCTTCTGCATTATCTAACCTGATGTTTACAAATTTCATAAAGTTAGTTTCACTGACTTCTCGTAGGACCAGACAGGTTCTGGAAGTGTAAGATTCAGAAAAGATTCTTACTTGGTTTTGGCAATGTTTTAAGTTGATTTTGGCTATGCTTGGTTCACTTGTCTAGTTCTAAAACCTTATGCCACAAGTTATTGCCAGTTTGTATATCTTCTTCCTAATTGTAGATCATCAACAAAGTTTACTGCATATGTCTGATCTATCATTTTGCATTTTTTTTATTCTGTACCAAACTGTACCTTTGGCCAAAGGAGGGCAAAATTTTGCTAAAAAGCAGTTTATGAAATAAATGTGTTGTAGCTACTATCCCCAGTTTCTGGACAGTGATGGTAGGCTACTGATTGAGTTTTTATATCATCATGCAATTGCGTGAGTCACATTTAAATATCTAGTTTGACTATGGATTCAGGTTCCTTGGTTGAGATACACTACTGCTGCACTGATTTTTCCAGACAGCTTTCAACAGCATCTCAATTAGTAGCTTATTTAAGACTGTTTGAAGGATCAATCTATTTAAGGGGGTTTAGTGTTTTGTGTTTCATATCTTTTACATTTAGTCAAATTATTTTCCAATTTTACTTTTTTCCAGGAACATTTTGCAGCAGCATGAGTTTTCAAGTATTGGGGTCACAGAGTTACTTCTATCAAATGGCATGAAAATTTGCTACAAGTGCACAGATTTTCTTGATGATCAGGTACTGACTAACTTTATAATTTTGGGAAGTACCCAGATTTATGTATGGTGTACTGCATCCCAATTAGGAGGTCAATTGCTTGATCTAGCATGCGTGAATACTTAAATGTTCAATTTGGGTTTCTTTAAATTTTTATTTTTTTGGTTATTATTTGTGGATTTTAGCATACTGATTATTAGGAAACTCATACAACATTTGAGCAAAGAACTACATTGCCTAATACATAAAATATTTCAAGTCTCAACATGTTACTATTGGACAATTGAGATGCTAATGTTTTGGTACTAGAATATTATTTGGATCATTTATGCTAATAGACTATAATAGTTCTTTTTTCCCCTTTGCTTTTTGGTTGGTAAAGCTGTAACATTTCATGTGAGTAATGAACTAATTGTTAAAGATTATGTGTGTGAGCTGCAGGGGGTTATTCATGTCCCTGCAGCATATTACTTATGTATTAGCAGAGAAGATGTTATGTACATGGGCTGCAGGGTTATTTCTGTCACTGCAGCATATTATAAATATATTAGAGAATGGAAGCGTCCCTTGAACTCAAATGATAGACTCTCTTCTCCTCTCCTTCACCTACTTTTTCTCATATCATCATTTTCTTATTTCTTCTTTCTATTTTCCTTTGTTATTATTCTGTGTTTCTGTAAGTGTTTGCTGCAGTTTATCATGGTATCAGAGCAGATCTGATCCTGTTGGCGTTCTTGGTTTGGTTGGATTTCTTCAACTTGGTTTGTGTGGAACCCTAGGGTTTTCTAAAAGTGGTGTAACTGATCGAGGTTAATTACATCTGAATCCTTTCTCTTGTGCACCAATCACTCATGGTTGAGTGTTGGTGTTGTGCTGCTATCATTATGAAAGTAGCCATCTCTTTCTTTTCAATTAATAGAAAGAGGTATAACGTATATGCAGAATATTTGTTTTGACATGGATGCCATTGTTTTCTTGGCTGCTCTGTGATGTGTGGAAGTGCTATTTTTTTGTGAGTTGTAAATCGTGCTCCTTCAGATCTGATTTAGTTGTGTTAGGGTTTACTAATCTCCCTTGTGTGCAATCAATACTAGGGTTATTGATTGTCTAATCAGCATGTGTGTGTGTCATGGCTGATTGTTGATTCTGAATTTTATTGTTTGTGCAAGTCTGATTAAAGGACACAATGGCCTCCTCTAGTGATGAAAAAGGGAATGAAAAGACCTCTATCATTCAATCCTCGGATAGTGTTAATCTCCAGATCACTAGTATTAAATTGAATGAGACAGACTATATGTTATGGCCTTATGGGTCCAGTCTGTGAAAGTTTTTCTGGTTGCAAGGAAAAAATTGAAGTTTATAATCACGATCCTCCCTCCAAAACTAGTGACGAACATGATGAGTGGTGGAAAGATAACTATCTTCAGTATCTTGTTATGACGTGGTTGTGGAATATCATGGAACCACAAATACATGCAAATGTAATGTTCTTGGATACTACAAAGCAAATCTGGACATCACTCCAAGAGATGTATTCTATGAAAAAGAACGTTTCCCGAATTTACTAGTTGTACAAAAATATCTTCATGTTGTAGCAAGGGGATAAATTTGTGAATGACTATTATAGTTCTCTTCGTGGCACGTGTATCAGCCTATCACTAGTGATATTGAGCAGCTCAAAAGACAATGTGAAGAATTTCAAGTGGCTAAATTTTTATTAGCTCCATCCTTAAATAATTTCTATGCCAGAGTTCTACGAGCAACCTCTCTTGTCCCATTAGTTTCTATTGGGAATCCTAGCAATGAAAATTCGGTTCTTGTTTCTATGGCTAGTTGTGGAAGAAGTAATCCTACTAGAAGTGGTAGAGGTAGAGGTAGAGGTAGAGGTATGAGTGGTGGCCAAGGACGAGGACGTAGTATGGATACCTTCGATATGTGCAATCATTGTGGAAGGACAAATCATGCCTAGGATATGTTGAGATAAGTTTGGAAAGCCTACCTAGGCTAATGTCATGACTACATTTGGTGAATCTTCTATGGGGTTAATAGTCGAAGATAGTCATTATATTCGGGAAGCTCCAAGTACTGCATCTAGACAAATTACTCTTTTCTCTAGGAAGAATACAATGGACTGCTGCAACACGTTTTGAATTAAAGTATTACTTCTGGTCAGCCAGCAACCACTACTACACTAGCCCACTCAGGTACTTTTTGTCTCACTACTCAAGGGTCATCTTGGGTCATAGACTTAGGAGCCTCAGAACATAAGACTGGTACATCTTCCTAAGTAGTTTCTTTTAATGCTTCTACTTCTAAATCCAGTGTTGTGCTCGCAGATGGATTTACATGTTCCATAAGTAGTCGTGGAGATGCCAATCTGACTCCTTGTCACTTTCTTTTGTTTTATATGTTCCAAAGTTTCTTTTTCAGTTTGTTATCAGTCAGTTAATTAACCAAATCCCTTAATTGTTCTATAATAGTTTATCCTTCAGGAGCTCAAAACAAGGAAGATGATTCTATAATAGTTTATCCTTCTGGAGCTCAAAACAAGGAAGATGATTGGTGTCAGGCATGAAGCCAATGGCCTTTATTACCTGGACGGAGTGCAACTGCATTGAGTTCCACTGTTTTTCCTCTTCAGTGGCACAGTTGGTTGGGTCATCCATCACTTCAAAACCTGGAGCAGAGTATTCCATTACTTCAGGCTGTGTATAGTTTAGAGTGTGAGATTTGTCAGTTAGGCAAGCATCATAGGTCTTTGTTTCTTAGTCGTATTGAGAGTCATTGGTCGAGTCCTTTTGAGTTGGTTCATTATGATATTTGGGGTCTTGCTAGACACAAGTCCTTGTTTGGTTATTCTTACTTTGTTACGGCTGTGGATAATTACTCTCATTTGACATTGTTATTTTTATTAAAGAATCGTTTTAAATTGCTTTCCATCTTCAATTATTTTATAAAGAAGTTGGAGTTTAGTATGGATATCGTATTCTTATTTTTCATTCTGATAATGCTCGGGAATATATCCAAAATGACATACAAGATGTTTGTAATTTACATGGAATTATACATCAGACCTCTTGTGCCCATACACCACAATAAAATGGTGTTGCTAAACGTAAGAATAGACATTTACTTGACCTTTCCAGAACTCTCCTGTGTCATATGCATGTTACGCAATCTTTTTGGGGGGGATGCCATATTGACTGCTTGTTTCTTGGTAAATTGTGTGTTGAGTAATCAATCTCCACATTCAGTTTTATTTTCTAATACTCCCTTATTTAGTCTTTCCTCCTCGCATCTTTGGTTGCACTTGTTTTGTTCATGTTCAGGGTTTTGGTCAAGATAAGTTCTCTCCTAGAGCATATAAGTGTGTGTTCCTTGGCTATTCCTGCATTCAAAAGGGATACAAGTGTTATGATCCAGCTTCATGCCGTGTATTTGTGAGTGTTGATGTTACTTTCTTTGAAATCACACTATTCTTTTCTTTTGAAGGGAAGGCTCTTAATGTGGATTTTTTCAAAGTCCAACCAATGAAGTATCCCCTGGTGTTGATTCATAGGTATCTGTTCCTCTTTCTATAGAAGGTCTGTTCCTCTTTCTGTACCTGCAGATGTTGATGTTGTTCAACTAGAAGCACCACCACCATTTGAAGCTCCATTGCAAGTGTACCATAGAAGGTCTCATGGTCCTCTTGTCACTGCATCATCTCCTCCACTTAATCCCCAAAATCTTCTCTACTAGGTTTTCCCATTGCTTTATGCGAAGGTAAATGTTCCTGTACACCCTATTTTATTTCCAATGTTGTGTCCTTTGTTTTCTTTTCTTCTGTATTTCGGTCTCCTTTGTTTTATCCCTTTCTATCATTACTTTGCCTAAGTCATATGCATAGGTCACACAGTATTCTAGGTGGAAGCAGGCCATGGATGTAGAGATGGTTATACTTTACCAGAATGATACTTAGGAACTTACTACACTTCCTCCAGAGAAACAAGTAGTTAGATGTAAATGGGTGTATATCATCAAGTATCACCCATATGAGACAATTGAAAGACTTAAAGCTTGTTTTGTAGTAAAAGGGTATATGCAAACCTTTGGTATTTATTACTTTGAGACATTCTCACTGGTTGCATGTTTTAACTCAATCTGTGTAATCATCTCTATTTCCGTATCCCTATACTAGCCACAGTTTCAATTGGATGTAAAAAATGTGTTCCTTAATGATGATTTGTAGGAGGTGTATATGGAGCAAACTCCTGGATATGTTGCTCAGGGGGAGAGTGACAAGGTATGTAGACTGCAAAAGGCCATCTATGGTCTAAAACAGTCTCCTCGTGGGTGGTTTGACAAGTTTAGTCAAGTTGTTCTGCAATATTGATTTAAAAGAACATCTTTGGATCGTTTAGTCTTTTTTCATGGACAACAGACTGGTGTTATTTATTTGGTGGTATATGTATATTAAATCATTATAACTGGAAGTAATCATGATGGTATTGTTGATTTGAAGCATTATCTCAGCAAGGCGTTCGAAACCAAGGACTTTGGACAGCTTTGTTATTTTCTAGGAATAGTAGCAACCGGATCAAAATAGGGAATGTACTTGTCTCATCGAAAATATGTGACGGATTTGTTGGAAGAGTCTGGTATGCTTGGTTGTAAACTTACTGATTCTCTTATGGATCCTAATGTCAGGTTGGAATTGATGAGGGAGAATTATTTCCTGATCCAGGTTGACATAGAAGAATGGTTGGGGAACTGATTTATTTGATAGTGACACCTCCGGATATTGTTTTTGCCATTGGGGTGTAAGTCAGTATATGCACACTCCACATCAACCACATTGGGATGTTGTTTGTAGAATTTTAAGATACTTGAAAAGTAGTCCAGGGAAAGGCATCTTGTATACACCTTTAGATAAGTTGGATGTTGGACATTCAAATGCAGATTGGATTGGTAGTCAACATGATAGGTGATTTACATCAGGGTATTGTATATTCGTTGCATGTAACTTGGTTACATGGAAGAGCAAAAAGCAGCATGTGGTAGCTAGGTCTAGTGCAAAAGTTGAATGAAAGGCTTTGGCACACACTTTGTTTGAATTATTGTGATTGAGATCATTTCTACAGAAGATGGGTATAACAGTTCCTTTCCCTCTTACCACGTATTGTGATAATCAGGCAGCCATTTATATTGCTAGTAAAGCATTTTGGAGTGGATTGCCATTTAATTGGGACTTGGTGACGAGTAGGAAAGTTGTGACCCTGTTTATCAAGTCCGAAAATCAATTGGGTGATTTGTTTAGTAAAGCTCTTGGGAGGTCTCAACCTAACAAGCTAGGCATGGTCGATTTGTATGCTCCAGCTTGAGAGGGAGTGTTAAAGATAATGTGTGTGAGCTGCAGGGGTATTTCTGTCCCTGCAGCATATTATAAATATATTAGAGAGGGGGAGGTGCCATTTGAACTCGAACGACAGCCTCTCTTCTCCTCTCCTTCACCTACTACTTCTTTTTTCTCTTCTCATCATTTTCTTATCTCTTCTTCCCATTTTCTTTTATTATTATTCTGTGTTTCTGTAAGTATTTGCTGCAGTTTATCACTAATGATTGACCTTATCCTAGTTAATGATGAACCATGAAGAACATTATCCTACTGAGTGATAAACTAAAGAAGATAAGCATTATCATTAGGAATATTATGTTTTCAATGGTGGGGTTGGTGTCAATGGTCTCCATTTGATGCTGTTAAATCATTGAGTTCACTAGATTTGCCACTTATTAAAATTTTCTGATGCACTTGTTTATTTTCATTGTATTAACTTCCTATTCACAGACATGTTGTTTTAAGACTCTGGTAAACAGTTGTATGTAGGAAAATTCATTTTTTGGCGTGTTCTTAAGGTTCATCATTAATGAGGAGTGTTTTTATGACACATATGATGTGTATTTTTGTTTAGGTTGTCTCGCCCCAGTATCATTAGTGTAATTGACTTAGCTATTTTCTCTTCTTTGTGAAAGCGAATATCCTTTGCCCATAGGTACTCGCATTTGGTTGGTCATTGGTGTTTAAATATTGTTGAGAATATCATTTGTATAGGATTCTTGAGAGTTTTAAGCTTTTTTAACAGAAAAATCAGCATATTAGGTTCCTGATATTCTAACTGTGAGGGTATGTTGTTCTGAAACTATTTTAAGCCAATTATTTGCTAAATGGCTATTTGTGGGTCTGGTTATCTGTGGGCATTCTATTAATCTATGAAATTCTCTGTAGCCCAAACTTTTGAAAAAGCAGAAGCGATTATTTTTCTCTTGAAAAAGCACCTTCTTTTGTTTGGTAGGAAGGGCATGTTTACAATACGACTACAATGCAAAGACTGAAGGGTGTAAAGCTAACAGCAAGCAACATGATGTTCATTACTGTAATGAAATGCTATGTTGAAATCTAAGCTAGTTCTTTTCTTGTTTGATAAAATATTTGGTTTGACATGGATCCGCCATTGATGACCTTTCTCTATACAAGGAATTGGTTTAACCAGTAAAGTCAATCTATTAATTTGTCATGGAAACAAAATAGTCAGTGATGATGTGCTTAGCATCCTTGCGTGTCCTGTTCATGAATTTGAGTAAATCCAAAGTTTACGCAGGGTTAAGGTTCTTCAGTTTTTGAAGAGTGATTTTGTAAATTAGATTTTTTTTACCATCTGTTTCAGCTGGCGGCTATTTTCTTTTTAATACTTTATTTTCAATAGGTTCTCTTCACAGGGTTCACATATGGGGGTTTATCTGAACTCTCAGAACGTGAGTATTTCTCATGCTCTATGGGTTCAACCATTGCTGGAGAAATTGGTGTATTTGGTTACAGGCCATCTGTGCTCATGGATGTGCTTGCTGGTAAGAGAGCTGAAGTTGGCACTAAAGTTGGAGCATACATGAGAACCTTTTCTGGTGATTGCTCACCTTCTGACCTAGAAACTGCCTTGCAGGTTTGTTTTATTGGATGCTCTCTCTCTCTCTCTCTACCTATCTATGTGACATGCATGATAATCCTTTACGGCTTGTATGTATCTGAAAATTAGTGTCATTTTACTATTTATTATATCTGAAGCAGTCTGTCTTAGAATTTATCCTAGTTCTATCAAAATATAGATACCATAATGGAAAAAGATAGGCATGAACTACCAATGCAAATAAAAGTAGCCTCTTTAATGCTGGTGTGATCAGTGGATCATATTAGGGTTTTGGAGTGCAAAACTGTATCAGCTTGTACTGAATACTGATTTTTTTTTGGGGGGGGGGGGATATAACAAACTTTAAGTAGTTTTCATGTTCTTATAGTGGCTTAAAGCAACTAAGATGTGTTCTTACCTGGATAATTGTTAAGTAGAAAGAAAGGGGTGAGTCTACTTTATATCATTTATATAGGGGTTTGGGTAGAGACTAGAAAAACAGTCCTGAACCAAGTCAATAGTATTAGTATCAAATCAACTTGAGGTGACTGAAATAAAAAAAGAAAAAAGAAAAAAAAATAACAAACTGTTACAGAAAATAAATGAGTGAAATAAGAAACTTTCACATTTGCACAAATTTTCTATTCTCCCTGAACTTGAATTTGAGCCAGGTTCCAAATGCATATTAATCTCTATGCAAAGATAAATATGGCATCTATTGGTTGAGAACTTGAGATGCCAATGCTTAGTCTTTAGTGGAGGCGTGATAATACCATATTTTTCTGCCTAAAATATTCTTATGCAATTGTACATTCTTTTGTTTTTTTTGGGGATAAATAACGGCTTTATTAAAGCAACAAAAAAAAGGAAAGGAAACTAAAATACAACAAAGCGGAAAGACCCGCAAACATTAAGAGCTTTCATACAAGAAATCCGGCATCACATTAAGAGAAATAAATTCATTAATATCCACAGCCCACTTTGCAACTTTATCAGCTACTTCATTCTAAGCTCTAGGAATAAGTTGAATAGAGGTCTTCATAGTAGAGGCTAAAGCCTGAATTTCATGCATAACATTGTCGAATCTCCAAGCCTCCTTTGACGATCCCGAACCCCATCCCACCACCACCTTTGAATCCCCTTCCACCAAAACATTGCTATGCAACCCAAGCTTCTTAATTTCACGAAGACCCATCAGAAGCCCCGTTACTTCAGCCATAGTAGAGTCCCCAATTTCCGGAATGATCTCTTAAAACACCCCCGTAACCACACGGCCCCGGGTTTCCTCGCGATGAACCATCAAAATTAAGTTTAAGAAACCCCCAAGGGGGAGGCTGCCACCTCATGAACAATGGCTTGATATTATGGCGGCCTGAAGATATGGAAGAAACCCAATCTCTTGAAAAAGAGGAGATAGATAATCCTTGAAAAGATTTATCAGTGAAAATCCAGCGACCCACCTCTCTTAGGATCCCGTCAATAGCTTCATTCCTGGAGGAGACTTTCCCTTCAAAAATCCTCTTATTCCTTTCTTTCCAAATGCCCCAAAATATATCATGAATAATACATCCCCAAAATAATTTAGCTCTCTCTCCAAGGCCAGAGAAATTCCAAAGGAGGAAGTCTATGGTGAGCTTTGGCATTACCCAACTAATCTTAAAATTGGAGATAAAATAATTCCAAATACCGGAGGCAAAAGGGCATGAATGAAAAGATGATTCGCTTTCTCCTCATTCCTCTTACACATCACACACCAATTAGGGGAAATAAACATATATGGTCTTCTCCGCTGAAGATTATCCATAGTATTTATGCGATTAAGAGCCACTGACCATGAAAAAGCTTGTTGATTTAATGCTTTAATTTCATTATTATTGTTGCTAGACATGTTTTTTTTAGTTTAATGTTTTTAAGTATCAAGGGTATTTTACTAATTACATGTAGCCTTGGTACTTGGGTCTGGTCTAGCTTGGACCCTGTTCTTTTAAGTATTCTTGGGTCAACGTATCTTGTTTAATTCTATTTAAGCTCAAACTTTTATCTAGTTATTTAAAATGAAGTTTGACTTTTTAAACTTACTAATTTGTGTTCAATTAGGAATAGAAGGAAGGGTGGACATCCAGCAGGCTATACAACTCCCTGTAATCCTTATTTTGAGTAATGAAATTTTAAACAAAAATTTGCCAAGAGCTCTTAGACATGTGAATGCCTCCTACCCAAGGTGTGTTTCCTTAAAACTCTAGGTGTAATTACCTAGGTTCTTCTCCTTCTCTCTTCATCATCTTCTTCCTTTTCTACTTCTTTATTCCTCTATTTCTCTGTTATTTTTCTATAACAATAGCATGTACTCTTCATCCCTTAACCAATATGGTAGATCAACCTTCCTGCAACCCCTAGATGCAACCTTAAACAACCATTAGCCTTAGCCGTGACATGAAGGATTTTTCCTACCGAAAATTAGTTGGCCTTAAAAAACCCGCCAGAACTTGAGAGAAACCTGATCTAAACTCATCAACCCCTTTGTTTAATCCTTCCTCACAATCTGTGTCAATCTTTGGGTCAAAAGTCAAATCCTTCTTAACCCCCCCCCCCCTTCTCTCTCTCTCTCTCTGTGATAGATAAATACAAATT
>JAOXJP010000017.1:1747048-1764433 GCA_025762735.1 Platanus orientalis
TGAAAAATAGGATAGGGTTAAAATGATAAATAATTGTTCAAATGATCAGGTAGTACGTAAAAAGGTACCAAATTAGACTTTGGGCTTTTGTTTTATTTGGGTATGTGTTTTAACCTTTTTACCCCTGTACATGCTATACATCAGCCCATTGTTTACAAGCTTTTGCTTCAGGTTTCTGCTGGATAGGATCCCCACTCTCATCATTTATAATAGAAAAAGAATCTCCTACACCCAAATTGTCTGTACCCATGTCCTCAAACACAAAAGATGGCCGTATAGGGTTAAAACTGTAAAAACAGTTTTCAAATGAAAAATAGGATAGGGTTAAAATGATAAATAATTGTTCAAATGATCAGGTAGTACGTAAAAAGGTACCAAATTAGATAAGAAAGTGTCAACCTGTGGTATGGTGACATGGGGGGATAGGAAAATTTGGGTGGAGGAGGGTCCTTTCTCCTTCAAGTTGGTAGGATCATAATTCCCTAACCTACAGCACAAAGCCAAGTAATGATGATACAGCCAATCAATTTATCGGAACTTACATCCACTTGAAGATAAACAGGTCCACATTACAGGACTCTTGACCGAGGGCAAAATAAATACATAAATACCTATTTATTATATAATTACTATAACACCCTCTTTTGACTTGTATGTATTTTTCACGGCTTGTATTTTATATGCCAATCCCTAACCTCTTCTAACCTCCACGGAGGGTCAAACGGGCTGAAACATCAGTGCCGAAAGTGATTTTCACTTCCTAGGGGTGAGTGCAAATCACTTCTGACACTAATGTGGACGTGCCTTGACTATGCCGAGCATAGAAAAGCCTCGCCGATTTTTCAAAACACTCTTTTCCCAGCAAGGTTTAAAAGATTGGCTGAACCCAATTTGGATCTCCCCAACCAGATTACGACAACTTGAGACCAGTCTGATCCAAAATGTGATCCAGTTCCTTGGCATTTTCACTTTATGGTTCAACTTCAGATACAATTCAAGAACAGGATCAGCCATGACCGATCCCACTCAGATTTATTCAAACTCCCAAAACTACAGTTCAGTTCAAAGCAGATTTCCTACAGTGAAAAATGAATGTAGCGACCCACACTAGGATATGGGAAATGTGGCAGAAAAGTGAAAAAAATACAATCACAAGATGTGGTTATTCACTTTTCAGCCATGTGTCACCCAGCACCTGACACTAGAGGGTCGCTGCACGTTTTTTAACTACCAATAACAATAAGCACGTGAGTCAATGCCTGACAAAGGAACAAAGTAAATAAAAAATAATTATTATTATTTTTTGTAAAAAAAATTAATATTTATGTATTTACCAAAACGCCCTTGGTAGTCAGGCTACATTTCACATTGGATTTGTACTGGCGCGATATCTCTCCAGTACAACCGTAGATGAAACGAACCGGGTAGCTCCACGTCAGCAGAAGTCCGAAAATCTGCCTATAAATATGGCCCACATTCGTTCCTCAAGACTTCAAATCTGATTTGTTCCACTCTTCCAGTAAAGATTTCCAATTTGTCAGAGGAAACTATGATTCGCTTCGTGAACGGCGTTCTTCTCTTACTTTTCCTATCTATTTTCGCCGTCGAGAGTCGGTATCTCGGCGGAGATGTGCTCCAACTGCCATCGGAAGTAGGGGAATTCATCGGCGGTGGTGACGACAACGATGATGATTCCGCAGGGACGAGGTGGGCTGTCCTGATCGCTGGATCGAACGGTTACTGGAATTACCGGCATCAGGTGATTATCTTTGATGAATTTCAATAGTTCTGTTCAAGTTTTTGTTAATTTGTGTATGTATGTGTGTTTTCTTTTTCTTCTTCCGGGATTTCTAGCTGTAATTTGACTTTTTCCACAGTTATCTGTGTTTGATATGTTGATATCAGTGTCTTTAGCTGATTTTTTTGGTGTTTTTGAGTAATTAGGTTTTGTTTGAAGTGGATATTGTCAGTTCTTGTGTTTGAGAAGTTAGGGGTAGCATGAAACTAACCATGAATTTTAGTGGTTAGTGTTTATACTCTAAATTGTTAGGATATTATTTGTTTTTTCAATTTTTGGGTTTCTTAGCCATTTTTCAGTTCTAGTTTAAAATTGTAGACCTTATTGGAATTCATAGTTTCACTATTCTGTAATAGAGTAAAGGTAATGGTTCCCTTGATTATGGAAACCTCGGTCATAATTCGGGGTTCCTGGTTCCATTGTGCGTAAGTAAAAATTTACTGATTTGGGTCAACGATCATCGAGTTTAATTTGTAAGTTCAAACTCCATGGTAATGATATCTAGATTTGGATGATGAAGGCTAGAGCTATAGAGGTGGGTAATTCTTAGGTGTTATAGTATTGATTAACATGGAGATGAAGCATGTGTGTTCGGGAAATACCTGCAAATTAGGCTACATATTACATCTCTGAGAAAAGTTATTCTTACTTTGTTTTGGTCAGTAGTTACATTTATTTCTTTGAATTTGAAGCGTAAGACTTCAAATATTGCTGTTAATCATATTCATTGAACCTCCAATATATTCAATACTAGTTCAGTCTTATGCCTCTATGGTCTAACAAAACTATTTTTGGAGCACTATCGGCAAATTTTTTGTATATAGATCTAATTAAGAGGCCTTGGTATGCTGTTATACCTATGTTTGTGTAAGGGAAATTTTTCCAAAAGCACACAACTGCTACCCAGTATATGTTTGGGTCAATGTGCCTTAGACACATACGACTTGTTGTACCTGAATATTAAAGAACTTGGGAAGGGAATTGAAGCCTTTATCATTTATCTCAAATTATAAGTTCATGTTCCTTGCAGACTTGAGATTTCGAGGATTTTTAAGTTTTAACAGCATTGTTTATTGTTTACAATTTCATCATTCTCGCATATGATGTTGTTATCAATTTAATACTTCATTTGGATTTCTTTGGTTGGTTGATCATATGATTGGTCCTTGATATTGCAAATTTAACTTTTTGTTTAGGCTGATGTGTGCCATGCATATCAAATCTTGAAGAAAGGTGGATTGAAAGATGAAAACATTATTGTTTTCATGTATGATGATATTGCTTTCAATGAGGAGAACCCCAGGCCTGGTGTCATCATCAATAACCCACATGGTGATGATGTTTATGAAGGAGTTCCAAAGGTTTTGTTATTTTCCCTTCAGGTCAAAGCCTGCTTTTACGATTAGTTAGATACTTATATTTTCTCATTTCTGGGATTTTCTTGTTGCAGGATTATACTGGAGATGATGTTACTGTCGGCAACTTTTTTGCAGTTCTCCTTGGAAACAAAACTGCTCTAACAGGGGGTAGTGGGAAGGTTGTGGATAGTGGTCCAAATGATCATATTTTTGTATACTATACCGACCATGGTGGTCCTGGGGTGCTTGGTTAGTAGCTCTATGCAACTTACTTTGAGATTAATATGTTTCCTCTCTTTCTCATTGATTGTGTGGTTTCTTCATGGATAGGCCAAGTTGATTTAATCAACATGAGTTTGACATTTCCATTTAATTTGGTCTGAATGCGTAACTACCCATAGATAAACTTATCCAAACATTCAAAGTCTGGATCCCAAAGATTTGCTGGGATATCTGTTAATTCATGCACGAGTCTCATTTGGATTTTCTTAGACCACAGTTTCATTTTGTTTGGTAGTCTGACTATAAACTATCATTTCTAAAAGATTTCCAAAGTTATGAAAGATGAAAACTGACATGTTCAGTGTCAATGTTGTGATGCATTGTCAGGGATGCCAACCAGTCCTTTCCTTTATGCCAATGATCTGATAACTGTGTTAAAGAAAAAGCATGCTTCAGGGACGTATAAAAGCTTGGTAATCTACTAGTTGCATTAATTTTTGCATTCTGTAATCTATATAGGTAGTGGTGAATTCAATAACCTCTTGATGAATATTTTCGCAAAAATGTAGGTGTTTTATCTTGAAGCTTGTGAGTCGGGGAGTATCTTCGAGGGTCTTCTTCCAGAAGGGTTAAATATATATGCAACAACAGCATCAAATGCAGAAGAGAGCAGTTGGGGAACCTATTGTCCTGGGGAATTTCCCAATCCACCACCCCCAGATTATGAGACCTGCTTGGGAGACTTGTATAGTGTTGCTTGGATGGAAGACAGGTCTGTATTTTTTTAACTTAGCATAAAATCCTTTAGGTTTTGAAGTTCTTTAATTGCACAAGGGATATAATAGGCTATTGGGAATTCAACAAGAAACAATTAAACAAAAGGTGATGCTGTGATGTCAGCTGGGCTAAATCTGCTGACATTACAACCTTGTGATGATTCAGTTGAGTTTCTGTCTATGATTTATATTTAATTTGATACATCATAGTTCGGTTGTTTGCACGGTCAACTTGAAATGGTATCTCCTGAAGCCAAGAGTAATTGGATAATCCTCACTGGACTCAGCTGAATTTAGAACCTTGGCTTGCAGTTCGTTTTCCCTGGTCACTTTTCTTGTTGAATTTTGTTCCTGGTTGTGCTTTGTGCTCGTTGTCTTAAACAGAAGAAATGAAAATGTAAATGATTTTTCTTTGAATAAAATCTACCCTTCAAAAAATATGTGAATGATTTTTCTGACTGCTTCTACTATATAATTTCTGCCTTAAATTTGTTGTGGTATTTAACCTCTGTACCCATGGACAGTGATATCCACAATTTGCGGACTGAATCTCTGAAGCAGCAGTATCAACTGGTGCGGAGTTGCCTAGGCTACTGCCTTTGATAATACTGTAGTTTAATATTTTATCTGCTTAGTTGAATGCTTCTATATGTGAGGATTCCATTTTGTGAACATTTTCAGGTTAAAAGGAGGACTGCAAATGAAAATTTCGCTTATGGATCCCACGTCATGCAATATGGGGATGTAGGACTTAATAAGGAACATCTATTCCTCTATATGGGTACAAATCCTGAAAATGATAACTTTACTTATGTTGAAGACAACGCATTGCCATCATTTTCAAGAGCTGTCAACCAACGGGATGCAGATCTCCTCCATTTCTGGCACAAGGTTTGGTTGATTCTTTTCCCGTAGCTTATTGATTATCTGATGTTGTGAACACCTAGTTTAACATCAGACTAAGGCTTACATATGCATAGAATTATACCTTTTATTATAATTTTGTCTTCCTGTTCTTTCTATAGAGTAAATAACTTCTCGCTCACTCTCATTTTCTCTTATCTTTTACTAGTTCCGCAATGCTCCTGAAGGCTCTCCTAGGAAACTTGAAGCTCAAAAGCAGTTCCTCGAGGCAATGTCCCAGAGGATGCACATAGACCATAGTATTAAACTCATTGGAAAGCTTTTGTTTGGACTTGAGAAAGGTCCAGAGGTGCTGAAAACTGTTCGGCCAGCAGGACAGCCACTTGTAGATGATTGGGACTGCCTTAAGAAGATGGTAAGAAGCTTGATGCTTTACCATTCCTGACCACTGTTGATTCGATTCATTTCATCTGGTTTGATTTGTATAATCAGGTTATATCCCATTTGACTACTGTATTAGTACATATTTGTACATCACTTTCCTAAAAGCCTAAGCTGATTTCAGATGAGATTTTTTCAAGATTCCTTTGATCTCTGAAAATTCTATTGTTTCTCTATTGTGCAGGTGAGGACTTTCGAGACACACTGTGGATCTTTATCCCAATATGGGATGAAACACATGCGTTCCATTGGTAACATCTGCAATGCAGGTGTTAAGGAAGAGGAGATGGCTGAGGCTTCAGCTCAAGCTTGTGTCAGGATTCCCACCAGTTCTTGGAGATCTCTTCGCAAGGGATTCAGTGCATGATTGTCACAAAAGGCGCACTATCGAAGACCTATGTTATTGCCTTATATATGTATGCATGTTACTGAAATTGTGTGCTTGCTAATGGTTGTTCCCTTAAAATACGTATCAAACCGTAATGAGCTATACGTTCAAGTGTAATTGTTGTGAATAATATAGAATTGCATATGCACATCCTGGTGGTTAAATGTTGCCTCCTCTAGCCCTCTTGTTGGTTCTTCTTGATTATCTTGGTGGCACAACAGAATATAGCATTCTTAGTAAGGCTTTATAGGGAGACTTCCTTGAGCCTAGAACAAGCATTTGGCCTCATAGATTGCATAATCATCTTAAAGATTAAAAAAAAAAAAAGCTTCAGTATGTGCATTTACTCTTACGCAGAAGTGTTTCAAGTCTGCCCTAGCATCTGGACAAATGATTTTAATGTGCTTCTTTGTGAAGTTGGAAGCTTGCCAGTACATCTCCAATATTTTGTACCTTTTTAAAACAATGAAGCTCATATTTGGTGATCGAAGGAATTTCGGAATAAGATATTTGTTGTTAAAACATTTTTTAATAAGATACCTAGATCATGTTAGATGCACTAAATTTGGGGAGCATAGAGTATACTAAAAAAATGAAGAGATTAAAAAGGGTTGAGGAGTGATTATCAAACATTATCAAATGAATAATCATGTAGGGAATGTTGATTTAAGAGTAATCAATAGCACCAATGAGATTAATACCATCCTAAGGTTAGATTGGTTGAAAAATGAAAAAACAAAACAAAAAGAAAAGAAAAATGCATTAGGATCATTTAACATTCCAATTGAAGTTTGAAAATGCAAGGAAACAATGGTTTGTCTTAATGAATCAAGTTGTTCAACAATATTATAAGAACGATAACAAAGTCAGATGAATGGAGGAAAAAGATTGTGGTGCCTATTTACAAAAATAAGATATTCAAAGTTGTACCAACCATTGTATGATTAAGTTAATGAGCCATACAATAAATCTTTGGGAGAGATTGAATTAGAATATGACATAAAAACAAAGTAATAGACAATTGAAACTATTTTCTTACTTAGGTGATTAATAAAGTAGAGAAAAGGAAAGATTTTCATATATATTAACTTAGAAAAAACTTATGACCATACCTAGAGAAATCATTTGGTAGGTTTTGAAAAAGAAAAGGGTCTTACATAGTTATATTGATTTAGTTAAATCATATGATAAAACAATAATTAATGTTAGGACAACAGCAACAGAGCCGAGTGAATTTGCAATCACAATAGGTTTATATCAAGGGTCAACATTGAACACATAAACACATTTTTTATTTGTTTTTTAAACTTTTCTGTCTACATTTCGCAATATAGATGCACAAACTGTTAACGGTACTTTAACGGCAGTAGAGGATCCTCTCTCAATTTCATCATATAATTGACATCCTGGTGAGTTATACTAAGAGACTACATCATATTTAAGGAAATAGTACATATTCCACAATTGGATTTAAAAAAAAAACAAGTAATAATAGATATTAGTTTTGTTAGGGTTATTCTGTGAAATAAACATTTGTTTTTTAGGTTGGTAAAACCATAAAAGGGAGAAAGAAGTCAAGAACCTTTTTTATTGTTTTGATACAACGAATTTTTCACTTCGGATCCTCTTAAACTTCTGTTAATGTTTAGCCTATTTCAGTGGTTGACAAGTGGCAAAAAAAAATTAAAAGCCCAACCTCCACTTCTTTCATTTTTGTATTTTTTGCCACATGTTGACATCTGAAATAGGCAGCATGTTAGCAAAAGTATAACGTTCAGGAGAGGATCCAGAGTATACACTTTTAGGATGTACAAGACTAGGACCTTAGAGATTGTCTATCTGAGATATGGTTAAAAACCTTATGGTCTGTAGTTGATTTTGCTGTGCCTTTTTGTAGCATAACCAAAAAACCACAAAAAGACAAAAAATGCCCATGTTAGAAGACAAAAATTCCATGCTAAAAAAAAACCACAGCAAAACTTGTAGAGCAGACGCTGGGTAACAATTAAATTAATAGGAAAGGATCCACTACACCCAAATTTGTGTTCCCATGTCCCCACACCACAGGCTGACAGATGGTTTTTTTGAATTTGGTGCCTCTTCAAAGGGGATGATATCGTCTACAACACCATCTTCGTGCGATACCCCCTGAGGCATGACAAAAGGGATGGAGCCCATTCACTTTTGGGGGTGATGGGACATCCAAAAGTGAATGAGTCCCATCCCTTTGTGTCTTGCCTCATGGGACGTCACACGAAAAGGGTGTCCGCGGATATCATTCATCTTTTCTTGAGAATTTGGTGTGACCCCTCAAAGAATGTTTAAGGTCCACCTTACATAGGGGTGAACACATCATCATCGAAAAGTGATAATCACCCCTCAAAAAGTATAAATCACTCTCCCAGTGCTGATGTATCCACCCCTGATGCAGGGTGAAGAACCTTAAGTGTTAGAGGTTGAAACAAATCCCAAACTCTTTGAAATCGGCTGGGATTTGGTACAACCACCTTGTGTGACTTAGGTCAACCTGGCATAGGGGTAAACACATCAGTATCGAAAAAATGATTTACACTTTTTGGAGGATGCTAATAACTTTTTGGTGCTGATGTGTTAGCCCCTTATGTTAAGCTGACCTAAGAGGTTCGTACCTAATCTTTTAAGGAGCTAAAATTTATTTCAACACTTCTTTTTATGGTTTTAAACTCCATTTTTAAATCCCAAAGAATTAGGTAGTAACAATCCTTGAATGGACAAGGTGTGAATGGAGTCAGGGCTAACACAGCCGTAGCAAAAAGTTAATAACACCCCGAAAAAGTGTAAGTTATATTTTTGGTGCTGATTTGGCCACCCCTTACGCTGTTTGCACCTTTGTTCATGGGTGTTCGTACCAAATCAAAGCTCTTTTTTTCTCAGCTTGGATTTTATACACCAACCCTATCCTCCTCTTACTTCTGTCTATGGTTAAACGGGTGAAAACATTAGCGCTGAAAGTGAATTACACTTTTTGGGGGTGTGTGTAAATCACTTTTAACACTGATGTGGCCACCCCGTGACCTCGGCAGAGGTTAGCATCAGTATAAAAAAATCATCGCTGCTTTTTAAATGGGTAACTATTTTCTTATCTGAAAACTGCTTTTACAGTTTTAACCCTATATACTACACTGTTTGTGTATGGGGACACGGGCGGGCAGACAAATTGAGTGTTGCAGACCCTTTCCCTAAGATAATTGAAGGAGGAGATGTACTCAAGCAACGGAAATTTTACGGAGTCAGTGATGCCGTCAGATCACTTAACGTCGTTAAAGAGTATCTAGGGTCCGAGAGGTCCATCCAAACGCCGTAACGGGGAGGAACTGAAGGAGAGACAGAAGAGAAGATCGGGACCGTTGAAAGCCTGATGAACGTACGGCGATGAGACTGTTCTGCAATAACGGAGAGGGAGAGAGTGTCCAACGAGAAACGGAGGGTATAAGAACTGGTTTTGAAAGGCACAGACGGCATTTCGTTCGATCAAAAGCTTCAGTTTTCGCCTCCCTCTCTCTAATTTTCTCTCTAATTTTTTCAATTTTTTGATTTTTTTTTTGTGAGATCGAAGCACAGAATTGAAAAAGAAGAAGAAGAGGAACAATGAGAGGAATTTGATGCTAAAATGGCTACGTTGGTCTCTTTTTAATTGATATATGATCAGGGCTCTCCTTAATTTGGTTCAATTTTCGATCTTTGGAGCTTTCTGCAAAGACTGGTTTGCACTTCCTTCGATTCCTAAGATTTTTCATCGTTTCTCTTGGATTTCTTTTGAGGAGTGGCGAGAATTCTGGGCTTAGAGGTTTGTAATGAATCAGAGACTTCAATTTTTTGTTCAGTACTGTTTTAATCCTCTGAAGATAACTTTTTTGTTTAAATTTCAGTTCTGCAGGTACATTTTCGGGAGATTAGAAGGAGTTTGAGACGGGATTCGAAGATAATCTCTTTTCAAAGACACCAAATCTCTGGTTTTGGAAGATCGGAACCTGGGATGATAGTCGACCTTCCAAGCTCTCAAATTTTGCAGTTTTGCTAAATATCTGTTATTGATCTCGGTTTTACAGAGTTGGAAAAGTGGAAAAAGGTTGTATTGATTAACGGTGTTGAAATGGAGAATCTGCCTGTAAAAGGTTTGAATCCTTCTCTGCTAAAATGATAAGAGAAATAGGGTGGAATTTTGAATTTGAGGTGGAGCTTTGATGTTCTTTGTGAATCAATAGAAGCGTTTTTGCTGTCGTGGAATTGGTTTCTAAGAAGGTAAAAGTCTGAATCTTCTTATATCATGTCCTAATTTTCTGCACTATTTAAACGAAACTCCCCTGATCTTCTTTCTTTCGTTTCTCTCTCCCCTACTTCGAAATGTTGCAGTGGTCGAAATCAATCAGCCTTTTTCCTGCGTAGAATCTGACCAAGAAACACAGATCCTCGCATCGAATTTCATACTGAGGTAACGTGATTGTTTTAAAAAAATTTACTCTTTCGATCTCAATTTTCCTCTCTCTCTCTCTCTCTCTCTCTGCGATTTCGGAAAGCTTTGAATCAAGCAGAGACCCGAAGAGTGAACTGAAAGGCCCTTCCATTGATTCTTAGCTCTGTATTTTTTTTTTTAAATTTTCTGTAGATTATTACTGTGTCGTTCTTCTTCCTTCTTCATCTTGCATTCTGAAAAATCGAGAAGAATTTTTAAATTTTTTTCCCTCACTTCCCTGAATCCCCGCAATGTCTGGTACCTAAAAATTTCAGTTATTATTTTTTTAAAGACAAGACTATATTGATTAATTTTCTATATTTAAAAGTTGCTTCATTTAATCGTTCATCTTCATTTATTGGCTTGAATTTTTTTTTAAAGTTTGATTTTCTTGTCAAAGAGAAAAAAGAGAGGATTCGATCCATCTTAATCTCGTTTTTCTTTCATTTCTTTGTTTTGTTTTTTGGGCGTCCAATTTTCTCCAGTTGAAGCTAATTCTATTTCTTGAAGGCTCTACCCAAATGTCTATAAATTCCTTCTTACAACTAAAAGATCTAATTTTTATGATCTTTATCTATTCAGTCTCTGTAATTAGAAAATATTTCCTTTCTGGACAATGATTAAATTGAATTTTTCCCAGGAAATTGCCTTAATAGATCCTTGGTCTATAGCTTCCATTACCTGTGATTAAAAGAGCATTTCCCTCAATTTCTTTACTAAATTTAACGAAACAAAATCAATCCATAGCTTTCGCTCTTCCCCTCCTCCAATTTTTAGTTCAGATCTTTTCTTCTTCTTCTTCTCTATTAGGGTTCTTTAATGTAGGGCTTGAACTGTAGCTAGGGTTAGAGAAAGTAACAAGTAACCGAAATTAATGATTCGTTTGTTGGGTTTTTGTGTTAGGTGTTTACCTCTTTTAATTACAAAAATACATAAAGCAAAAAGAGATGGAAAGAGAAGTGGTGAAGAATAACCGCAGCCTTAATCGTGGGGAGGGGTTGTGTAGAGCGCCGACGGAGACCGCCACCACCACCACCTCCGCCACCTCCACAGCGGACTTCGTGCTGCAGTGGGGCAACCGGAAGCGGCTCCGGTGCATGAAATTTCATGTTAAAGACGATTCCACAGTCAAGACTACGGTTCGAGTCGAACGGCGTGTCGTTAGAGCAGTTGACAAAGACACTTTAATTTATACCGCCACCACCACCACTGCCACCGCCGACAACAACAATCTCAATCTCCGGCGACATCCTCCACCTCCACCACCACCTCCTCCTCGAATCCTCAGGTACCCTTTTACTCCTGTTGTTTATTTTCTTTTTGTTTTGGCAAAAACTTGAGAATCTGGAGATTTTAAGCACAAATATTGACCGAATTGCTGAAATATGGAAAACCCACTTAGGATTCTCTCCTGATAGATCACGGGAGATGTGTTTTGGTGGATTAAATGAGTAGGGAACACAGAAACTTAGGATGGACCATTGGGTTGGAATGGCTAGAAAAATTGTCTGATGTTGAGCGCCTCTCTCTTTTGATCAGAAGGCTAAAAGCCCAACGGGTTGGGCTCTCCTGCCTTATGAGGTGGGGGACCATTTGTACCTTATGGGAATTGGGTTGGTTGAGAATTGACTTGGGTTTCATCTTATCTACCAAACAACCACTTGGCTTCTGTGAGCACAGAATCTGTGCCTAATGCAAGTCAGGGGCTGAGAACACTCATTTCAGCATTGAAAAGTGATTTGTATTTTTTGGGGTGCGTGTTTATCACTTTTCAATGCTGATGTAAGTGATCACATGCCTCTGAACATGAATTGTGCACAGATTTTGCATGCACAGAATCCAGAGTGGAATTTTTGTGGATTTCTAATGGAAGAAAATGTTCTGTGATGACAAAGCGTCTGTAGTGTTTATGGTGATTTATAAGCTGACACATATTGTTTTCGGAGTTCAAAAAAGTGTTCAGGTGTAAAAAAAAGAGATCAAATTCAAAAACATGTCAATCAATGGCATACCTACATAGGCATGTGTCAACACAGACAATCATTCTCCATTTCTAATAATCTAAACTAGAGCGTGGTTTGGTCATTTTCCCTATTTTGACACTTGGGGAGGTTTTGATTGGAATCAACCCAATTTTCCATTATTTTATTTTTTCTGGTTTTTGATAATATCTATGTTCAGTGTTATCATTAAAAAAACAAAAGTTATAACTTAGCTTTCCATGATAGAGGTTTTGCGGTTGGGTCAACTTTACCCCCCCCCCCCGCCCCGGGGGCCCCTTCTAGGATTCGATCCTGGGTCTTCCCTGGAGCCTTGGATCGACTTTATTATCATCTGCCTCCTGTCTTTTGATACAACAGCTTGTAGGTTCAAGTGGTCCTGCACAAAAAATTCCATTTCTTAAGGTTTAACTCTAAAACTATCTTTTAAAATGACCAAAAAATCCACGTATCTTATTGAAAGTCAATGCTGTTTAGTGTGTGAGACTCATCGTTTTAAAACCAGCTAGTTATAAGGAAAACTTGGTCGCGGTCGCGTTACACAACTTAGCCGAGTTCCTGGTTAGCTTGGTGTCAAAAGTGGGATGACATTAGCAACCTTGTCATCTGAGTTAAACCCAAGTTTTCTAGTATCTCAGTAATTTGGTTTTAAGACTATTGTATTATGAAACTATATAAATATTTTTAAAAAATACATTTTCTTCTATTTCTCTGTGTTTTTCTTATTTTAAATGTTAATATATTTTATACTAACCAGCTAGGTAATTAGAGACAAGTTACCGGATAACTTGGATTGGCAAACATTTGAATCATCAAACTGATCCAAGTTTTTAAACACTATTGAGTCTCCAATTCTAATTGAATTTCTCTTACTTTTTAACAAAATAAATAAAATTGGGTATTCTCAAAGTTGTTTGTTTTTGTTAAAATTTCTTTTATGTAGGAGACTATTTGATGGTGCTGCGTAAGTCATGCATGTGCACAACGTGTAGATGATCTTCGTTCACCTATTATTGTTGTCTTTTACTTCTTTATAAAATGTATCTCGTTGTCTCTGCTTCGTGGAACAAATGGACCAATAATTATATGTGCCGACTACGTGTAGGATGATGCAGATATAGTAACCTCTTTATAATGTAAATGGATTGGGTAAGACAACTTAGAGAGTGGCTAAAGTTGGAATGACATCAGGGCCAACACATCAGTGCCAAAAAGTGAAGAAAAAAAATCCCCCCAAAAAGTGTATCACTTTTTCTGTGCTGATGTGTCAGCTCTAATGTCATTCCAACTTTAGCCACTCTCTAAGTTGTCTTACCAAATCCCACATCCTTTATAATTGATATATGGTAATAATGTTTTGAGGATTCAATTTTGTTTTATGGTTTTATGTTAATGCCTTATATCTACGAAATATTAATTTATTGACTGATTTTGTATATATTATTATTATTATTATTTTGGGTAAGTGATTTGTATATATTATTAGTTACATGCGTCCTAGCAAAGAGATTTAAGTGATCAAGGATAACGAGTCTTTCATGTGGTATCTTAGTTACTAGCTCAAAGGGGCTCCACATTTTGGCCACGCCATCTCTTCTTATGTGATAATTTTGAAAGCAAATTCTCTGCAACAAGTTTAAAATACATAACTAGAAACTGCAGGCAAAGAACGATATGTGGCTAAGAGTGGGTTCACTTATAAGTTTACAATGTGACACATGTATTAAAACTTCTGCCTTCGATTATATATATATATATATATATCTTATTTTGATGTCAGTTTCCAGTCAATGTATTTTAAGCTTGTTGCATAGGATTTGCTCTCGAAAATTTTGCAGTTAGTGGTTTTTTGTGGCCATATTTAAATTTAAAATTGAGATTTTGACCATTACCATATCATACAGTTGTTGTGTTTAGGAGAATTAAACACGTGGTTAATCCAAAGGATCCCTTACATGATAGATGGTCCAAATTACCCATTATATTGTTCCATGTGGCTGAAGTAAGAGTTGTCACCTATCAAAGAACTATGGCTCCCTTTTGTTAGTCAAAGAGTGTTAAAAAGTGGAAGAAAGTGAATGAATAAAGTGTAGTGAAAGTAAAGAAAAGATAATACCTTCTTCTTTCCAATTGTTGTTTGAATGTGGAAAGGTAGATAGAATTTTCGTAATTGTTAAGTGTGTGGGCCTATGTTTTGCACCCATTAGTGCTACTTTCTTGGAGAAATAGACAAAATGATATCAATTTAAGCCCTTAGCTATGATAGTTGGATATCATAAACATATTTGAATTGTTACCAAAAAAACAAACAAGTGCAATCCTGGATCACTTATCAGACTAAAAAAATCTTTTTCAATAATTATCCAAAATAGATGGAAGAGACCATAATACTGTTTTTTTTTTTTTTTTTTTTTTTCAGAAGAGACGATACCACAACCACCGGACCAATGGAGTATTGGCTTGTGCTGTTTGAGCTTTGATTTAAGCTCCACGTGGTATGTCTTGGTCTGCCCAAATTCATTAATGTTTAAGTCCTGTTTGGATGAAAGCTATTGTTGGATATGGGAAGTGCAAACCAAACGGGCCTTTAGCCATTCTGCTACGTGTACTCCAAAAAGGCTAAAACTCTATTCTCGCAAACGTCACACTAGCCACCCAAGCAGTTTCATTTCGTGGTTGGAAAATCATGGTCCACTTCCGGATTCCACGGCACGACACGTAGCCTCCACATCCAACCCAAAAAGCAAAATTCCAATCCAACGGCTAGAACCCATCATTAACAAAATCCTTGCTTATTTTTTTCCCACACTTTTACGTTAAATCACGTCACTCTTTGTGGGTAAATTTAGTTGCTGCTGTGTCTCTCAAACCTCAAACATCTCACACCAGAGCGACCCAACTCCTCATCCACTACACAAAATCCAATCTACCCAGTTCGTATCTCTGTAATTTTACTCCGAAAGGTTGTAAATTTAATTACAATTAATATGTTCACCCTCTATTTTAAACCCCTTTCCTTTCTAGTCTCTGATGATTCTCATCTGAATTTTCTCAGGAATTCTGAATCTTCCTGTGCCATGAGAGGACAGAGCAACGGCGTAAGGGGAGGCTCTTCTTCTTCAGATAGAGGAGGAGGAGGAGGGGAGAAGGTGAAGGAGAAGAAAGTAAACAAACCCAGCAACGCCGCCGGTGGTGGCTCGCCGTCGTCAGAGATGGGTCAGGACGGGAAGAAAGGAGGGTCGTCATCCGGGAGTGAAGCGATTCCGGTATGGCCTCCAAAGTTTGTGATTGCTCTTACGAATAAAGAGAAAGAGGAGGATTTCATGGCCATTAAGGGATCCAAGCTTCCTCAGAGGCCTAAGAAACGAGCCAAGTTCATTCAACGCAATCTCAACGTAAGATTTTCATCTTTTCTTCTATTTTGTAGTGATGTTTATATGAAGGGTTGTTTTATTTTATTTTGTTTGGTTATTTTATGGGGTTTGCAGCTTGTGTGTCCTGGGTCATGGTTGTGTGATCTAACCCTTGAACGGTACGAGGTTAGAGAGAAGAAGATCTCTAAGAAGGTATGAAGAAATAGATAAAAAGATGGAATTATCTTCTAGTTTTATAGTGTAAGAGTGCTTAAGCATTTTTTTTTTCTTCTTTTGTGTGTTTTGTGTTATTGGTTTTTGCAGAGAGCGAGGGGGTTGAAGGCAATGGGGAACATGGATAGCGACTCTGATTAGACCATAGAGAGAGAGAGAGAGAGAGAGAGAAGTGAGATTTTGCATGAAGAATCAAAATCAGGGTTTTAATATTGTTGTTAGGGGGAGGGAGTGTACAAGTGGTTGATGCTGAAATATAATAAGCCATAGCCATGGCTTCTGCCAATGTGGGAAATGGGTGTGATTCATGGTCATTGGTTAATGGATGAAGAATGGCATGTATCAGTTTGTAGGAAAATGGCAGATGATATCATGGAATAAATTTTACAAATTTCAGGCATCTACGTAGTACGTAGCTCACTTGCTCCAGTAGTATTTTTTTTAAAGGTTTTCTTGGCAGCTGAGGATGCATTGGTAGTCCTTTCTCATGCTAGCACATATCATTAGATTAATATTGACAATCATCTACTAAAACACTAATAGAAGTTGTGATTGTATGATAGTTATTTTTCTCATTATAGCCAATTTCCGACTTTTCAATAGTCAAAATAAAGTGAAATTGATTTTGATTTGTTTCATCATTGTAATTTTAAAGGTATTGAGTGTTTCATCAAATGTTATTATTTAGGGTTTTATTGAGTGTATAGGAGGACAGGTGCTGATAATGATTAAAAAGCGATAAATTTTTGTTCATAAATAAAACTATTAAAGATATATAAAAAAAATCAGTTGATTGTTTTCCTCTTAAAAATAGTTGGAAGTTATATATGCCATTAATGCATCACCAACATTTTAAAAGATTTTATCGGCTAATATAACTGATTTATTGGATAAGTATTTATTTATCGACAACTATTCATTGATACTTATTGATCTATCTTTATCTATGGTGGCCTGATAATTTCAATCGATAAATTATCATTGATGATTACTGATCTACTGTAGTGGTGATGGCCTAGTACCGGTAAATACCGGTTTGTTGATAAAAAAGATATGAACTGCATTTAACACAACCTAGAATTAGGGATGCAAGTATCTGATAATTATACTAATCTGGTTGATTTTTGTATTCATTTAAAGTAAATATAGATATGCATGTATCCATTTCAATTAAAAATCCATTTGCATAAAAAATATCTAATTATAAATTAACCAAATATGGATATATATATATATATCTGATTCAACTATATGTATATAATACCTATTGATTGATTTAAATTAATAGTCATATTATAATAATGTAAGTTATTTTACTTTTTTAAATACTATTGTAGGTTATGTTGCATTAATTTTAACATTAATTCCAACCTAAAAGATACAAATATATTAACCTAACTTAATGATTTTGTTTAATCAGATATATCTGTATTCAAATCCGATATTCAACTAACTTTAC
>JAOXJP010000017.1:1764533-1775598 GCA_025762735.1 Platanus orientalis
GGATTGTATGCGCTCCTCTTATCTTCTGCTCCTCTCTGCACCCTGTCAGGGGGAGGGCACATCAGCACCGACAAGTGATTTTCACTTTTTTGGGGGATGAATTTCACTTGTCTGATGTGCCCTCGAGGAGCAGAGGATAAGATGAGCGGATACAATCCACTTTCTATGGTTTCCTTCCTACATTTCACATCCGCTTTTCTTACACAAGAAAATGATTTGTCAGAAACAAATAGACAACATTCCCTCTCCTCTATCATGCAGGCTGCGATCGGAAAACTGAAGAATTCCTTCTCTTAAGAAGTACGAAATCATTGGGTTTCATCTAACGGTGCAGCTGAAGCTACCTATTCATTATTTTTGAGAAAAGATCTTCTTTACCAAATTGTCTATCTCTGCATGTCCCCACATGTAAAGGGTGAGGTGTATAGGATTAAAACCCTAAGAACGATTTTTAATGAAAAAGTACCCAAAATAAGGGGTACATATAAGGTTTAAACCATTAAAAGTGAACAAATGAAAAGGTGCTTAACACCAAATTATGAAAAAAATGTCAGTTTGTAGTGTGGGGATACGGAGGGACAGACAAATTTGGGTGCAGGAGATACTTTCTTTATGATAATTACAGTAAAATTCAAACGTCTAAACTACCCTTACAGGTGAGGGTATTACCAGTCATTCTTTACCCAAAAAAGGTCCAACAAAAAAAGAAAGAAAAGAATCCGCAGTCATGGATGACAAAAAGCTGAATCAATTTATCAAGATATTTTCAAGTATCTCGGGTAAACCTATAATATAAGCTTTTATTTTCATTGTTTGGGCGGAAGATGGACATGAAACATATAATACGAGTCACTATTTATAATATCCAGTGAGAAATTCAACTCTGAGATATACACGTCTTTTTATTTTTTATTTTCTAATGGTAAAAGAGATGTACACGTGTAGGTGGCACTTTTTTCTTTAAAAAAAATAAATACTACCTTATCAATAAATAAATAAACGAGGCAAATGTTCTGTGATAAATAAATACTACCAAAGATGTCACCTAACCAACGGATCCATATTCACACCTTCATCTGTTCCAGAGAGAACTTGTTTAGTTGCTTTGAACACTGAACAACCTCGCCGAAAAAAAAATGGCAGAGATTCCTGTGAATTTTCTTTTGGAAAGGATTGTACCCTTGCTCGAACAAAAGGTGACACTGCTGAAAGGGGTGCGCGAAGAAGTAGGCTACATCAGAGAGGAATTGCAGAGCATGCGGACCTTCCTAAGGGTTGCAGATTCAAAGATTGATGGTGACGACCAGTTGAAAGATTGGGTGAATCAAGTGAGAGATGTGGCTTACGACACTGAAGACGTTCTTGATCAGTTCTTGCTTCGCCTGGCACAACATAGTGGGCATGGATCCTTTGCTTTTCTTCGTAAAATTGTTCACAACATCAAGACTCTGAAAGCTCGTCATCAAATAGCCACTGCCATACAAGCTATTAAAACTAGAGTTGAAGTCATTTCGAGCAGAAGACAAAGGTACCTCCACTATAGTCAAGAGCAAGGCTCAAGCTCAAATACTAACAACAATAGATGGCATGATCCTCGAGGGGATGCCCTTCTACTTGAGGAGGCAAAGCTTGTCGGCATTGGAAAACCCAGAGATGAATTGATTGAACTGTTAACAAGGGAAGAATCAAGACTTGAAGGAATTGCCGTTGTAGGCATGGGTGGATTAGGCAAGACCACCCTTGTCAAGAAAGTCTTCGATAATCCAAGAGTAAAAGGATGGTTCAAATACCAAACTTGGACCACTGTCTCCCAAACGTTCAAGATCGAGGAGCTCCTCAGAGACATGATAGGCCAACTCTCCAAGGCAAGATTGCAACCAGCACTTCAAGGGCTTGATACTATGAAGGAGATCGATCTCAAGGGTGCTCTAAAGGAACTCCTGCAGCTAGAAAGGTATTTGGTAGTGTTCGATGATGTATGGAGCATGCATGATTGGGAAGATCTAAAATATGTTTTGCCAGATAATAGCTCTGGTAGTCGAGTAATGGTCACAACACGCTTCACAAACATTGCTACAAAATGTGGTCATGTATATCCCCTTGACCCTCTGGGACCAGAAGAGGCCTGGACCCTGTTTTGCAAAAAAGCATTTCAATCAAATCCCAAAAATAGTTGTCCTCAACAATTGGAAGAGCTTTCTCTAAATATCTTGAAAAAATGTAATGGTCTTCCTCTCGCCATTGTAGCCATAGGTGGTCTTTTGGCAACAAAAGACCAGACCCAGATGGAATGGGAAATTATACACCGCAGTCTTGGTGTAGAGCTAGAAAGTGGTGAAGAATTTAAGAGTCTAAAGAATATACTGTTGTTGAGTTACAATGACCTCCCTTACTACCTAAAATCTTGTTTCTTGTATTTAAGTATCTATCCCGAGGACTACTCATTTGAACGCATGAGACTGATTCGTTCATGGATCGCAGAAGGCTTTATAAAGGAAAATGAAGGCATGAGCTTGACTACGGAAGAGTTTGCGGAGCGTTGCCTGATAGAGTTGATTAATAGAAGTCTAATTCAAGTTGTGGAGAAGGATGTTAGTGGAAGAGTGAGAAGGTGTCAAATCCATGATTTTATGCGTGATCTTCTTGTTTCAAAATCACGAGAGGGGAACTTTGCCCTGATAGTTTCTAAACAGAACACAAGTTTGAATGAAAAAGCCCGACGTCTTTCAATCCATAACAGTGGTGAAAATGCTTTGAAAGATGTGTGCTTCCCAACCCTTCGTTCTTTGTTCATATTTGAAATAGATGATTTTTCCAATTCTTCTGTGTTGCATAATTGCTTTTCTGGCTTTCGGCTGTTGAAGGTATTAGATTTGGAAGGTGCTCCCCTGGACAGGTTTCCAAGCGGAATTGAAAATATGTTGCATTTGAAGTACTTGAGTCTCAGGAGCACAAAAGTCAAAGAACTTCCAAAGTCCTTGGGGAGGCTTCATAATCTGGAAACACTCGATCTGAAACACACACATGTATCCGAGCTTCCTGAGGAGATCGTCAAGCTTCGACAATTACGACATCTTCTTGTCTACCGCTATAATGAAGAACCACATGTACACATTGATAATGTACAAGGATTCAAAATGCTTGAATGTATTGGAGGTTTAACAGCCTTACAAAAGCTTGCTTATGTAGATGTAAGCAATGGTACTGGCATAATTAGAGAGTTGGGAAAGTTGATCCATCTAAGGAGGTTGGGGATTAGATGGCTAAGAAGAGAAGATGGGCCAGTGGTGTGTGCCTCAATAGAAAAGATGGGCCACCTAGTCTCTCTTAATGTAAGTTCAAGCAATGAGGATGAGATCCTTGATTTACGATTACTAGCATCTCCTCCCCCACTCCAACGCTTGTGTATCGAAGGACATTTAGAGGAGTTACCGAATTGGTGCCCTTCACTCCATAATCTGGTTATAATTAGCTTAAGATGGTCAAAGTTGAAGGTTGACCCTACAGAAGTCCTCTGTGCTTTGCCTAATCTAGTAAAGCTCGAGCTCCTTGAAGCTTATGATGGAGAACAATTAAATTTCTTGGCAGGAGGATTTCAAAGACTAAAGATTTTAAAGCTTGTAAAATTGGAAGGATTGAAATTGGTGAAAGTAGATGCGGGAGCAATGCCTAAGCTTCAGGATCTACATATTCGTCGTTGTGGAGCATTAGAGAAGGTGCCATTAGGCATTGAAGGACTCACCAATCTCAAAATTCTCCACTTTTTTGATATGCCTCCTGAATTCGTGACGAGTATATTTCCCGATGAAGGCGAAGATTATTGGAGAGTGCAACACATCCCAGATGTTTTTCTGACGTATTGGACGGATGAAGGATGGGAGGACTACCGTCTTCATTGATATTTACATCATTCAATTCATGATGCCAACATTCGGAGGTCAGTTCAGAAGTTCTTTTTCTTTTAATTGTTTCTATCTAATGTCACAATTACTATCTTTGACTATTTTAAAGTAAACTTTCTCGATTTTTTTTTTTTTTCTTCAAAAGATTCATATGTCGAATTCTTTTACCTAGTCATAATTCCGGTAGTTTCACAACCCACCCAGTATCCAATCCAAGTAATTGGCTGGTCTGATATTCCATAAACGGGCCATCTTTAGGATTGTATGCCAAATGATATATATATTGCTTACCATCCATTACTTAAAAGGGGCTACACCATGGTAACCAATCCTCTGTGACACTAGTTCATGGAACGCAAATCTTCTGATATAGTGCATACCATCCATGACTTAAAAGGCTACACGCATTGGTTGGTCTTTGAGTTACTTCTGATTTTTCTTTCGTATTTTTGCAAGTTCTCTCTTTTCAACATTTGATTAAACATGGTTTGTGATAATTTACTATTATGGATGGGGTTGTAACAAAAAACCCACTACCTAACAGCCCGGTTTGAATTGCATGGCCCAGAAACTTATACGGGCCTGCAGGTCGTGTAGGCCCATATTATTGTTCCGGCGGGCCTGGGTTAAACTCATGAGCCCGAAGCCTGGGACGAAAGCTTGAACATTTAGGTTGTCAGGCCTGCATGAACATACAGCCTAGCCGTTCAACCACCAAAATTGAATTTTTAATTTTTTAATTTCTATACACATATAAACTTCCCCCTGACCCCTCAAAAACACAAAAAATAAAAAAAATAAAAAATAGCCCAACATTTGATACTTTTCCAATCAAATCGTGAGTGGCAATGTGGTTACTTTATCCCCCCCCCCCTCCCCAATCCCAAACTAAATAAATAAACAAATGAATAAGAGCTGGGCCTGAGGCCCAGTCCAAAGAATGGCTCAAAGGCTAGACCTGAGGCCTGGCATTATGTGGTCTGTGGGTGCCTCGGGCCTAGCCTTCCAGCACTTGAGCCTGCCAGACCATTTTTTTTGGGTCAAACAGCCTGGCTGGAAAATGAAATTGGACTGGCCCGGATCGGTCCATTTTACACCCGTAATTATGCGTTGCTTTTATCCAAACTTTGCTGTAGACAAATGACTGGTATCCCTTTACAAATCTCTCTCCCCCTCTCTGACAGGTAAGGCATTTTGATGCTTGATCAAGAGACATATGGTATTGACAAAGTTTGGATGCAGCAAGGAGAATAAAACACAGGCCTGCTTGAACGTATTAAATTATAGGTAAGGTTGTTAAAAATGCCAATCAGCTTGTTAGCCCGGCCCGGAAACTTTTATGGGCCGACTGTACAGGCTTGTAAAAGTGTTTGGGGAGCTTAAGTCAAGCTAGTGAGCTGAATATGGGCCCAGAAGCTTGAACATCGGGATCATTAGGCCTGCTTGAACAGACAGCCCGGCCTGGGACCTAAAAAACAGCCCTGCATATATTAATTGAATTTTTAATTTTAAATTTCAATAACCATATATTATAAAATTCTGAAGAAAAAAAAACCACCATTTGATAATTCTACACTATACCGTCAAACTTGAGGGACAATGTCGTTATTTAATAAAAACAATTAAGGCCAAGATCTGAGGCCTAGTATCTATATATGGGTTGCAGAAGGTCCTTGGGCCCAGTCTTTCAGCACTCGGGCTGGTTTTACAAAATAAATTATCTGGTCAAAACAGGCCGTCTTGGAATAGACAATCGAGCCAGAACCTGATTCATTTTACACCCATAATTTTACGGATCGCTTTTAAACCAAACTTTGCGGTGGACAAAAGATTGGTAAGGGTGTTAATTGGGCCGGGCTGGCCCGAAGACTGATATGCTTGGCCCAAGAAAGAGATAGGTTGGGCTGACCTTTGTTTGGGATGGGCCGAGCATGGACACAGATTTGAGGCCCAAAGTTTTATTTGGACTGAGATAAGGTGGACATAATTTCAGCCCAATACCCGGCCCAACCCGAAATAGTTATTAAATCCCCACCCTAGATGTGATCATAATCTAACCATCTAGAATTAAAGTTACATTTAAACCCCAATTCCCATGAAAAAAAAAAAAAAGGAGAATGATTGTCTATTTTGAGACAGACCTCTATTATCGTGCATTGATTGACACATGATGTGTTTTTGAATTTGATTTACCCCCCAAAACAAGACATGTCTGTTTATAATTCACCATATACACTACAAAAGCATTTTTATCATAGAACATTTGCTTACACATAACACTCACTCTGGCCCGCCACTTTGACCTCGCTCAGCACACAGCACACAGCACGTGCGGTTCAAGTGTTTCTTATGAATCTGATGCTCTGCAATAAATTAAAAAACATTAATCTGCAACGGTTCTCAAAACCAGAACTTACACAAAAATTTAAAAACTTCAATCAAATTTGGCGGGAGCATAATTTATATACGTTTCACTCAGCAGACACTCATTGCACGTTAATGTACTTTAAATTATTGCAGAGAATCGTGACTCAACCCTCTTCTCTCTGCTCTGACGTCTGAAAAACAACACCCAACCTCTGCTCGGTGTGTGTTCCCGACACAGAGCCACTTTCCTGTTTTCGATTTTCCCTCTCCAGTCTGAAATGCAAAATTCCTAGCTCTGTTTGCCGAGTAACCATGGATTCCTGGAAATGGGTTTCTCTGATTTTCATGTTTCATCTGTTTTGGCCGTTACCCATATTCTCAGATTCTTCTTTGAGCCCAAAAGAGCTGGCAGAAATCTCTGGGAATTTTCTCAATCATGCCAAGAAACCAGAGCTTGCGGAATGGATGGTGGGTGTTCGGAGGAGAATACACGAGAACCCAGAACTTTGGTTCGAGGAATTTGAGACGAGTAAGCTTATCAGGGCAGAACTGGATAAGATGGGCATCCCTTATAAATACCCAGTTGCCGTTACGGGTGTAGTCGGTTTAATCGGGACCGGTGGACCACCCTTTGTAGCGATAAGAGCAGACATGGATGCTCTTCCTATGCAGGTTTGATTGAACTAGAATTTCTTTGTTCTTTCTTGGTTGCATAAGATAGGGTTAATATTTTTGTGGTTTTGAGTAAACTGTTTGGTGTATTGGTTTAGTGAGTTTAATCCTTTTGAAGTAATTTGAGAGAAGGGATCTTGAAAGTGATTCTAATTTTTTTAGGAGGATACAAAGAATTACAAAATTTTCATGGTTTTAAGTAAAAGGGTGATTTGTTAAGAAATTTTTTTTTTGCCCACGGTAAATGAAAGCCAATGATTCAACAAATCTCCACATTGGCTTGAATTCCACCAAACCAAACTTCGACGAAGCTCCTTGATAATTTCTCCACCAAACCCCGGTGGGTACACAATTAGTACTGATAGAGTCCGAGCCAATCTTGAACTCAATCACCAAACCAGACATTGTTGACATATCTGCTGACTCCTCAACACTCCTCAACAATAAATGCATCCGCAATCATGTCTTCAAACCGAATCTGACTAGAGGCCTAACATCCAAGTTGGACACACTTCCATGTCGTTGAACTTCTGAAATCTGAATGCATCTCGACCAACATCCTCAAGTCCCAACGAAATAAGAGTATCACACTCCAATTTCATCTCCAATTGAACCCCCAAATCTCCATCTTTCATAACCTGCTTGCTTGGACACAGCACAATAGAATCACAAAAAGTAACACTTCCGTGTTGCTTTCCATGAGCAGAGTGTTCATAAAACCCAAATATCTCACCATAGAGCAAACCACTTCACATGCTCAAATCCGCCAAACCACTTACACAAATGTGATCCATTCGCCTATGCCACGACTGTGTATAGAGAATAGCTGAATATGATGCAAAAGACAAAAATACTCCACCTTAAACGCTGTTCCAAGCAGCCAAAACCATTCTTTTTGTTTACTATTTTCTTGTATTGTTTCACGTGCATTGCATGTTTGAATCCGATCCGTGTTTGTTTCGCTGTGCTGTTTTGGCACAACAAATTTTCTGATTTGAATTAATGGGGTTTACTGTTATTCTAGGAGGAAGTTGAGTGGGAGCACAAGAGTAAAATACCAGGGAAGATGCACGCCTGCGGGCACGATGCCCATGTTGCTATGCTTCTTGGTGCAGCTAAGATCCTTCAAGATCATCATGATGACTTGCAGGTTTGACTTTGTGGCATGCTTATTAGTTCATATATCCCTTTTCAACTGTTTGCTTTAAATTATTATCCTGATCCTTTTGATTGATGAGTTTATCTACACTGATTGATCGGAATTGGAACCTATGTTCTTCATCACCAAATCAGTTGGCATGAGTGAAAGTATGGCTAGAACGTTGTTTTAGTTCACAGAGATGTTTGATTGTAGTCATGCTTAATATGTTGAATTTTAATAGTCACACAAGGAGGGAGATGAGGGTTCTTTCTTCTGTCGTATGTGCGTATGTATGGATCACTATGATTTGATTTCTTGTTCAGTGTATCCCTTTGTTAAGCTGAAGAAAGATTGAAAGATGAAAAGCTGAACATTTCATCTTTCATCTCTTTGGATTGATTTTTGACTGTGAGGGAGAGAGAGAAGATTACTTGTTTATTTTAGGAGATATACCTTATCTATCTCTTGGTGTTATTATTGCTAGAACAAATCAATGGAAAATGCACATAGGATGAGTTGTTTTTGACACTCTAAGGAAAGGTGATCAACTAGTTAAGGATTGAGACTTTTTTTAAGCCCAATAATTCAATCCAATTCCAACATCAAGCAAGCCAGCGCTAGCACCCCAGCAGTGCCCCTGCTCTTCCTGTTCACATCAGAAGGAGAACCCGGTTGTTCACAACAGACCAAATACTCAAACTCTTACAAAAATTTAATAATGGATTAATATCATCTCCCCTCCCCTCAAAATCAATCCATAAGTATTGACTCTTAATTGGATTGGTTAATGCTTTTACTTATTCAACACAATGAATGGTTGTCAAGAGGATATGAGCCCCAGCACTGCAATTTGGAAAATAGCCTGTAGCACTCAGTATGCCTCTCAGCCTGGGATTCAGATCGTAGGAATTGGGGGAAGATAAGTGGTTCTAATAATCCATTAGGATCTCATTGCATGTAATTTAAACACAGGCTTGGTTGATGTCATGTTCTTCATTACTGTTTGAAACTTGTGAATCTTAGTTTGAGGCCAACTCTCTCTGTATAATGTTGGTGATACTTCTTCGCTTCTGGCTAGTCAGTCATCTTCAATTGGGCTACCGTTGATTTGCCTGTATTTCTTATATTTCAACTTATTTTAAGTTTTATCATTGAATACTGTAGGTATCTCTAATGTCCCTTAATCCTGCTACTGAATTTGTAGCAGGTACTGTGTTCTGAAAATCTTAAAATTTACGTCAACCTCCAGTTCCAAAACCAAAATTCTTCTGTATTTCCACTTAAAAGGGTACATAAAACATTTTTTTGGAGAAGAACCGATGATACCCTGATAACAGAACACGTTTAACATACCCATGGTTACATGATAAGATACTGAAATCAACATCAGCTGCTGCATGTAAACTTCTAGAGTACAAGTTTCTCGTTTCCAACCTTCATAAGCTGTTTTCTTATTTCCTACTGATTTCCTAATGTGATTTGGAAAAAAGTCTATGAATGGTTTATTCTAATAAGCCATACTATAAATAAGTTTGTAAATATTAAACTCTTTTTGAGTGTGGCAGGTTATAAATACTGGAAAAGATAATTATCTTAGAAAAGTAGAAGTATATATATATATATATATATATATATATATATATATTTGCACAATGCAATGAATACTCATATCTGTTTCTGAGTTTTATACTGCAAGTATACTTCAAGAAATGAAGAGTGTTGTATCCCCTGATTCCACACATCTAATCAGTATCTGTATTTTTGTCCATTTCTGGGCATCATAGAGGAAAAAACATTTTCTGTATACTTGCTACAGGAACACATGTTCTCTGTTGGAAAGTTTTCCTTCTATTAATATCAACCTTTGTTTTCTCTTCTAGATAGCCAAAACCACAATAGGAAATCATGATCCTATTGTATCTTGTTTTCCTCTTAATTCCAAGCCCTTGATTTTTATCTGTGATGGCTCCAAACACGGGGTCCTTTTAGTTAACTCTGCCACTACAAAAGATTAAAAAAAAAAAAAAAAAAAACTTCAAAATGACTTGGTTTTACTGTTACGCTGTCATCCCTCAAATGTTCCTCTGAAAAAACAAAAAGAACAAAAAAGAAAAAAAACAAAAGAAAGAAAGAATGAATGAAAAACTCATTGCCCACTCCGATCGTTTTGAAATCCTTGAACTTGATCTGAGTTTACAATACTTTACTCTTCTCTACTGCTGATTATGACCAAGCCAATTCCCATCAACTAACATCCTTAATGATTGAGCTCTTTGGCTTGTGTGTAGTCAGATCACCAGTGGGTATTAAGAACAACATTAGTCCAGGGAATGCAAGAGAAACTATGAGGGTTTCTTCTGACGGTGGCTTCTGAATTTTTTATTTTTATTTGGGTAATTTAGTGACTTTCTAGGATATTTTCTGCTTTTCGTAACTCACCAAGGTAAGCAGAAAACCAAGAGAAAAAGGAAGTTTTTTAGGGCTGTGGTGGGGGACTGCCATAGGACATTACTTCTAGTGATACTTGTAATTGAGTTTTGCTGCTTTAGTCACTTTTAGCAAATCATTTTCATGTTTGAATAGTGTTATGCCTAGACTAATGATCCAACTTAATGAACCAAAAATCTAGGGTGGTTTTACTTGCAAGTATACAACTTTTGTAGTACATTACAAGATTGAATCCACGGGGATTGACTTGTGAAACAAAAACAAAGATTACAGATGAAAGAAAAAGAATGAAAGAAAGAAAAGAGATCTGATTCGGGTTTTCACACTGTAGTATGGAGCAACAATAATGTAAAAATAGGAAAACTATATTAAATGAACATAAGGCTTCAAAGATTCATTTAATAATTTGTAACTTATTTTGGATCAAATTATCACGGTTAGAATCGAATAAAGATTCTACCTAATTGGAAGATCACACCATTAAAACATAAGAAATAATTACAAAATTAAACGTTTGGAACAATTATGTAACTGT
>JAOXJP010000017.1:1825257-1852784 GCA_025762735.1 Platanus orientalis
GGGTCGTTCAGGGGAATGTTGGGATGGATCCCCTGGAGGTGGAGCCATTGGCAGTGGATGTGTCTGGGAAGCTAGGACAGGAAGTTGACTGGATGGGGGGGGAGTTATTGATGGGGGAAGGCACCCCAAAGCAGTTTTCTGAAAAGGATAACATTCTTTTTCATGAAGGGGTGTTAGAGAGAAATGAGTATACGTCGGAATGAGTGTTGGGGAAAATGGGGGAGTTTGGTTCATTTTTGGGTATATCTTTAAAGGGTATTGAAAATGAAACTATGGAAATGTTTCGGTTGATTGAATCGAGACGGTTGAAAGGGACGAGTGCCGAGTGGTAGTGGTACAAAATCAGTTGAGAGTAAGAGGCTCAAAAATGAATTGAAAAGATTGGAGAGTAGTGTGAATTATGATAAGAGAGGTGGTAGGCTGTGTGAAGGGGGTGAGAGGTGTGGAAAGGGAACCTGGTATTGTGCTTATGGATCTTAAAATATTATCTTGGAATGTTCGTGGTCTGGGGAATAGGGATAAGAGGGTGACTATCAATCATTGTATTAAAGGGATTAATCCTGATATCTTTTGCATTTAGGAGTCCAAGATTCAAGTGGTCCAAGATTCAAGTGATGAGTGAGTTGATTGTGTATGAGATCTTGGGGGAAGAGAAACTTCTCATGGTTGGTTCTCCCTTCATGGGGTGCTGCAGGTGGAATTCTCCTAATTTGGGACATGGATAAGATTGAGGTGTTGGAGTCTGAGATTGGGGCATTTTCGGTCTCGGTTAGATGTAGGTTGAAGGGGTATTTAGAGGAGTGGGTGTTCTCAGGGGTTTATGGCCCGAACCTTAGGTCTGAAGTTGATGGGTTTTTAGGGGAGTTGGATGATTTAAAAGCGCATTGGGATTTGCTTTGGTGTATTGGTGGGGATTTCAATTTGGTTAGGTACTCCCATGAGCGTAAAGGTGAGGGTAGTAGGGATTTGAGGATGTCGAAATTTGGGGAGTTTATTGAAAGGTGGAATCTTATTGATGGTCCTCTAAAATGTGCTAAATTTACATGGTCCAACTTTCATGAGCAAGCTTCTATGAGTAGAATTGACTGTTTTCTATTATGTTTGGGTTGGGAGGATTTATTTCCTAACCGTTCTCAGGTGGCCTTGCCTAGACTTATCTCTAATCATACTCCTATTGTTTTGGAGCCCATTAGGATCAATGGTGGGCCTTCCCCTTTTCGTTTTGAGGAGGTGTGGTTTTTAGAGCCAGATTTTCTGGAGATTGTGGAGCGGGAGTGGAACAAGGAGCCTTTCTTGGGTAATGCTAGTAAGATTTTTTCTCTCAAGCTAAAAGCTCTTAAGAAGTACTTGAAAGCTTGGAATAAAACCTTGGGGGGTTCTTTAAAGTCGAACCTAAAGATTTGTGTGTAGAAAATTGGAGATCTGGATTTAAAAGAAGATCATATGTTGTCTGAGGAGGAGAGAGTGGAGAGGGAGTCTTTGTGTAGGGAGTTTCTTCTGATGACCATTAAGGAGGAGACTTTTTGGAGACAATGGTCTAAAATTAAGTGGTTGAAGGAAGGGGACCGGAATACGAAATTCTTCCATAAAGTTGCCTCTGATAATATGAATAATAATGGGATCTTGGGATTATCGGTTAATAGGAGGTGGACGCAAAATATCAGGAAATTAGAAATGAAGTGGAATCCTTCTATATGAAGTTGTATAAGGAAGAACATTCCTGTAGGCCTTCTCTAGGGGGAATGGAGTTTGAGAGGATCTCGAGGGTGGAGAAGAATATGTTAGAGAGACCTTTTGCGGAGGAGGAAGTTTGTAATATCATTTCTGGTATGAGTGGAGATAAATCCCCGAGCCCAAATGGCTTCTCTATTTCCTTTTTCCAAAAATGTTGGGACATTGTAAAGAGGGATCTGATGAAGGTGTTTGAGGAGTTTTGCTATTCGGAAGAATTCTATGAGCACTTGAATAATACTTTTATTACGTTGATCCCGAAGAAACATAATGCAAAAGACTCAAATCCTGGATTGTGCTCTCATTGCGAATGAGTGTATTGAGGATAAGAGAATGTCGGGCCGATGTGGAGTGCTTTGTAAACTTGACATGGAAAAGGCGTATGACCATGTTAATTGGGAATTCTTGGATTATATTATGGGTAGGATGGGATTTAGTGCCAAATGGAGGAGTTGAATCTTTTTCTATGTGAAGACTGTTAATTTCTCTATGCTTGTTAATGGGTCTCCGGTTGGGTTTTTTAGAAGCTCTAGGGGGTTGAGGCAAGGCGACCCTTTGTCTCCCTTCCTTTTGATCATTGTGTCGGTGGTCTTGAGTAAAATGATTTTTAAGGCACAAGAGGGATTTATTTCAGGTTTTTTGGTTGGCTCAGGAGGGTGTAGGATATCTCATTTGCAATTTGCAGATGATACATTGGTGTTTTGTGAGGTTGATGTCATGTAGATGGGTTTTTTAAGGTGTTTATTGATCGGTTTCGAGACAGTTTCGGGTTTGAAGATCAATTTGGCTAAAAGTGAGTTATTCCCGGTTGGAGTGGTTTAGAATTTGGAGAGTCTAGCCTGGATTTTGGGGTGTAAAATTGGGAGTCTGCCGACTTCCTCTCTTGGTTTACCCTTGGGAGCGAAATTCAAGTCTAAAGGGGTGTGGGATCCGGTGATTGAGAGAATCTCTCAGAGGCTAGATTCTTGGAAAGCCTCCTTGCTTTCTAAAGGGGGAAGATTGACCCTAATTAAGTCTACGCTGGCTGCTATGCCGAATTACTTTCTCTCCCTTTTTACTATTCCGGTGGTGGTGGCTAACAGAATTGAGATGAAATTCTGGAACTTTTTGTGGAATGATTCAGAGGATCATCATCGGTACCACTTGGTTGACTGGAATAGTATTTGTAGGCCGTTGTATGATGTTGGTCTCGGGATTAGATCAATTAGAGTTCATAATAGGGGGCTTTTTGGCCAAATGGCTTTGGAGATTTGGAGTAGACAAAGACATCTCTGGAGAAAAGTTGTAGTGGCGAGATTTGGGGAATTGTCAAGCTGGGAGTCTAAAGAGGTGCGTGGTAGACATGGGTGTGGGATTTGGAAATCTATTAGTCTGGTTAAAGATGACTTTTGGAAGTTTATCAAGTTCAGTTTGGGCAAGAGCAATGAGATTCGTTTTTGGGAGGATAAGTGGTTGGGGGAGGCTTCTCTTAAAGAGTCTTTTAGTAGTTTGATAACGTTAGTGGAGGACCCTTTGGCATTGGTGGTGAATTGCTTTGGTGGTAGTAGTAACATATGGATGCCTAGATTTCGTAGGAATCTAAATGATTGGGAGGTTGAGGGGTTGGTTAGATTACTGAAAATGTTGGAAGGGGTGCATCCGGTTCCTTTGGTCCGTGACGGTTAGGAATGGGTTCTGAATAAGAAATGTATCTTTAACTTTAAATCTTTACATTGTGAGCTGGTGAACCACAAGTTTACTTCGTTCCCTCATAGACGCATATGGATTCTGGGTATCCCATCAAAAGTGTGTTTCTTCATTTGGAATGCGTATCTAGATAAAATTTTGACCCTCAATCATTTGCAAAGAAGAGGTTGGAATTTGGCGAATAAGTGTGTCTTGTGTATGAAGGAGAAGAAATCGGTGAATCACCTTTTTCTTCATTGTTCTGTGGCTAATAGGATTTGGGGTTTATTTATCTCTTGTCTTCGGCTTGCGTGGTCCTTTCCTAACCACTTTCGGGAGCTTATCTTAGGATGGTAGATCAAGGAGTTGGAAGGGTTGTCCTGTATTATCTGGAGTGTCCTTCCAGGGGCCATCTATTAGGGCATTTGGAGAGAACGTAATGCTAGAATCTTTGATCGTAATCAACGGACTATGAATCAACTTTTTTATTTCATATATCAGTCTCTATTTGAGTGGGTGTCTATTAGGGATGACTTTGTGGAGTCAGAGTAGTATTGCTTCTGGAGTGAGGAGTTGTAGTCGTGTTTTCTTCTTGTTGGTTCTATTGTTTGTGTTTACTTTCTTTTCTATTTGGCTTTCATTGGCTTGGTGATGTCTTTTGTGTGTTTCTTCTTGCAATAAATTTTCTCTTTTACCTCTCAAAAAAAAAAAGAATTACCCAAAGAACCTTGAAGCATTACCAGAAAAATTGTCATATCTTGTGTGATAAGTTGCAACAAAGGATGAGGTGATTGGCCAATTACATCCACTTCTCACAAAATGTAACCGTTGAGCACAATTTTCCTCCTAATAAGATGATCAACGTAGGACTTGTCTAAGTAGGCCAAGCATACATGCCACTTTGGATGGTATAAGATTGCCCCAACTAGACCTTGCCAGGAAAGGGTTGAAGCCCATATGATGTAGTCCAAACACCCAACCCATCCTGGAATGCATCACTAAACCTAGGGTTTTCAATGAATCGAGCTAGCTTGGCTCAGCTGTCAATGAACTTGAGATTTGTTTAAAGTTTAGAGAGCTGAGCCTGAGCTTTCATTTTAGCTCTTTTACAAAGTAACCTTAGCCAAGCTACACTAAGCTTAGCTCAGTAAGGTTTTCATATATCTAAATAATATATATAGAACACAAGAAACAAAGCAAAAGCTAAGAGGTATTTTAGGACTGAATTCCTTCTCTTTCTTCTATATGTAGTTCTCTTTTTACAGCTTTGATTTGAATAAATGAAGGACAGAGGCCAATGGGTATTCCACTTGTTTGGGTAAATTTATGTCCCTTTTTTACTTCTTTTTTTTTGTTTTTGTTTTTTGTTTTTAAATAAGATTTCCTTTTTTCTGTTCATTAAAGGTGATATGTATGAAAGTATGCAAGGTTCAAAATGTCAATGTTGGTGGAAATGTCATTCAGGCCAAAATAAGACATATATCGAAAATGTCGGAAATATTGGAAAGAAATATTTGCAAAAAACGTGGAAAACTTAGGAAAACTACATATTCACAAGAGAACAAATAGATACTCGATTATTTGCATAACGTAGTGTCATTGCCTTTCATTGTCATTGCTTCATGAATCACCCTTTCTTTTCCTATTCACATAGTACATCATATACTTGATGTTGTTCCCAACTTGGCCTTCACTTCATGCCTATTTGCATTGCGCATCGGCAGCCATATACTTGATGCTATTACACATCATGTACTTGATGCTGGTTAGAGCCTTAGAGGGGGACTCCTTACTGGTGATTGGTTGGTTTGCAAAAGGAAATTGGTGTCTATGGAAGGAAAGGAATGCTCGCATCTTTGAGGATAGGGTTTAGTAAGAAGCGGAGCTTATTTTATTCATCTACAAAGCGTTGTTTGATTGGGTGGTTGTAGGGGTTGATTTTGAGGAAATCGCTTAGTACTTAATTTGGTGTGAGAATCTGTATTTTGTGTTTTATTTTTATTTTTTTATTTCGTTTTGTTCTCCCTCACCTCCTCGTTGATGTTTCTTGTTTCTTTTCCTTTGTTCATTTTTTCAATAAAGTGCATCCTTTTATCTCTCCAAAAAAAAAAATCGGTGTCTATGGAGGCTCTCTCATTTTCTTGGGGAAGACAAATTTTGTAAACCATTTTAAACACCCTGTTCCAACGGGTATTGAGATCTGCTAATGACAAGTTAGCCAAGGAAGGTTTACACTTGCAAGGATTGTATGTAGGACCTTATCCTATTGCAGACTCTTGAAACCATTTGTTTTGGGTCTATTTAGTATGCATTGACTTTTGTAAGATCCATTAGGACAAATAAGTGGAGTAGGACCCCCTCCCTTGTAGGACATCATATGGGGTCCTTATACTTTCTTTCCCGCTTTAAAGAAAATTACTCTTTATTACCAATCAATAAAAAAAAACACCCTTAACATTTACTTAGGTATAGGTGAACTAAAAAACCAATGAGCGATGTCATCACTTTGTCTTGTCCCACGAGTTTACTTTGTTGATAGTCATTCATTCTTGGTCATGCCATTTGTTATGACAAGGTTTTCTTAATGTCGACACATTTCATATGACATGTGTTGCTTCTGCACTATGTTGATACATTTGTTATTGGAAAGGTTTTGATAGTCGTTCATTCTTAATTATTTATTGGTCATGCCATTTGTTATGGCAAGGTTTTCTTAATGACACAATTCATACGACATGTGTGGGTTCTGTATGATGTTGACTCATTTGTTAATGGAAAGGTTTTAAATGTCCACACATTTCGTACATTTTGTAGTTTCTTTATTTTTCCCAATGTTTTATTGTTTTTCTTACTTTAGTATTTAAAAAAAAAAAAATTTTTTTGGAAAAAAAAAAAAAAAAACTAAAGCCAACTCAAGTATAAAATCAGCCATGGGCTATAACTCGTTAAATATTTGGCATAAGTGATGTAGATTTGAGTAGTTATTTTCTTACATTTCAAATTATGTAAAATTTATTGTATGTCTAAAATTTTTTAAACAACTTATCATGTGTTTGATTAAAAGTGATGTAAAATTATGTTCTTATGAAACTTTATTGCATTAGGTTTAATATACCTTTTAAGAAGACCAAACCAATACGACAACATTAGTTGGCAGCATGGGCAACTGTTTGAAGGTTATCCATTCGGGACAAAGTGTATCTATTGTGGGAAGGAGATACGAGGAGGTAGTGTAAGCAGATTGAAGCGACAGCTATGATGTAGTTGGTTACACAGCTTGCTCTACGAAAGTTAGTATTGCATGAGGGAGAATCATCAAATTAGATGGTAACTTCCTGTGGATGAAGCTCAGTGTTGATGCCAATGAAATGGCCATTTCTAGGGCTGGCCATTTTTCAAGAAGTTTTGGTTGGCCTTTTTTCATGGGGTTTTTTGGGGCATTTGGATGGAGAGGAATTGAAGGATCTTCGAGGGGGTGAGGAGGCCCTGGTCTGGGGTGCTTGACTCCATCATCTTTGTGGTTGCTTCATGGGCCATGGCTTCCAAGGAGTTTGATGGTCTCATTCTTAGTGATTTTGTTTGGGATTGGTCTTCTTGTGTATCTTCTTATCCTCTTAAGTGATCTATAGCTGTATTTCAGTTTCTTTGTTTTGCTCTTGTATATTATTGTACATTCTTCCTCTTTTCTAATAAAGATCGTTATTCATTAAAAAAAAAATAGCCTTGATGCCAATAGATATTATGTTGAAGCTTAATTGTCATCCGCATGGAACCTGACTTCTGTGGTGAATGCACAGGATGACATCTATTTTACTTTTATCATTGTATGGGTATGCAAGACTTATGTAACATTATTGGAAGTTATGGATTTGTGCTTTGGATTTATACATTTCCTTGTTTTTTTTAATCATTTCTTATGTTTGTGTGGATGTATTGCTTTGTCACATAGTTTTTTTTTTTTATAATTATTTTCTGACCTTTAGTGTTCTTAGACATGCACAACAACGTGTGTCACAGGACTGTTGATGTAATTTTCTTGCTTACGTAATGATTCCTAGGTGTTTATTGGTACTTGTTCAGTCATTTCCTGAAGTTCTATCTTAAATTTCCAATGTTTCCCTAACTTCCAAGCTTTTTGCAATGTTTCCATGGACTTCCATAAACTTTGACGAATTAATTCCACATCCTTGGGAACTGAAGTTTACACTGAAACCAAAAGTTATAAAGCCTTGGTTATTGGTATGATCACCCATTTGTGGTGGACAATTGCATTGATTTTTCAATGTTGCTGTTGATTCCCATATTTAATCTTTGGGAGAACATTTAAAATATCATTCATGCATTTGTTTACTGAATTAAGACCAAGTTTTCACTTTAGTCTATAATTTGGAAGAAAGATCAAAGTTAAACAATTTGAAGCCCCATTTCTTGGAGGCAAGCTTTTGTTGAAGATCCAGATGCAATCAACGGTGTACGTAAGGTGGGGTCTTGAGAAATTAAATGTTACAAAGAACGTCGAACGTATCATTTGCTGTCTTTATATTATACTTAGCTTCATCAACTGGCTACATTATTATTTAGAGTTACTCCCCCTCTTTATATTAAGTAGGTTTTTTTTTTTTTTTTTGAGACAAAATGAGTATTTTAAAGGTGTAGTGCTTTGTGCACCTGGAAGGACTAGGCTTAGGATTATAGTGTGTTTCTAGTTGTCATGTTCTCTCTTTGATATTGTTTTGTTATGATGCTTGTTGTTGCTGTTGTTGTTGTTTCATTTGCAATTTGCCAAGATTTATCTAGTTATTGTATGCACTATGTAGACACTTGAAATGCTAGAGAAAAAGGAGAAAGTCCTCTTGAAGAAGGCAGCTACAGAGGTTGAAAAAGCCAAGGAATTTACCAGAGCAAAGAATAAAAGGGGTATGGTTAGATGGTTTATGCAATGTACTTTCCTACTGTTTTTAGATTGTACAGATTTATTCATTTACAGTAAATTTTGTTAGGGGTGGCAATGAGCCAAGCTAGCTCGGAGCTTGGCTCGTCATGAGCTGAGCTGAGTCTCATTTTAAGCTCACCGAGCCGAGCCTGAGGTTGGATTTGAGTTCATTTTCTAAGCAAGCCTGATCTGCGTTCCAAGTGAAGCTCACTAAAAGCTTGGTTTGGTTTATATATATATAGATGTGTGTGTGTGTGTGAAACTTGGGCTTTGCCTTTATGTGACAAGCCCAAGCTGAGCTGGGCAAAGCTCGGCTAGGTGCCCCCACTAAAATGTATACCTCTTAAGTTGATCAGAGAACAATCATCAAGTTGCTCTAAAATGTGAACTTGTTTGCAAGGAGTTTCTACTGGAAGTGCTACTCATGATTTAGAATCTTGCATCTTGATGTTACTCCCACTTTCATATCTCCAGTTGACCATAGTCCTAACCATTGATATGCTACATCAGGTCACATTTGACTTGATCATTTTGGTCTTGCTTTTTGTTCATATTGTATGTGGTTGTCAATATTCAATGTTTTCTGATATGTCCTATAAGTTGGAAAACACAATCAATGAGCAGGTCTCTACAAATATAGTTTTGGCTGATTTTGGATCTCAAACTCAAAATATGTGCTCTGAAGTGATTTCCCCTTACTAATTTTGGTTCCTCCTGGTTGAGTTCTCTACTCTCTTGTTGTTATGTAGCGGCAATACAATGTTTGAAGAGGAAGAGGCTATATGAACAGCAAGTTGAGCAGCTGGGTAATTTCCAATTGCGCATTCACGATCAGGTGCGCTAGCAGTCTTGCAGTTTTAATTTCTCTAATGGTTCAAACAGTGTCTTAAGAAGTGTTTGATGACGTGTTCGATGATGACTTAGTATGAGGTGATTTGAATTTTAACTGTCTTTGGGGTCGGCATTTCAGATGATAATGCTTGAAGGTGCAAAAGCTACGACTGAAACTGTGGATGCATTGCGCACTGGAGCTGCTGCAATGAAGGCTATGCAGAAAGCAACGTAAGTAGTGGTACACTTTAATTATCTTCTAGGAAATAATAAAATTGCACTTTCTAGGTTCTACTTTTATCTGGGTATAGTACTGCTATAATTTCCAATGGATCCATTGAATTTATTTAGACACATAGCATTTGTTAAAATTTATTTATCAATAGACCTCTTTAGAGTGTAGAGAGATTAATTTCCTGGTTATAATGAAGGAATATATTATCTATACCTGAGAGTAAAGAACATGTTTGTACCAAAATGAATGGAATTAATCAGCACACCTGATCATGCATGCCTTGTCTAAGATTCTTGTAGCTTTGCATTTCAGAAGGTGACTTTTATGGAATCATTTAATATTATCTCAATATAATCAAGTGGATATTCCAGATATCTCTACATACTCTGAGGTGGCATTGAGCATTGCTTTTCTGGCCAATGTGTGCACCATAATGAGTTCTGTTAAACTGCAGTTTTCTTGTAGTCAAAGTCTTTGTATGTGTCCCAACTCAAACTGCCGGTGGTGATGGGAGATCTGCCCTTGATGTGTTGCTTGTTAAGTTCCACTTTCTTGAAGATAGGAAAAAATGTTACTTATTCCAAAAATAAGTGTTCCACTTTTATATAAATGATATGTAATTGTCACTCATGAATTAAAAAATGGTGTATCATTTGGCAGTAACATTGATGATGTGGACAAGACAATGGACGAGATAAATGAGCAGACGGAGAACATGAAACAGATTCAGGAAGCATTGTCAACTCCCATCGGTGCAGCAGCTGATTTTGATGAGGTATGCACACCTTTTTCACATTCTTTTTTCCAATAAATAAACTTTTCTTTTTCCTTTTCTTATGTTGACGAGTCTAAACATCTTTGTCATTGCAGGATGAACTAGAAGCAGAGCTTGAAGAATTGGAAGGGGCCGAACTGGAAGAACAGCTTCTTCAGCCTGCTACGACTGCTCCTGCAGCTCCAGTGCAAGTTCCAGCAGGGAGGCTACCAACTCGCCCTGCTCCCCAGAAGAACACGGCAGAGGAAGACGAACTTGCTGCATTGCAGGCAGAGCTGGCACTTTAGAAGGTTGTTTTTCTGTCTCAATTGAGTCTTTTATTGTCATGATGAGTTGTTCATATCTTTCTTTCTTTTTTGGTGTCTGGAAGTAGTAATGCACTAAAGCTTATGGTATTGATAAGCAGTTGCTCACTTTCTTTAGCTGTTTTAGTGGTTCAGCCCTTGATTGATTTATATGTATATGCTTTAGTACTCACAAAACCATTCGCAGATCAGTTGGGATCAACTATTTTTTCTCTATGAGAGCAAAAATTACGTAAATGTATATTTAGAATCTTCTAAACAAGAGCTTGTCCATACTCTTTATAACTGAACAGAGATTTTTGTTATACTGGTGATTTAAAGCTGCTGATCTATTTTTGTTGGTTTGGTCTTTGCAGCTATCAACTCATCGAGTGCTAAGATTTGTGTAAAGATTGATTGTACTCTGATGATGTTATTGCTCGGGCTTCCGTTCATCTATTACATTTCTCAGTGTGCGTTCTCTGGTTAAGAAGACATTGTATAGGTGTCATAAAGTAAACAGCTTTTCCTTTAAAATCTGTATTCTATTTTTTGAAACTTTTTGAAGTTTGCTATTTTTATGGGAATAACTTTCTTGGGAGTTCATTTATCACCAGGCACACTATAACCAAGTTAAACTCTTGCAGAGGTTTGTTATGCATGAATAGTGAGAGATGTTCCATTGCATTAGTTGTTTTGAAGCGCTCAGGCAATGTAAATAATGCTGGAACTATGGGTGGGGAATGGGAGCTTTGATGTCTCTGGATAGGGTTGGATCGGATTCTCAGTGTGTTGTGGGTTCATTTCTTTTTCAAGTTCAAGGACATGTGGGATAAGTGGAGTGGATAAATGTGGGTTGTTAGTAAATGAGAATTAGAGTAAAACGTGCCTGAAATTTATTTGCAAACCCGGTATTTACCAGAAATGGGTTGATTAGAAAGGGTTAAATTGTTATAGAATTAAAGTAAAATGTGCCTTACCAATTTATTTTCATAGGTAGCCAAAGGTAGTAATCGAAGCTATGAAGGAATCGTTGGAGGAATGTCCTAATGAAATAAGGAACTGCATTCAGGAGTGCTAGGAACTTTCTAAAGCTTTTGATCATATTTGTTTACAACATGCAACTAGACGTAAGAATAAAGTGGCACACCTGGTGGTCAAATCTAGTATTGAGAATATTGATTTAAGCCTAGCACTAGGTTATATCCACAGAGATATACAAAGTGTTATACCTCAAGAATCAACCTTATGTACGAACCAGTAATTTTCAGAATATAATATAACTACTATAAATATATATATTCAAACCCGGTCTTAACTAGGAAAGGGTTGATGAGGAAGTTTTTGTTCTCTAACAACCTGCTCCTTTAATATGCCCGATGCAGTGCAAATATTGTCTTGATCAAGAGGAAATCATAAGAACTGTTAAGATCTCTTTTCGGTGGAACTGGAACGGATGTCCGTTTGCAAGGGGATTTTCGCACAGTGGAAGGTTTTGGCTGAATTGAAAAGATTGAAGAACATGTTGCAAGACACTTTTATATTTGGAAGGGCCACTCAGCCCACTGACTGCTGCATCATAGTAGTGCAAGACCCTCACCATAGGATGGAGAGTTAGACGTCAATGCACACACTTCAGAATGCTGCCGCTGCACTATGGAATTGCAGGACTTAGTAAACAGCCTGAGTTTTTTTTTTTTAAAGAGTTGATACTAGGGATATGTTGAGGTGTCCTCACATGAGTTTGACCTTAGATGGCATGAATTTGTCCAACGCCACTGCCAAGCATAGTCTTGAGAACCGGACTGTCATGGCCATTTTGTCCAGTATTGTTTGCATGGTCATGACCTGTGACACTTAATCTTTTGGTCTTTTGTTACTTAGTGACATTCTTGTAAATATGGTCCAATGATATTATTGTAAATAGTCTAGTATGATTTTTCTAGGGGGGGTGGATGTTCCCTTCTAGCAATAGGGGAAAGGCTTAAAAGCATCCTTGTAGGGGAGTGATAGGTCTTCAAGGAGTATAACCTCAGAGCCTTGCTCCTTTGGTTGATGTGACTTGGTATTGTTACACACTGTGTCTAGTGATCCCTTTTAGCTATAGGTTGTAATGTTTTATTTTGATGCAATGAAATAGCTCATTTTATTTTTGTTGTGTGTGTGCTTAACTTTTTTTTTATTGCTTTGTCTTTGCCGCTGCTTGCTTAGCATAGTATTGTTTATCTACCATAGTGTTACTTGTTTAGTGTAGTGTTGTTTGGCGTGGCTAGCTTAGCGTAGGCTAACTTGTGTCATGGGGGGCGACACAAGTGCCTCACGGGGGCATTGAACTAAGGTTGTCTATGACAATTGGTATCAGAGCTAGGCTTGAGTAGGGCAAGACACCATGGTTAAGAACACTACCACAAATGAGATATTGGATGCGCTAGATGCACGGGCCGAGCGCACAAATGAGGCGCTTACTAGGCTAGACCAGTTGAGTTAGCGGGTGGATGTCCTACAAGATGGGCAACATCAGCTTGTGGGAGTGGTTGAGATGCTCGATGAGGACATGCGAGGCATCGTGTAATCCATTCAGACTCAAATTGAGGATTTGAGTGCCCAAGTTAACTTGCTAATGAGAGTCGTTGGCACGGGGAAGATGGGTGAGACTAAGGCCCCAATAAGAGTTTGAGTTCCTGAACCTAGAGCTTATGGAGGTACACGTGATGCCAAAGAGCTAAAGAATTTGACATGGAGCAATACTTCTGCGCAGTCAAGCTTGACTCGAAAGATGTCAAGGTTTCAATGGCCACCATGTATCTATCTAGTGATGCCAAGTTGTGGTGGCACACTAGATATGATGGCATTCAGAATGGGCGGTACACAATTGACACATGGGAGGACTTAAAGAGAGAGCTCAAGAACCAGTTTTTCCCTGAGAATGTGGAGTACATAGACCATAGAAACCTATGTTGGTTACAGTACACTGGCACGGTGCGAGAGTACGTTAAGCAGTTCTCAGCCTTCATGCTTGACATCCATGTCATGTCTGAGAAAGACAAGTTGTTTTACTTCCTAGAAGGCCTCAAGCTATGGGCACAAATTGAGTTGCAGTGCAGCGGGTGCAAGACTTGGCTTCGGCACAGGCCGCGGCTGAGCGATTGAATGATTACAACACTAATGGCCCTGACAAGAAGAAAGGGTTTACCCATGGGGATAACAAATCTGCTAAAAACACTTATAACAAGAAAGACAAGGGCACAGGGGGTGGGAAGTCCTACAACAACAAGGACTCTTCCTCATCAAAAGGCTCAACGTCGGCCACGATGGGTCCTAAGATCATTAGGTGTTTCTTATGTGGAGGGCCACACGGAGTATCAAATTACCTACAGAAGTAGGCCCTCAATGCCTTGCAAGAAAACCCAACCCCAAGTGAGGCCTCAGGGAAAGAAGAGGAAGAAAAGGAACTAAGGATGGGAGCCCTCTGACTATTGTATGCCTTGAAGGGCTAAGTGGATGACAAGAATACCACATCTAGGGGTCTCATGTTTCTTGATGTTAAGATAAATGGGAAGGACACCCGATCCATGATTGACACGGGAGCGACCCATAACTTCATCGCTGAGTTTAAAGCAAGGCGACTAGGCTTGAAGTTAAAGAAAGATACAAGCCGCATTAAGGTTGTCAACTCGACAACTCGCCTAGTACATGGCACATCCAAATCAGTCCCTATTGTGTTGGGAGCATGGACAGGGAAGACCAACTTAATTGCAATCCCGATGGATGATTTTCAAGTGATCTTGGGTATAGAGTTCTTGCTAGACAACAAGGTTGTGCCCATGCCTTACTTGAAGTCCCTTTGCATGTTTAGGGAGACTCCATGCATGATCCCTACTATTTTTAAGAGAGACAACAAGAATTTGATCTCAGCTCTACAGTTGAAGAAGGGTTTGAGAAAGGGGGAAATGACATACCTGGCAGCACTAAAGGTAGAGACCAAGGAGCTAGCCCAAGAACTTGTGCCTAAGGAGGTATGTAAGGTCTTAGATGAGTTTAAGGACATGATGCCCGAAGAACTCTGAAGAACTTACCCCCACAACGAGCCATTAATCATCAGATAGAGATCATCATTGGGGTGAAGGCACCTGCTAAGGCCCCTTACCAAATGGCTCCTCCAGAGTTAATTGAGCTTTAGAAACAATTAGACGGGTTGCTTGAAGCAGGATTCGTGCGACCCTCCAAGGCACCTTATGGGGCTCCTGTGTTATTTCAGAAGAAACATGATGAGAGCCTAAGACTATGTATAAACTACTGTGCTTTAAACAAGGTGACAGTGAGAAACACCTAACCAATCCCTTTGATTGTCGACCTGTTTGACCAGCTTGGAGGGGCCAAATACTTCTCAAAGTTGAACTTGAGGTTAGGATACTACCAGGTTCACATTGCGGAAGGTGATGAGCCACAGACCACTTGCATCACGAGATATAGCCCGTTTGGATTCCTTGTCATGCCATTTGGACTAACCAATGCACCAGCCACATTTTACACCCTAATGAATGAGATCTTTCATGATTGCTTTCACAAGTTTGTGGTGGTGTATCTTGATGACATTGTTGTTTACAGTTTAACCTTGGAGGAGCATGTAGAACACCTCCGCACTGTCTTCAACATACTAAGAAAGAACCATCTATATGTAAAGAAAGAAAAATGCTCATTTGCACAAAAAAACATTGGGTTCGTAGGCCATGTTGTTGCCAAGGGACAAGTTAAAATGGACATGGAGAAGGTTAGGGCCATCCAAAAGTGGAAGACGCCGACCAATGTGAGTGAGTTACAATCGTTCCTAGGACTAGCCAACTACTACCGCCATTTCATCGTGGGGTACTCAAGAAAGGCCGCACCACTTACTGACTTGCTAAAGAAAAACCGACCATGGGTATGGTCAGACACTTGCCACCAAGTATTAGAAGGACTGAAGCTTATTATGGCCTCCAACCCAGTACTAGCACTGCCTAACTTAACTAAAACTTTTGAAGTTCAAACTGATACTTCTGATTATGCTCTTAGAGGTGTGTTGATGTAGGACAATCACCCTGTGGCTTTTGAGAGCAGGAAGTTATCTAAGAGATGCCCTATACAACCCAAGAAAAGGAGTTGCTAGCTATGGTACATTGCCTACGAGTATGAAGACATTACCTGCTTGGGTCCAGATTTGTTGTGAAGACAAACAATGTTGCAGTGTTCCACTTCATGACTCAAAAGAAGCTAACTTCAAAGTAGGCTCGTTGGCAAAAGTTCTTATCAGAGTTTGACTTGGCACTTGAGTATAAGCCAGGACGAACCAACACAGTTGCAGATACCCTGAGCTGTAAAGTAGAACTCACGGCATTGACACAACAAGGATAACATAGTGTTTCCCAATTGAAAAGCACCTTGCTGGACCAAGTCAGAGAGGGACTCAAGACAGATCCCTAAGCCAAAGTGTTATGGCCACCAGTAGAGAGCAACAAGACATGTAAATTTTGGACCAAGGACGGGCTTCTATTTACCAAGGGGGGTAGATTGTATGTTCCAAAGTTTGGGGAACTGAGAAGAGAATTGATGAGGGAGTGCCATGGCACTCTATGGGCAGGCCATCAGGGATGGCGCCGAACCTTCGCATTGCTAGAGCGGAGGTATTTCTGGCCACACATGCAAGACGATGTGATGGAGTATGTCAAGACATGTCTCATATGCCAATAGGATAAGTTTGAGAGAGATAAGCCTTTTGGGTTGTTTGAATCGTTGCTAGTACCTCAAAGGCCCTAGGAAAGTGTCTCCATGGACTTTATCTCCTCTTTGCCAAAAGTGGGGGAGTATGGGACGATCTTGGTGGTGGTGGATAGATTTTCAAAGTATGCAACCTTCATCCTAACCCCAATCAATTACTCAACGGAAGAGACAACCTACTTGTTTGTGAAGAATGTTGTGAAATATTGGGGAGTGCCCCAGGACATTGTCAGTGGCCAAGATCCAAATTCACAGGGCGGTTTTGGACTAAGTTATTCAAGATCCTCGGCACATAGTTAAACTTCTCAACAAGTGGCCACCCTCATACCGATGGCCAGACCGAGTGTATAAATGCCTTATTGGAGGAATACCTTTGGTACTTTGTAAGTGCCAACCAGAAGAATTAGGTGAACTTACTGGACATCGCTCAATTCTACTTTAATTTGCAACAGAGCTCTTCAACCAACAAGAGCCCCTTTGAGCTTGTGATAGGGCAACAGCCACTTATGCCACACACTGTAGCCACTGGTTGCAAGGGAAACAACCCTAGAGCTTACCACTTCACTAAGGATTAACACAAAAATGTAGACATTACCTGAGCCTACCTAGAGAAGGCCCCGCAGAGAATGAAGAAATGGGTTGATCTGAAGAGGAAGCTTGATAAGCTAAGTGCAGAAAAGCTTAAGTACCTTTGTCATGTTCACCAGGGACTAGTTTGTAAATACGAAGGGCCATTTCCTATCATAGCTCGAATGGACAAAGTCTCCTACAGAACCCAGCTACTAGCTTGGCTTAAGCTTCATCCGGTCTTTCATGCCAACCTTCTAAAGCCTTATCATGTAGACGAAGAAGATCCAGTGCGAAGCAACCCCACACGACCCACAGCTTATGTCACAACAAAGCCTTCAAGAGAAATTTACTGTATCATGGCTGAGTGTCGGATGCAAGTCCTTCCTAGCAAGACAATACAAATGGAATACTTAGTCAAATGGAAGGGCCTGTCAGATTCAGAAGCAAGCTGGGAACCCACAAGTGTCTTACTCGCCTTCCCTGAACAAATCGAAGCCTATCTTGAAGAGAGGTCGACGAGGGCGTCAACCAAATAAGTGGAGGAGGATGTCACGACCATTTTTTCTAGCGTTGCTCGCATGGCCATGACTTGTGACACTTAGTCTTTTGGTCTTTTGTTGCCTAGTGGTATTCTTGTAAATATGGCCCAATGACATTATTATAAATAGTCTAGTATGATTTTCTAGGGGGGTGGATGTTCCCTTCTAGCAACAAGGGAAACGCTTAAAAGCATCCTTTTAGGGGAGTGACAGGTCTTAAAGGAGTGTAGTCTCAGAGCCTTGTCCCTTTGGTTGACGTGGCTTAGTGTTGCTACACATTGTGCCTGGTGATCCCCTTTAGGTCTAGGTTGTAATGCTTTCTTTTGATGCAATGCAATAGCTCATTTCATTCTTGTTGTATGTGTGCTGGGCTTTCCTTTTATTGCTTTGTTTTTGCCGCTGCTTGCTTAGCATAGTATTGTTTGCCTAGCATAGTGTTGCTTGCTTAGCGCAGTGTTGCTTGGAGTGGCTAGCTTGGCATAGGCTGACTTGTGTCGTGGGGGGCGACACAAGTGCCGCACAGGGGCGTTGAACTAAGGTTGTCCATGACAAGACAGTCATCGAACTGTTAAGGTGGACATTTCAAATCAAACCTGGTTCAACCATTGGTTTACATGATCTAATTGCAGTTCACTTCAAACATTGTAAAATGTAATAAAGTACTAAAAACAATAAAATAATTCATAATGCATTAGAAGACTTATGACTAGGTTTTTAATTGTAGACATACCAAAAAATGTAATAAAATACCAAAAAATAAAAACAATTCATGGAAAGTGGGATTGAAATTTGGAAAGACACATTTTTATTTATTTTTCTTCTTAATTTGCTAAAAAAGTAAAAACCAATTAGTTTTGTTAGAACTGGGTTTGTAAAAAATCGAACAGTTTTTGTTAGCTTTGACTGGTTTTGCTGGTTGTATGCAGGTTTTTAGCAGATTACGGTTTTGAGCTTCTATAGAACCGTTTAGGGTGTCGGTTCTGGTCAAAACTAGGTTCAACCATTTGGTTCAATCCGATTTTTAAAACTATGATGCCAAGGTTAAAACTTGAAAGACTGTAGATGAGAGCAACCATATTGAATTTGGAATATTATCTTGAAAAAAAAATAGTTAACTACTTAATCTGGTGCTGATGCCGAGGGTTGGAATCATCTCTGGTTTGAATGGAGAGAGACCAATTATGCCTAACAAAGGATACTTTGATAAATATACAGGTACTTATGTACTGTGTAGTTACTATAGCACCTTTGACCCTTGTATATTTACCATGACACCCTTTGTCAGCACTTCAAGAGATTAAAGCCGATTTGATGTAGCCCTTTTACTGTAGTCAAATTGTAGCACCAGGGGCATCAGGTGACACGTCGACAGAAAAAGTGAACCATCACAAAACATGAATCATTGCTGAGTGTTTTTCACTTTTTCTACTGATGTGTCACTCAACGCCCCTGTCCTACAGTGACTACAGTAAAAGAGCTACAGGAAATCCACTTTATCAAGAGATAGACCACTAACAAGAGACCAGTGGAGGGGAGATTATCTATATTAGACTGGAAATTATTCTCCTACCCCCTCCCCTCCTCCCCCCATAAATAAATAAAAAAGAGACTGGAAATGATTCAAACCTGATGCTGATACCATTGGTTTATCAAGTGTATTGTTTTTATTTTTATTTTATTAATTAATTGAGATTTAACTTTATGGTTACCATATTTATTATTTTTTTTATGGTAATTTCTTTTTGTGTGTGTATTGACCGCATTAATGCCAATAAATAACCTTTCCATTCGATGTTGATTTTGTTTAAAAGGTTCATTGGTTGGGCTGCAATTTGGTTGGATTAACCTGAAATCCAATTTCAGGCCAATTATTTGGGTGGGCTGGCCTACCTTGACTTTAGGTTAGGCTCAACTTGCCCCAAGTTTCAAGCTCAACGGTTTGGGCTAAGTTTGGTCAAACCTAACTCAGCTTGAAAAGCCAAGCAACAACAACAATAGCAACAACGACATTATAACAATGATGGAACAAAAGAAACAAGCGACAAGTGTTAGGAAAGGGATCTATGTAGATTGAGAACGAAAAATGTTTTGTGATAAATGTGTTGTATATTTTGGATTTCCATATTGGAGATTCAAAATATATGCGAGTCTCCTTGTAGATTAAATATTTTATATTAATTTCATTACCAATTTTATCAAGAGAGTCATTAGAGACATCTTTTTCTGTTTCTCTCTTGAATGTCACCTTGTTACTTATTTGTTTAATAGAAATTGATGATATCTTACCTATTTTGTTAAGAGAAATTAAAGATGTTTTTTTCTTAATTATTGTAAGAGACTGTAAGCCAATTTAACCACTTATTATCTTTTATAAGATTTTTTTTTATATAAATTATAAAAGGATAATTATTGTTATAAATGTGATGATTAGATGGATTAACATGTAGCAACAAAAATGGAAAAAACAGAGCGTCAACGAAGAAGAGAAGTTCAACATGAAGAAAATTGAAAAGAAAGGCCCAACACCATATGCAAGGGTAAGAGAATTAAGTCTTGAAGAGATACAAAATAGAATCAAACACAATTGTTATCTTTCTTTCACTCAATTTTTGTTTTATTTAAGCTTTTTCATAGTGATTTCTTGAGTTTGAACAAAAAAATCATTGCCACAGATGTTGTTTGCTTCTACTACTATGCGGGTTTAGAAGTAGCCATCGTTGAGTCCTAGAGCGATAGCTAACAAAATCCATACAACATTAGTTATTGATTGAAGGGCAACAAATATTGCTTAAGGATAGCATCATTTGATGTTCCTCGACGCCAAACCAATAAATTTTCTCATAACCATTTTAACTTTATTGTTTGATTAGATCACATGCTATTGAATCGTTTAAATAAAATCAATGCATGCATACATATATAAATTTAGTTTGTTGCATGTTACACAAACATAATACCACAATCTTTAACGATATTATCTTAAACTAGTGAATAGAAGTATTCTACAAAAACCTTGCATCATAGTGTCACGGCTACTTTGTGGGTTTGTTCAATTGTTGTAACATTAGTGATATCAGCATCATAGATATAATTTATCATTCCATACTTTCTTATGATTACTACTATAATATTAAACCAACAAGTATTATTGTTGATTACTGCATATGTCTGAACAGAGAAATATATACCAATTCAAAATCATTAAGCAAAATCCTGTTGTGTTGAAAAATAATACACCATATGATAAGTATAATTGTGCAGTAGACAACTTGACATAAATTTCCATATTAATTTCTGTTAAAAAAAATCTGTAGTAGACAACTTGGTATACATCTGCTTGTTGGTATTTTGTTGTATCTTGAAAAATTCTGTAATTGGTAATAGTTTTAAAATCTTGAAAACCGAAAATTTCTGTTAGTTAAACTCTTGAAAACAAGAATTTTCTGTTAGTTTAAACTCTTGAAATTCATAATTTTTTGTTAGTTTAAACTCTTGAAAACCAACAACCTATAGCATAGTTTAAATTTGTATTGTGACTTAGAACAACTATTTAAACATTCATACTATTGAAACTTTATTAGATAGAAAATATAGTTGAGTGTATTATATTGTGATCAAACCCAATAACAACAAAGAGTTTATATATGAAATATATAATTAATAAGTGATAAACAAATATAAAAATCTAATATCTTGAAACACCAAAGAAGGTGTTTGGTGAAATCAACTTGAAATACAAGTATGCTATTAAAACCTTCTAAGAATATGAAATTGTAAGACTTTAACCTTTGAAGTAGAACTAAATTCAAGTGATTTAAAAAAATAATAATCTGATAGAAATTTTGTTGAAAGAATTTGAGATAATGGATTTCTATGTTTCCAATGTTAGAAAAGTGGAGAAATTTAGTGGTCCACTTTAAATGCCAGGGGGAGTTGATTATACTCTTGTTGGATGGTTGGAGTATCATTCATGCTAACTAAGCCAAGACCTATGGAAAACCAAAAACAATATGAATTGGCTCGTTCCTAGAATAGTCCGTTGGGAGATAAGGCTAACAAGACATGCATGCATGCTATCTTGAGTACAATAACTAGGACTCTATTAGATGTATACAGGCAATTGGGAACAACGGTTGAAATTTGGAGTGCCATGAATAAGAAATATATAGTTGAAAATGCAAGAACTAAAGGTACATTGCATCTAAGTTTTTGAACTACAAAATAATAGAAGGCAAATCAGTAACAACTCCACTAGATGAATTTCAACTTATGGTAAATGATTTAGCCTATGAAATGGACTTAGCTTAGCCATTTGTCATCATGAAACTTATAGATAAACTTTCTCCATGAAAATAATATAAGAATAACATAAGACAAAAGAAAAAGAACCATAGTCTAGAGGAATAGTTTGTTATAAGCATTTACATTGAACAAACAAATTGAGAACAAGCAAAAGGAGATAAAGCTAGAGAGGCTCAAATTGATGCTTAAATTATTCTAAATGATGAAGATAAGGTTTAAAATAAAATAAAAAAACTGAAAATTCTAAGAAAATTTCAAGAAAAATGATAACAAATTTAAAAAGAATGAAAGAAAGAAAACCTATTATAATGCAAAATGCTTTGTTTGTGGCAAACCAGGACATAGGGCAGCTGTCTGCAAACACACTGAAAGAGAAAGAAGCCAATGAAAGGCAAGGTAAATTTGACATAAGTGGATGACGTTGTGGTCGTGATAACAGAAGTGAACATGATGGACACTTCAAACGATTGAGTGATTAATACTAGCTTTAAAAAGCACATCTGTAGTGACAGGAGTGTGTTTACCTCCTATAAACAAGTAGGAGAAGGAGAAGTCATTTACTTTGGAGATTCTAGGACCTCACCTGTTATTGGTAGAGGAACTGTGCAACTAAAACTGATTTTTGGAAAAGTTTTATCCTTGAGTCATATGGTCTTGTAAAGGAATTCTCCCTGTTGAACAAAATCTTCTTAATAAAGTAGTCCCCATAGATCTAATATGTAATCTTTGTAAAGCATCACTTGAAACGATAGAGCATTGCCTTCTTCACTACCACTTTGTTACTCAAATATGGTTATCCTCCCATTTGGGGCTTAAGATAAATGAAAATGATCCAATTTCCTTTGCTCAATGGTTTCAGAATTGCCTACAATGGAGATTTTCAAATAATTCTCAATCAGAACTTTTTCTGCAAAGTTTAGCTATTATAGCCTAGCAGATTTGGAAGCATAGAAATGAGGTGCATTTCAACAAATTGACTGTGAATGTGGTTGGTGTTATTCATGCTTTTTACAGGGATTTACAGTCCAAACTCTCAAGAAGGAAACTAGAGGAGATCAACCCACTCTTTTTGGGTTCGAGAAGCTGTTAAGCACTAATGTTATAAATGGTGGTTAAAGACCTAGTATCAAAGTTGATGCAACAACTTTTGCCTCTAGGGAGACCTTTGGCCTGGGTGCGATAGTGTAATCTGCTGATGGAAAGTCTATAGGAACGCAAAGCAAAATTCTAATAATCGACATCCTCCAAGCAGAAATTGAGGCTATCATTTTGGGTCTTAGGCTAAGTATCAAGCTTAAAATTTCTGATCTGACTTCCTAAATGTTGTTAATATTCTCAATGGTCAATGCATGCCCATGGTAGCTCTGACATCTCTATTTTGTGACCTCTCTTAATCTTAATCTGTGTATACAGGGAAGCCTACTTAATTACTGGCTGTATATTGTGGAAGTTCTTTCAATGAAGACCTTTATTTCCCCCCCTAAAAAGGGAGAATGATTGTCTGTGTTGACACAGACCTCTATAGGTGTGCATTGATTGACAAATGATGTGTTTTTGAATTTGATGTCTCTTTTTTGACCACCCACTTTTTCAACTGAACACTTTTTTGGACATATCTACCCTGAAAACAATACATGCCTTCACCATAGACAGTACAGAGACATTTTCATCACAGAACATTTTCTTCCTAAAAAATTATACCAAATTCAAAAACACATCATGTGTTAATCTGTGGCAGTTTATAGAGGTTCAAAGACAATCATTCTCTGATTGAGAAACATACATGTGGTAGCTTAGATGGCGTCTTACAAGGGCTCACATATTGACCAAACCACATGACAAATGACTGTCCTATTTTTTTAAATTAGAATTTGAAACTTCAACAGTTTGCCTGAATGGAGAAAGAGATCAATCCTGTCAAGAGTACATAACTAAAGTGTAACACTAAACAGGTGGGTAATTTCTACTGCCCTATGCTTGGGCGGCTGTGGCATAGTCCTCATAGGAGGGGGGCTAGGGTTCTAATCCCCTTGGTAGCAATTCTGCATTGTGCGATATCCTCTACTTCTTCTGTACAGTATGAGTCCCAGGCTATAAGTGCGGCAGTCAAACGAGATTTGAGTGGGCCTATATATATATATATATATATATATATTCATTTGGTGTAGAGAAATAATGAATGCAAATGTTGAATACTTAAAATGAGTTGGGTTAGAATAAACTTCCTTAAGACATTAACTTGTACAACAAGTTTGGAAACAAACACTACAAATTGAGATTAGTTTTAACGGATCCATGGAACTATGGAACTGTTCAATGTCAATACTACTAAAAGTCTCAATGGAAGCTGCGACTTTCAGAAATATAAAATAAACAATCATGACGTTAAGAAAAGTGAGGTTATTTTACCGAGTAGAAAGAAAAGATCTAAGGAAGGGTGATCTTAAAATATAAAAAGCTGTGGATGCTTATCAGATCAGAAAATGATAATGTGAACCAATTTCTTATAGTTAATGCATCTTAATTAGATGGATAATTATTAGTTAATGGCTGTCCTGAGGCTCTTTAAATAATTATTTATCCATTGACTTGGAACTCGTTCTGTTTTATAGAACAGTTGAAAGGGATGTGTCACTTCATAATTACATTAAAAAAAAAAAATTTGTTATGGATGAGTATGTATAATAAACAAGGGTCTCTCTTGTTGACTTTAAGCTGATATAATTGGAGTTAAGGGATTCAATCAAACCTATAGCACAAACCATTGCTTTGATTGGGGTTTTTCTCATTAATTAGCGATTATTCCTCGATGCTTATGTAGTACATTTTGCTTAAGTTTTTCGTTTATCCGTTTGTCTGAGGTGCAAGTGGTACGTGGTCCACCAATTCGGTGTTAAAGAAAGATCAACTGGAGCTAATAATATGGATGGCACCTACTGGTTCAACATCGACCAATTGGGCTAATCTCCAGAGTCAAGACTAATGAAGCCACTTGTCCAAGTGATCTTTGTGAGAGGAGGTCAGATTACCTAGTAAAAGAGCTTCAAATGAATCACATTAAGCATAATATGAACCCATGTAACTCCGAGGTTATACTCATTATTTGTTATGGCCTCTATTTCTTTAGGTATCCTCCCCAATGAGTTGTAGCTTAAGCAATCGATGTTGATTTCCAACAAGGCCATAGCCACTGGCTTTTTTTTGGTAAATAAATAAACTTCATTACTTTAAATCAAAGGGTCCTGGGACCTTACAAGATTTGAGCTACTAGAGTTTATAGCTATTTTAGCTAAGCTGTGAGCTACTCCATTAGTATTTCTCGAAATAAAGATAAATTTTATGTCTTGAAAACTAGGAATATGCTCCTGACAGAGTAGTAGCAGTTTCTTGGTCTTCCATGGCCAAAATTTTATGTGGATCATTTAAATGTTGTGTCACTGTTGCCGCATCACTCTCTAGAATCACCTTTTGAGCTCCAAGCAAAACCTAGTAATTTAGATTTTTAATATGCTCAAGTCTTTGCATACATGGCAAGGAATATTCATCTACATGTCATGACACCAAGAACTAAGTAAACCAAATTATGGTGCAATGTCTTTAATTTCAACTTGTGGACATATAAGGGAACAAATGGTAGGCCGGCTTTGGTGCGAACCCTTTATTTAAAGAGTGCACTGGGCCTCGATTGAGAAAGCCTAAACCCTAACCCTAACCCTAACCCTAAAACATTAAATTCCTCAAACAATCCAAATTTAAGATAGGGGAATAACTTCGACGAGAAGAAGTCAAGAACCCTAGGCCATATTTGAGACTTTTTGAGTACCTAAAACATCCCCAATAATGGTTCAAACGGAGCCCACAATGGTCCTAGGCTTTCCCAAATTAATTAATCTAGTGGACCCAATAATAGAGGAATCTTAAGAGGAAGGTTCAAGGAAGTAAAGGACGAGTTAGTAACTGCGTAGGAGTTCACTAGCTTTTGGCTTAAAGTGCACATTCTCTTCTTGTCGTCACACAAAGTCTATGTGGACTTTAAGTTGGTGTATCTGCATAGAGGCTATAGCCCCCCTGCCCTTTCTCCTTTCCCCTCCTACTTGTCAATTACCACTCCAAAATCCAAATAAACAAGTCCCTCCAAGGCCTTAGAATTTTTAAAATCTTGTCCCTCTAACCACAAGATGAATATCAATGTTTTAATTTTTTTTTTTTTTGATTGGAGAATATCAATGTGATTTGTAGGTACTAAAAGCAGTCTTATTGAGCTCATGAAAAGTCACAGGAGAAGTAAGTTAAAATATTCATAGCAAAGGGCAAATGAAAAACTATGATCCATTTACAAGTGGCCTAGTGGGAGAGGGTAAGAGATGCCGCCGCCCAACAAATGGTCTTTGGAGTTTGGATAGCTTTATCTATTTATTGGTAGGGTTTGAGTTTGGATGGCAAATAAAGAGAATATATACATATTTTTATAAGGAAAATGATTCAAAAAGCACGTGCAGTATATTATCAGCATGGATCACCTCGGATCCCAATAAATTTTTTTTTCCAATCACCCGAACTTATATGTTGAACCTTATCTTGTCATAATTTTGTATGTATGTATGCCATGAGATAATCATCTTATGGGTTTATTTTTGTTGATGGATACTCTCATTAAACTCATAATCTCTTAAGGATGAGAATCAACTATGTAGCATCTACATTATGATCATTTTTATAGACCTATTTCTAAACAATTATAATCAGATATTGGCTGATATTAGATACTGATATTATCAGTTTTATGTACATTAGCCAATGTAAATGCATAATCCAATAAATGTCAGCATGCAGCAAGATACCCAATATATCTGCAATTAAATGCCTTTTAAGTATTTATCATATTCTTATTCATATATGTATTGAAAAAGAACGTGATAGTCATTTTAAGTATTGTAAGGCCTTGATTTCTTGGAATATCAGCAACTGATTTCCGTGGTATCACTGTGTATTTTCTAGTCTTTTTTGGTCCCTAGACTCGAGCTTCCAGCCTTCCACTACTTAGAAAAGAAAAAACACTCCAAATTTCCATTTGCCAGTCATGCTGTGTTATTTCTCACCCTTTTCTTTGAGGCCCTTATCACGTTAATCTCAAAGAAATTATGCAATTCTAGGTGTTGGATTTTATAGCATTTAAAGTCTTTTCCAGTCCTAAAAAGGAAATAAATTTGCATGAATTGATTTGTTTCAAACTACCACGCAACTCTTAACATTTATATTACAGCTTTTAACTAAACCCACATACAAGTTTGTGAGCCACATCCAGTGAGTTTATCTGTCTATTTTGGTGAGGCACATCCTATGACTTATTGTCAAGATGTGAGTTAAGTATGTAATTTCCTCTAGTTCCTGTCATATACGGTTATCAAGCTTCTAGAACGAATCCCATATAATCGATTTCAATTCATACAATTCAAGGAGAATATAGTGAAAGATTTGCCCCAGGTTGCTAAAATGACCACCATTCATGTCATTCTTGCCTTCGCTGCAATAAAAAATTGGCCCTTGTTTTAACTTGACGTGAAGAATGCCTTTCTCCATGAAGATCTGCAAGAAGAAGCTTCTATTCAGCCTCCTCCAACTTCAGGCTCCTCTTCTCCTAAGAATCCAAACTTGGTATGCAAGCTCAAGAAAACTCTCTTTGAGCTAAAGCAGAAAACGTAAAAAGAATAATGTCCTAATCAGAAACGTCTTGGCCATATTTGTTGCACAAGGATGTGTTTCATGTTATGGATTTAAAAATTTTCTATTGTTCTAATATCTGAGTTAACAAGTTCAATATATATATATATATATATATCTATATATTGTTCAAGTGATATGAAATACAATGATATTAAAATGTTACAAAATTTTGTGAATATTTTGT
>JAOXJP010000017.1:1861136-1878654 GCA_025762735.1 Platanus orientalis
GGATGCTGAGATGGATGAGTGGCAAGACTAGAAAGGATAAAATTAGGAATGAATTCATTTGTGGGAGTTTAGGGGTAACGCCAATAGGTGATAAAATGAGGAAAAGTCGATTGAGATGGTTTGGGCATGTGCAACGAAGACCAATGATTGCACCAGTGAGGCGAAGTGGCAAAGGGCATCTCGAATTGTATTGTCGAAGGGGTTCTAAATCGGTTATCTCACAGGGGAATGGCTGTTCTGGTGGATCCTGGCATCTTAACCACTTTATTGGTGAGATTAAAGACCTTGTGAAAGAGTTTCAAGTTGAGGTCGTGCACATTCCTAGAGACCTTTACTCTCTAGCTGATAGGGTGGCCAAATGGAGTTGCATCGCAGAATGGTGTTTTTGTTGGGAACTGTTTGCCGGATTGGTAGTTGTTTTTCTTTGTCTTTTGGTCTTTGTTTGTGCTTTGGTTAGCTGTGTGCTAGCCTTGCTTTGGTTTGTTTTTTTGGTCTCTTGGCTTTTGCCCTTTGCTCCCTTAATAAAGTGTGTTATTCATAAAAAAATTTAACCACTTTACCAAAACTTAAACTTTATAAAAACTTGCTTTCTAATATCCTTGAGACTTCTAAAAATTGAACTATGACCCTTCTAATTAACACAACTTTATAAAAAGTAAACTTAGACCTTCTAACATAAAACTTCCTAAAACATGTCAAATAAAACTTACTAAAACTCTATTTGTATTTTCGTCAGATACAAATCCCTTCAGTAATTCAGTCATAGCTTTTCCCAAATCACATCGGATTTGTGAAATCTTGGTCTCGTTTGAAAGGTAATTGAATAATCTTTCTAAAGATGACCATGGAAATTTGGGCTAAAAGCAAGTTACGGGATTACATCTCAAAATAATTAAAATTTAATAATATAAACCACAACTCTTAAGTGGACTCCACATGATCATCAGTGATCATCTAACATCTTGTTTCTCATGGATGCTCCTGCATCATACACACACATACATACATGAATACATGTAGACATAGATTATGATATACATCTACATGGCAATTTATGTTTGTTGTAAGCCTAACCATATATTGATGCAGATGCAACTACTTAATTGTTATTTTTTTCTTTCTTTCATTCTTTGTTATAACAAATACTCTTGGGTTCTGTGCTTGTATTACATGTTATTAATTATTATTATTATTTTTTTCAGTTTTATCTTGCTAGCAATGTTATCTAAGTGCTCCTCTTTGTCAAGAGCAGGAATGGAAATGGCAGGATAAGTGCCTCTGGAGGTAATGGTTTGGCTGGAGGTGGTGGTGGTAGAATTTCCATTGATGTCTACAGCAGGCACGACGACCCAAAAATCTTAGTTCATGGTGAGATTGATCCCCCCCCCCCACTCTCTCTCTCTGCAAAAAGGACTTATTGGAATACTTCTTTTCAAGGAACCTTTTTTATGATCTGCTGACATAGTATAATTTCTTGCTTTTATTACCGTAAACATTCTGTGTGATATAACGAGGAGTCGGCTAATGCAAGTATTTGTCCCGATTTTTCTAATATTTATTTTTCTCTGCATTTTTACGTTCTTTCTTTTGATAAATAAATTTACAGCCTCTAATTCTCATAAAATGAAGCAGCTTTTAATATCTGTGTGGTTATCTTTTATCAACATTTGAAGCTTGTGTTGTTCAACTACAAATATTGTGTCCTGAAGTTCTTGGATTATAAGAATCCTTTGCTCCATTCTTTCTTTTATGGTCTAAATACTTCATCAAGTGCTAAAAGATATTGATTGAGTATTCAATGTTACAAAATCCCAAAACTAAGGGCTTAAAGTTTTTTATGGGTATTTTTTTTTGTTTTCACATCCGTACACATTTGCTAGGTATTCTTGGTGGTTATCTTTTTTTTTTTTTTTTTGGATGAAGGTAAAAGAATTTCATTGAAAAAGAGGAGGAGAAAAACAAGAAGTTCACTTGGGAGGTGAACAGAAACAACAAAAAGAAAACAAACAAGGGAAAAACAGAAAGAAAAAAAAAAATGAAGCCAAAACAAACAACAAACTGAAAACAGGTTATCTCAACATAGAGGTGATCGCTAGACGACACCAAGTGCCACTGATCGTAGTCATAATCAGTCTTAATCCAGCACCAATCATGAAGAAACATTGAGCTCCTCAAGCCCTGCGACTTTGTCCTCAAAGATTCTCCTGTTTCTGTCCTTCCAGACATTCCAATAGAGGGCACCAGGAAGCAAGTCCCAGATACAGTGGGAAACTCCTCTAAACCTCCAAGCTTCCAACCAGAGATTAATGATCTGAGGTCAAGTGGGAAGACCCACACTGCCCCCAATTGGGCAAGAAAGGAACACCAAATATTATGAGTAAAAATAAAATGCAAAAGTAAGTGGTCTACCATTTCTTCCTCTGCAAAGTGCATCACACACCTGTTGGTTAAATACCACCCCCTCCTTTTTAAATGATCAAGAGTGAGGATTTTATCCAGGATTGAGTTCCACAAGAAACAAAGCCACTTTTGAAGGAATACCTTTGCGAAATCCTATGCTATAAATATGTCTCACTGTATTATAATCATCTTTTATCTTCTTGTCTCTTGTCTTATGTAGCAAGTAATTCTGGGAGTCATACAAGAGAATTAGTCTTAAAATGCAGCCACTTCCGCCCTAGGTATACAGATGCGTTTGCATATCCTTAGGAACCTGTTGGTAATGTCTGTGTGTTGATATCAACCTACTAACCATTAGCGCTGCTTGCCTTCCATCAAGGGGAAAATCCATAGGGGCCTATTTGGATGTGCAATGGTAATAATTTTTTTTTCAAAATTGATTGAGGTCGAAGTTGTGTTCCACTTTTTTTCTTTTTGTATGGGTGTCTGTTTAAAAGTACATATTTGGAGTAATGATAAAATTCTCGAGCTTGGGTTATTTTGGAAAAAAGTTCTGACCATTCTTACCCCATTAATTGAATTATTTGATTTTTGGGATTTTGATAAGACCTTACTGATTCTGATAGTGGAAAATATGTTGGGCTATCTGTACCCACATGCCACACAATGAGTGCATAGTTTATACTTTTTACTAAAATGTTAAATTTTAATTTAAAGGAGTGGTGATTTGTGTACCGGAGCTGGATGCAACCATGATCATGGTTTCAATATTATTTTTGGTCTGTGTACTAGTGACGCCAAATTAGGATAATTCTGGATGAACTTTGTTTCTTCTATCTTTTTTTAATGAATTGGTATTGTTCAAAAATTGCGGAAAAAATTTAAGATACGCCAAGATCTACAAAACAAAAGTAGTTTATGCTTACATAAGGTAAAATAGTGATCTTGAAGTAATAATACAACCAAGACTAGGGAATTTTATAATTACCCTTGCATAAGGAGCTCTCTTCTGTAGCAGTGTTTTTACTCGATCTACAATAATTTTATTAATCTCATTACTTTTATAGGAGGAAAAAAAAAAAAAAAAGATTAGTTAGGTGGTGGAGGGGTGAAGTCCTGACTCCTGAATAGGTATTCTGGAGTCTCACATTAAAAGTTCCCATTGCTGTCTATCAAAGTTTCTTGATTTCTGTGGTATTTTAAAAAAAATTGTTTACGTCTGTTATCAGTTAAATCAATTTTTAGTTGGCTGTGTTAGAAATTTTGTGGGGTTTGATTGCTCTTTGTATATTGGCTATTTAATCAGAGATCATATAATAAATTTTCCTTTCATTCAGGGGAATTTCATCACCCTTTCAATTTGCCTTTATTCAATCTTAGCAATTCTGCTCTCGTTTGCAGGAGGAAGAAGCTTTGGTTGTCCACAAAACTCTGGTGCTGCTGGAACTCTTTATGATACCGTCCCCCGAAGCCTTATTGTTAGCAATCACAACATGTCAACAGATACCGATACACTTCTTTTAGAGTTTCCTAATCAGCCACTTTGGACAAATGTTTATGTTCGAAATCATGCTAAGGCTGCTGTTCCTTTGCTCTGGAGTCGTGTCCAGGTGAGTAAAGATCTTATCCTCGTATGTTTCATAAAATTTTGTTATTTCTTCTTTCTCTTGTTGTCCTAGGCAATGATTTATTTTTATTTGGACAATGTCTTTTAGAAATCATTTTTCTATCCTTTTCATTAATATGTATTGGTCTTCTTGTGACTTATATCCACTATCCAGTTCAGTGTTAGGAGACATGCCATTGATTTGAAATCATTTGTATGATCAACTTGGTGAGACAAGGAATAGTATGGGGGAATTGAATCAGTCAAAAACATGGTAAACATATATTGGAGGGTTGTAAATGTATTAATGAAAAAAATACAATGTTGAAGTATATAGATTTGTGTCTCTCTTAACACCTTAAGGTTTTGGGAGAGTTGGTTAATTCACTGTTAACATGGTATCAGAGCCAGGTTAGGTTATGAGTTCGAATCCCAGTGAAATTATTTCCTGGATGTAGTGGTACGTGCATGTGTACTCGTTGTGTGGACTTATGCCTGGCTCCCCAAGTGTTTTCCTAGGAGAGAACAGTGTTCTTCTTGAGGGTGGGTGTTGGATCATATTAATTTGTGTCTCTTTTAACACATTAAGGTTTTGGGAGAGTTGGTTAATTCACTATTAACATACATGACAGACAATGAAAAGTGGTAACGGCTTGTGTATGACATATGGGGGCATTAGAGGGCATTGATCAATCAATTGCAAATGGGATTCCATCATTTTCAGCTCATGGGACATTGTATGCTCTCCAAAATCCCAAGGTGTCTTGGGTCTTTGCTGGTTGGTTGATATGAATATTTCCCTCTTATGTAAATGGTTGTGGCGTTTGGGTTCTGATGAGGATTGGCTGTGGAAGAGAGTGGTAATGGAAAAATATGGTATCAGTGATACTTGGAATCCAAAGGATGTTTCTCGCCCCTATGGTATGAGCTTATGGAAAGGTATCATGCACCATCTAGAGGTTTTTCAGAGAGGGATTTGTTATGATCTGAGAAATGGCGATAGGATTGCCCTTTTGGACGGATATTGGGTGTGGGAATAGGCCCCTTAAAGATCTCTTTCTGGCGGTGTACCTCTTGGCTGAGAATTGTTTGGCCAAGGCAATTGACTATATGGAGGTGAATGCTATTGGTGCAATCTGGAATCCCATCTTGAGTAGGGATGCTCTTTATTGGGAGATTCCTCAAATTTGTTCTTTGTTGGAGAGGTTAATGGCAGAGTCTATCTGCATTAACCAAGCTGATGAGAGAAGCTGGTCGGCAAGCAAAGGAGGCAACTTTTCAGTGAAATCGTATTGCAATCTTGTTGTGCAGGCCCGGGATTTGGGGATTCCTTGGAAGGACATTTGGAACTACACGATCCCATTAAAAGTTTGCTTTTTTCTTATGGACAACATCCTTTGGAAAATCTCTACATTGGATGTGTTGAGCCAGAAAGGGATGTGTTTGCCCATCATATGTTTATTGTGCTACAAAGATGGGGAGTCAATCTCTCATATTTTGTTGCACTGTCCTTTTTCTGTGGAGGTGTGGACCGCTATGCTTAGAGACTTTGGAATGACATGGGTTTCCTCTTCAGATGTCTGTTGTGTTATATCTAGCTGGTGGACCAATGCTTTTAACTCGCAAGGAAAGAAGATTTGGGTATGGTTCCGGTGGCTGTTTGCTGGGCCGTTTGGTTTGAGAAAAATAGCAGAGTTTTTGATAGCTATGCCAAGCCGTCAGTCCAAGTCTATAGGAAAGCCAAAAATTTTCTTCTGTTTTGGGCAAAAGGATCCCGGAATATGATGATGACCGTAGGGGTGGCCTGATAAGGGAGTGGGACTACTCCATAGGCTTGTCATAGTTCTTTGTTTTTTGTCTCTTTGGGTCTTTTGATCGTAGTGGGATTTCTCACCCCCCTATTTGTCTTGTTTTCGCTTTTTTTCTTTTGGCTTTGATAAAATTCTTTTTCTTATCAATTTTTTTTTACAGCTCATACAGCTTTTGTAATTTCTTTTTGTTTAATACCTTTCTTCCTTATTGCCTAACAAAAAAGAAGGCATTGCTAGGGAAACCTGTATTTGAGGCATTATTGGATATGAAATGTGCAAGTCACAGAGGTTCTTACGAGGTCCTTTATAAACAAATCTATGGGTACATTGACAAAGAAGTGAAACTGTGATCTTGAGTCTTTCGAGCTTAATTTTGATAGGTATTTGCTAGGGAAACCCGCTGGGCCTGCATCTGAAGCATTATTGGAGATGAAATGTGCAAGACACACTGAGGTTTTTTAGGTCTATTTGTGGAGAAGACCTTTATGAAGCCAAGGCTTTGGTCCTCCAAAAATGATTGAAGATTTGGCGACTTAAGTGGTGATATGTTCCCAAAGTCTTGTGTGCCTAATACATCATGGCAATAGGACCACCTGACAGCTGTACGTTATGGTGCAGAATGTTCAGCAATCAAGAAATGGCATATACATATGATAAACTTAGTGGTATTGTAGATGTTGAGATGGATGGAAAGACTAGGAAAAACAAGTGGAGATGATCACATCTTAGGGAACTTAGAAAGCTACTATTGGTTATATAATCAAAGATATTTGTTTGGATGGTTTTGGTAATGCTCATCAAAGGCCATGCACATGTGCATTCATTCAAATTAAAGGCTTTATAGATGAAAGACTGAGAAGGCTGTGGATGGACGTATCTGTGAAATGACTTGGAGGCATACCAATTTACGGAGGACATGACCCAACAGAAAAAATGGAATGGTGGAATAGGGTTTGGCTTGAATCCATAAATAGATTGGTTTTTGTGGCTTCTACATTGGTAGTCATATAGGGAAACTAATAATCAGGATTTGACAAAGTCAAGCGCTTGGATGGAGATGGAAATTCCTAGCCATTATGTGCTTCATGTGTCAGGCTAAGGCAAAGTTTGTTGATCTCTTTCTTCATTCCAATTTTGCCTCTCATATGGAGGTCTTTCTTTCACCCTTTTCGGTATAAATTTCTGAACTGATTTTATCTTGGTAGGAAGGATAGAATTAGGAATGAATCCATTTGTGGGAGCTTAGGTGTAGCACCGATAGGTGATAAAATGAGGGAAAGTCGATTGAGATGGTCTGGTTATTTGCAACGAAGACCAATGACTGTGCCAGTGAGACAATGCAAGCTGAAGGTGCTAGAAGGACTAGAGGAAGGCCAAAATTGACCTGGGTTGAAGTAGTAAGGAGAGACTTGGCAGCTTGTAATTTAACTGTAGATATGGCCCTAAATAGAGTGGAATGGCGGAATAGGATTCGCGTAGCCGACCTCAAATAATTGGGATAAGGCTGTTTGTTGTTGTTGTAGACTTTGGCTTCAACTCCAAATGGAGGATTTTGTAGAATTTTGATTTCTACCATTTGCACCATGTTGGCTCATATGGAAGAAGTGAAGCTGCAGTTTTTCTGAAGATAATTGGCATGACATGGTGAAGGTGGCAGAGTGTTTTAAGTCATTTTTATTGACTTATTTCATAGGTCCAGTATTCTCAAAAAATTCAACAACTATAAATTTATTGCATATTATTTTTGGTTGCAATGCTTTAATTTTCAATCGCAACTGATTTTTATGTACATTGTATAGATTTCCACTTTTTGTGTGGAACTTATCTAATCGGGGTGTGCCCCTTCATAAATCAATAAAATCTTTTATCAATTGAAGAATAAAAGGAATTTCTAAATTGATATATATTAAGGTTGAGAAAGGAGTTCTTTCACATGAAATTTATGAAAATTACATTTTGGGGCTTATTGTATTTGAAACTTAGTGTTTCTTAGGTCAAATTTTATTTTTTCTTTTGTAGACATTTTGCCTTTATTGCCTAACTTAATGCTCTTATCTCATGGTTATTTTCTTTAATAGAATGTTTATGCACCAAGTGTTTGTTGGTTTAGGTTAACAATATATATTCTGTATAATCTTCGGAAATTTATTGTGTCTATGATGGTATTAGTTTCGTAATATTCCAATGACTTATGTAGGTCCAAGGCCAACTTAGTCTATTGTGTGGTGGAGTTTTGAGTTTTGGGTTATTTCATTATCCATCATCAGAGTTTGAGCTTATGGCAGAAGAGCTTCTAATGAGTGACTCAACAATCAAGGTAAGTTGCCAGCATTTTTTTGCTTTGTATTTAGTTGTTGCATGCATAGTTAGGTTATAAATCCAATCATATCTCAATTAAAGAGCTCTCCTTCAATTTGATTGTCACTCTATGGGATTCTCTCATGCATTTTTTAACGTACTTATTCATGGGGGTTAAATTACTTCGTGCACATGTTTACTTATCTCTCTCTATGTTGTGGGTGTGTGTGTGTGTGTTTACGATTTGGCAATGAACGGACTATCTATTTCTATCCTAACACATCAAGGTAGATGTAAATTGTTATAGGCATGATATAGGTGCTTTTGTTTATCATTTTTTTAATGAATAACGAGATTTTATTAGAAGAAAAACAAAAGAACAAAGTTTAAAGTACAATAGAAACAAACCGAAAATTACAAATCACTTAAGAGGAGAATATGATAATTACACAAAGGCCAATCTCTCATGTGACCATTGCGAGAATAATCAATTCATTGACAAGAGTATTTGGATCCTTGAGTCTTCCAGAAAGTTTGCAGCTCAATCGTTTTTCTTGGCTCTCACCAATGATCAAAATCCTCATGGCCTTTTTCTGTATAAAAGGATTTGGAAGCCTCCCGTGCTTCCAAGGTTTAAAGCCTTCACCTGGACAACGGCTCTTATTCGTATCATTTCTATGGACATGTTTCAAAGGAGAAGACCATTCTTATCACTTTCTTCTCATTGGTGTGTGCTATACAAGCAAGAAAGTGAATCTGTGCGACATTTATTTCTTCATTGTAGATTTGCAAAAGAAATATGGAACTATTTTTTATCTAGCTTGCAATGCAAGTGGGTAATGCCAGAGGAGCTGTAGCATTTTGTATTTCGATGGAGATGCAAGGGTCTTGGAGATCATGGAAGGTTATTTTGGGCTGTTCTACTACATGGGGTTCTTTGGGGCATGTGGAGGGAAGGAAACAACAGAATTTTTGAAAGCAAATGTAGAAGTTTTAGCGAGGTTGTGGACTCAATAATTAGAGAAATGGGGAGTTAGTTACTGGTCACAAAAGAATTCAAAGGCTTTTCATTGTGTATTCATTAGGGATTGGATTGCTGGAATCTCCCTCAATCCTCCCTGGGTGAGTAAAGTGGCTGTGTCTTGGAAGCCTCCTATTGTTGGTGGTCTGAAACTCAACTTGTATGGGTCCTCAAAAGGAAACCCGAGTCCGGCAGGCTTTGGGTGTGTGGTAAGAGATTACAATGGCAATGTAATTCGGGCTATTTGTGGTCCATTGAGTGTATGCAACTCTATGAAAGCAGAGGTCTTTGGACTTCTTATAGGGTTGCATGAACTTAAAAGCATGGGGATTATAGGCTGCATTGTAGAGGGGGATTCCGCTGTGGTTACTGGATGGAGGCTGGGAAAAGGAATTGGCTCATGGGAATTGGCATAGTTTGTTCATGAGATTCGGGAATTGCCAATCTTGTTGGGCATCTCTCTTGTCCATGTTCTGCGGGAACAAAATATTTTACCGACAGGTTTGCCAATTGGGGGGTTGGGTTATCTTCCATGTTTAGTGGTAGCTCTGTTCCTAATAGCTGCTTGTAATGGTCTTCCTCTTGTTGTTGTATTAATAGCATGTTATTCTCTTTTCAGTTTCTAATTGAATTTCATCGTTAATTATCAAAATAAAAAGAAAAAATTATTGAGAGAATGGCCATTGAAATCCTTTGAGACAACCAACCCTGAAGCGACCTCAAATAAAATAGATTTAGCAACCTTCAAACAGGACTTTCTAATCCCTTCAAAGATTATTCTATTTCCTTTGTTTCAAATACCCCATCATACCGTATGAAGGATCCCATTCCAAAAGCATTTACCACAAGGACCCAAGAAACCTCCATTACATTGGCAAATAAGATCGACCAATCAGCAAGGCATTACCCAAAATATTAAGATTCTAGACATGAAATAGGTCCAAATGAATCTTGAAAACTTGCAGTGAAATATATAATATGGTCACTAGATCCTTGTTTTTCATGCAAAGAACGCATATATGGGGAGAAATCAGCATATACGGACGCTTTCTTTGTAACAAGCCCATAGTATTCATCCTACTAAGAGAGGCAATTCAGAGGAGTGCTTGAACATGAGGAGGAACTATAGCATTCTGGATTTTTTTATATGGGAAAGAGCTACCCGAAGGCACATTCTGGCACAAATCTTCAAAGAAAGATTTTGATGAATATACACCTGAAGAATCAAGAACCCAAATCCACCTGTGTGAGACACCATTAGAGACATGGGCATCCCTAAGAAACAAAATTAGATTGGCCACAGATTCAATTATCCAATCAGATAGGTCTCTAGAAAACGAAAGATTCCAGGATATACCGGATGAGGAGTTTGAGAAAATATCAGAAAAAAGATACACATTCTAATTCAACTATTGCTTTAGCTTTGAGCTATTTACATATTGGTTTGATCCCAAGCCTGAAGCTGTTGATTCCTTCAATCCTGCAAGATGCTGATTCCCTACAGAATCTCTTGGTGATGATTTCTGGAGCATCCGTTGGTTCTATCTTTTCCTTTGCTCTCCATATTTCTTTATTTTCTTTTATTTTGTTGTTTGGATTTCATCATTCATCAAATAATGATGTGTATTGTCATAGTTGAATCGATAAAATATGCATAAGAATATAAGACACTATCCTATTTCCATCCAATCCATTTTTTTTTTTCTCCTTCCAAAAAAAAAAAAAGTTAGGGGTTAGAATAACTCTCTATTCAAATGTTTAGGGGTCTAGGGATTAGGAGTATTAGGAATCACAATAAGGCGATGTTGGGTAAATGGTTGTGCAGGTTTGGGATGGATAAAGAGAACTTGTGGAGAAAAGTAATGGTGGCCAGATATGGTGATTTGTCTGAGTGTAATCCTAAAGATATTTGAGTGGGACTGGTATTTGGAAGTCAATTATCAAAGGTAAGGATGATTTTTGGAAGTTCATCCGTTGAAAGTTGGATGTGGGGGATGGGATTAGGTTTTGGGAGGATTAAAGGTGTGGCGTGTGGGGATTCCCCGCTCCACCTGTGATCTATAATTTGCCTGTAAATAAGGCTGAGAATATTGCAGAATTCTATGATTTTGAGGGTGAAGGGGGTAATTTCCAAGGTTAAGGAGAAATTTGAATGATTGAGAGCTTAATGAGCAAGAGAGATTATTGAGAAGGCTTCACTTGGTGAGCCCGATTCTGGGAATGCGATGGTTGGGAGTGGAGGCATAATGGTAAGGGCAGTTTTAATATGAAGTTGATCTACCATGGCCTGATTAACTCCTTAGCCAGGTATTTTCCCTTCAAGTGCATTTGGAGGCCTTATAATCCATCGACGGCCTTTTATTTTTATTTTTATGAATAATTTAACTTTATTAGAAAAAAAAACGAAAAAATAAGTATAACATTAAGGCAACCAAACCAGCTCACTAGAGATTAGAAGGAAGACAATAAGAAAATAAGCATGGACTGCCTATCTGGATAAAATCTTTAAACTGAATCACTTTAAGAGTAGAGGTTGGAATTTAGCTAATAGGTGTGTGATTTGCATGAGCGAGGACGAGTTGGTTAACCATCTTTTAATCCATTGTCCGGTTGATTATCACATTTGGCACTTCTTTCTCCTTTGGGTCAATGTTTCTTGGGTTCTTCCCTTTTCAAGTCTCAGATTGGTGCCGTAGGAACCTAGAGAGTATTTCTAAAACAATATGGCCCTTAGTTGTGTTCTTTTTTTTTTTTTGGGTTGGGTTGTTTTCCATTTCTTATCTTTCTTCTTGTTAATTTTTTTTGCTTTTTCTCTCTTTTCTCCATCTCCGTGATTGTGTCGCGCCTATTGTTGTTGTTGTTTTTTGCCTTTGGCATTTTTTTAATAAATTGATTATCACACAAATAAAAACTCTTTGGTCAAATCTAATAACCCATGGCTGCAAGTTATTGACTATATCTCCTCACTAACTTTTTTTCTTTGTTTCTTCTCTTTCTTTCTTTCTCTTCTTTTCCCTAAAGCTATCCAACTTGGATGGTTTGGAATTCAATTGCATACATCTCAGCAGTCAGACTTCCTAGAGCGGCCCTTTCAGGAGGAGGAAATTCTAGTTGTAGTAAAAGGGAAGCCCTAGGTCTTGACAGCTTACCTTTACTCTTCTTCCAAAAGTTTTGAAATTTCATGGAGCAGGATTTTATGAAAGTGATTAAGAGTTTCCATGATTCTTTTGACAAGAATCTGAAAAAAAAACATTTATTGCTTTGATCCTAAAAACAAGGGCTGCTAAGGAATTGAAGGATTTTCAGCCCATTAGCCTCCTAATAGTACTTACAAGATTATAGCAAAAGCCTTGGCTTTAAGAATCAAGACGGTGATTAAGGAAAATTTTGGATGGTTTTTAATAGCCAACGAATGTGTAGATGCATGACTAAGAGATGATAAAAAGGGGATCCTTTGTAAGATGGACTTGGAAAAGGTGTACGATCATGTCAGTTGTAATTTCTTGGATTATGTCTTACAATTTTAATAGCCCGATCAGTAGTTCCTATAAAATCATTTCCAAAATCTTAGCAGACTGGCTTAAAGTGGTGCTAGATTCTCTGATTTCTTTGACCCAAAAGGCATTCATTGGAGGAAGTTTGACGGGGTGTTGATTGCTAATGAATGCATTGATTCAGCTTTGAAGATGGGAGAGAGCAGAATTCTCTACAAGCTTGACTTGGAAAAGGCATATGATAGAGAGTAAATTGGAAGTTATTGAATTATATGTTTAGACGAATGGGTTTTTGGCATGGAATGACGTATGTGGATGGAAAAATGCTATGGATCAGCCTCCTTCTCTATCCTCCTAAATGGCTCCTCCATGGATTATTATTTCAGCTATAGGGGTTTGCACCAAGGAGACCTCTACTTCCATTCTTGTTCTTAGTGGTAGTTGAGGCCTTCGGGGCCCTCTTATCTAAGCCTTTCATGGTGGCCTTTTGGAAGGCTATGATATCAAGAACAATGGTATGACTCTCACACCTTCAATTTGCGAATGACACTCTTGGGCTATCTAGAAATTTTGCTATTCAGGTCAATTTTATCAGATGCGTTATTTGGTGTTTTGAAGCAGTGTTGGGATTGAAAGTGAATATTTCCAATAGTTGTATTTATGGAGTGGGACAGGTGGATGATCTCTGGAGGCTTGCTAAGGTCCTAGGGTACCGGCAAGGGTCTTTGCCTTTTTCTTATCTTGGGCTTGGAAGGAGGTATACAAACCTTTCCAACCCACTAATCGTTTTTGAATTCTTCCCAAGATAAGAAAAAGGGAGGGAAGTTAACTTTGATAAAAGCGATGCTCTCTAGTCTTCCTACATATTTCCTATCTCTTTTTGTGATTCCGTCTTCCATTGTTGATGCTATTGAGAAATGCTGAAGACAGTTCTTATGGGACTGATGGAAAGATAATAAGGGTCTTCACTTGGTAGCTTGGAAGGACGTATATAAACCTAAGAGAATGGGTGGCCTTGGAATTCAGATGATCTGGGAAACCAATAAAGCTCTTCTCTCCAAATGGATGTGGAGATTGGGAGTGAACAAGAGAAGATGTGGCATAGGGTTATTATAGAAAAATATGGCTTAGCAAACAAATGGGAATCAAAAAGAATTCAGGCTATAGCTATTGGTGTGATCCGAGCATGAAGGTGCTGATTCTTTCAACCCTACAAGTTATTGATTCCTTGTAGACCCCTTTTTTTTTTTATTAAATAAAAGAGAACTTCATTAATAAAAAGGGCAAGATGCCCCAAAGCCAATATGACACCAAAACAACAAACAAAAGAAGAGCACAACACAAAACACCAAACCAACAAAAAATAACCAGAAGTTAAAGCAATTGAAAGGAAATAAACCAAATAACCAGAAGTTAAAGCAATTGAAAGGAAATAAACCAGGCATGTAGGAGGCCCTTCACACCAGCCGAAAGAAAACTCCCTTCACATCAGCCCCTACAACCAACTCACCCTTTGCCTCCCTCCACCTCCTTCCCAGCTCAACCCTACTCTGCCCCCTCCTCTCGCAGCTAGACAACCAACTCAATAACCTATTCTTGGCTTTGCTATATGTATTGTATGCCAGTTCCGCATGACCTTGGAAAACTCGACTTTTTTTTTTTTTTGGAATTGTAGGCGATTCATTAAAACAGAGAAACAAGGCTACAAATTCAGCAGGACGGTGAACAAAGACAAGCACACACTAGAATTAAGCCCCCTAAACAGAAAACCACTCATCCTTCACAAATCCCTAGAAGTAAAGACCTACTCCAATGAAACATTATATACCTTGGAATACAGGTCCTCCTGCCTCAAACCTTACCTTAAAAAATTCTTTTGTTTCTTTCCTTCCACAAAACCCAACAGAGGGTCCCTGGAAGAAAATGCCAAATGATTCTAGAGATACCTTCCATATCCCTAATGAACCACCCACACCCAGAGATTAAGTCCCTATACTTAATTGGAAAGGTCCAGCAGACATTGAGGTAACAGAGAAAGAAACCACAAACTTTATGGGCTACCCTGCAATGCATTAAGAGGTGGTCCACCAACTCTGCTTCCACAAAGCATATGATACACCTATTTTCCAGATTCTAACTTCTATTCTTTAAGTAATTAAGAATAACAATTATCTCTCAAAATATATATATATATATATATATATATATTAAGAGAGAATTTTATCCAGATAAGCAGTCTAGATGAAGAAATTCATCTTAGAAGGAATCCCCAGGGCCCAATTGACCTTATGAGGGATTGAGCCACCAACCATATTATCCAAACCTGAGTAGAACGATTGATGCAGCACCACTGTGCAAATAGGACTTAATCAAGGAAAACAGATCACTGGGTTAGAGGATAATGAATGGCAAAGCTATTAAGGCTCGGTTAGGTCATATAACCTCAAATTCTGGGCAAAACAGCAAGTATGGGGGAACGGTTTTGGGAATAAACAGTGAGTAAACTAAGGAGAAATAGGGAATTAACGTGGAGCTGCACCTGGACTGTTCCTGGGGCGGGATGGTGAGTTGGACAGCTGGCTATTTAAGGGATGTGTAGGATTTGAATTTGGTTAGACAGCAAGGGTACTTGACACTTATAGATTCTGTTTCAGAGTGCAAACATCAAGAGTATGTGTATCAGGTGAGAGGCCCTGACTTTAAAATAGCAAGCTGTATAGGACCATAACAGGGTACATCAAGAGTTCCAAAACAGCAGCCAGAGAGTTGATTCTGAGGCTGAAATCAGGGTCCGGTTGGGACTTAACCTCAGGGATCAACAGCTGCAGGTTTCTAAGATCCAAATTCTTCAGTTGATATCAAAGGAACAGAAAGAATATCCATGTTTAATCCTTCTGCAAGTACTAGAACCATTGTTTTGTGTTGTTTAGGGCCAAATCTGATAGCAGAGAATTCTCTAGCAATACCTGCAAGGTGGAGGCAGGGTATGGAAGTCGTTTGATCGTAAAAACTCGGAGAAATCAGAAGGGTATGTGCTGCAAGCTCCAGGAGTAGTTATCATGGAGATTTTTGAAGGGATCAGCAAGGGAGGGTAAGGTTAAGGAGGTTGCAGGTTTAGGGTTTAGTGTGTATGATTTCTTTAGTGAAATTAAGTAGGGGAAAACACAATAGAGGGGTGCTGCAGGTCTGGGAGTTGTTCATAGCAATGAAAGCTGATGCTAGAGATCAAAAGTGAAGGAGTTTGAACTGTTGAGTGGTTAGGATGATGGGGAGTTAGGTTTTGGTGATGAACATCTAAAGAAAGGATTGGGTGCTGTTAGAGTGTTAGGTTTAATGGTGAAACAGCAAGCAACCAGAGAGAATAAAGAAGAATAATAATAATAGTAGTAGTAGTAGTAGTAATAATAAACATGTGTACCTGTGTGTGAGGTAATCACCTACCTTTACAGCCCTTGGACATTATCATTCTTGTGTTCAAGCTTTTGGTACCAAGCTTGAAGAAGAAGCTTCACTCGTGTAAGAGAGAAAAACTCAATTTTTTTCACAATTGAAAAGTGGGAGAGGGTCCATTCTTATAGCCCACAATTTCCCCTTATAATTCAAATCAAATTCAAAAATAAGAAAAACTTTCTAATTATAGAAACCTTAAAACTCTAGCTAGACTTCTAATAAAAACTTGCTAAAATAATAAAGGGAAACTAGCCCAAAACGTGTGGGTTCTCTAAGGCTGTAGACCATCCATAAATCGGCCTATAATGGGTGCTGTCAACTTTGCCCGAAAACATAAATTACAATTCATTCCATGTCCTAACCTCTAATATTTCATAAACTACTAACTAAAAGCATAAAACCACTAATAAAAGACTGAATTCAGCAACATAAACTCTCCTCTTATGACCCAAGCACTTGTCTTCCATGTGTCTTCAGGTGCTTTCTCTATTTCCATTCTGCGTGCTGCATTTTAGTAGCTATTACTCTACTTAAAAAAGTTTTTGTTTTTGAATCCCTTAAGTAATCATATCCTCTAACAGATCCATGGCTGCACATAACTAACTGAAATTATGATCTAAATCTCATTTTCTAAAATTATTAAATGAGGACCATGTAGGGAATGTCGGTTTAGGAATTGGTAGAGGAGATTAGAGATCATAGATATCTTCGTAGGATTAGAGTGTCGGAAGTTAAAGAGGCTTTGAAGAGGATGAAGATAGGAAAGTGATGAGGATATGGGAGGCAAAGTAGGAATCACACATGGGACTAGTGGGGTCCACACTTGAAGACCATGGTGACACACATGGGATACATCAAAATGGAGAAGTTTATATGCTGTTTAGAGCTTTTTATTAATGTTTTATTGCGTTATTTCATATTTTATGAAGTATTAAAATTTAGGACATATGGAATGCTGGTTTTGTTTAAATAATGGTGTTAAGGTCTTTTGGATTTTATTTGTTGTTTTAAAAGGGAAGGGAAATCGTGTGATGGGTTTTGGAAAGGGGAGTTTGTATTTATTCTTTCTCTACTTGGTTGTTAAATAGAGGAGTCTTTTCTTGTAAACAATATGCATGAATATGATTGAATAAAGATGAGTTTATTGGCTGGTTTTTCTCCTCAACGAGTGAAGCTGCTCTTCAAAGTTCTTGTACCAACTTTGATCCCATGGATGTTGATGTCTATGGACTGTGATGGTAGGTGATTACCTCACAAATAGCTATTATTCTATCTCCCTTCTTCATATTTCTTTCTTCTCTTCTTCATTCTCTATTTTTGTTTTCTCCATTAGAGAACGCCAATATCACCATTAAGAATTGTCAAGAAACCTATTCTTTGAGGTTTTCTTGTAGACATCCACCTGGAATCCAATTTCGTCATCCGTCTTTTGTTGTTT
>JAOXJP010000017.1:1878754-1928206 GCA_025762735.1 Platanus orientalis
ATAACCTGTCCAGATCATGATATTTCGCTGTACATGGGGGTATCGTGTCGCATACCTGCGATACCGGTACGTCTCGCACGATACGGGCGAGATTTTGAACTATGGATGAGACTAGAGAGGGGATATATGCCAAGTTAGAACTATGGAGGGATGCTTTAGAATCAAATAGTTTTAGGATAAGTCAAACTATAACAGAATATATGGAATGCAACTTTAGCAAAAATAGGAGTAGAAATGAGGGAGTAATTAGAATTGACAACCAAGAGATACCTCAGAGTAACCTTTTTCGCTATCTTGGCTTAATCATGCACAAAGAGGGAGATATTGTAGATGATATGTTGCTCATAGAATTAGAGTAGCGTGGTTAAAGTGGAGAGGTGCTTCTGGAGTGTTGTGTGATAAACGAATACCACTGAAATTGAAGGGAAATTGTTACAAGACAGCTATAAGACCAGCCATGCTTTATGGAGCAGAAGGTTGGGCAGCCGACAAACAACACTTACATAAAATGAGTGGCTGAAATGAGGATGTTGAGATGGATGAGTGGCAAGACTAGAAAGGATAGAATTAAGAATGAATTCATAACTGAGAGCTTAGGTGTAGCACCAATATGTGATAAAATGAGGGAAAGTCGACTAAGATGGTTTGGTCATGTGCAAAGAAGACCAATGACTGAGCTAGTGAGGAGTGAGATGATGCAAGTTGAAGGTGCTAGAAGGACTAGAGGAAGGCCAAAATTGACCTGGGTTAAAGCAGTAAGGAGAGGCATGGCAGCTTGTAATTTAACAGCAGTATGGCCCTAAATAAAGTCGAATGGTGGAATAGGATTCATGTAGCTGACCCCAAATAGTTGGGATAAGGCTGTTTGTTGTTGTTGTTGTACAAACTTCTACTTAATTCATACCAACTGCTAGAGATATCCTTGCCGATTTTTTTCTTATTGACACCTGATCCTGGTTTGCCTTCTGCTATATTTTCTTGGTTATTTAGATTTCAATTCAGCCAGTCACTTTCTTTCCCTAATCCCACCCCCTTGATAGTTCCTGTGGAAATTAATGTATTGAGGAAGCTAGAATATATGCAAAATGGTGAAATAAGTCTCTCTCGTAAGAGGTTTCTTTTTTGATAGGTAAATGTTAGTGATTAATTTATTAGTAGGTGAAGACGGGTTTTGAACCCAGGTCTGTGGTACAACACCCTAAGAGATTTCTGGCTCATTTAAAATGACAAAAGTATATTATGGAGTTCTTTTACACATGGATGGATACAATTTATTGGTTTTCATTACTACTATTCTGAGATAACTACAATACCTGATCTATCATAGCTTCAGTTGTTTCAGAAGAGCACATACAGATATCTCACTTGTCAGTTTTCTTTAAATTTTGTTTTTCTACTTATTGGAGTATACTATTTCTTCAACTGCACTCCCTGAATGGTATGACCTTGTTGAGACGTTCATAGCTCCTCTTATTCCTAACTCTATTGCCTTTGATTTAAACCACGTGCATCTTCAACAATGTATTTTCACCTTAAGTGCATTTGATGCAATTTTTTGATGTTTTATGTTTCTCCTTAGATTTTAATTTCTTTTCACTATATTTAATCAAATCTAGGTTTATGGGGCTCTGCGTATGTCTGTGAAAATGCTCTTGATGTGGAATTCCAAAATGATCATAGATGGTGGTGGAGATGCCATGGTTGCAACGTCCTTGCTTGAGGCAAGCAACTTAGTTGTTCTCAAGGTATCCAACCACTCTGATTTTCCATTTCCCATCGAACCTTGTTTGATGGTTCGTTTGACTGTGGCATGCTTAACCATTTTTTCTTGTCAGGAATCGTCTGTCATACATTCTAATGCAAATCTTGGAGTTCATGGACAAGGCTTGCTGAATTTGTCTGGACCAGGAGATCGAATTGAAGCACAACGTCTGATTCTATCACTTTTTTATAGTATCCATGTAAGTTGAAGGCTTAATCATGTATTCTGTGATCTAAGTTGATGCATTTTTCGGCTATCCCAATTCTTCACCTACCATTGTAAATTGATATTTTTCCAGGTTATATTATTCTATACTATATTAACTGGTGATAGGATGTTCTTACATGTTTTTTTGTTTGTGCCTAAATAGCAGTAGTGGCATGAATAGGGGCTGAGTTTTTGGCTGTAACATAGGTTATTAATTATATCATCTTAGAAGGTAAGGTACACCTCTCTAGGCATGTTTGTAAGAAAGAGGCAAATACATGGGATCCTAATTGTGGATGAATCCATGGAGGGAAAGATAGTCAGCACCAAAATCTGCCAGTGTCCACAAAGATGTGGGAAAGTTTTATGTTTTCTTTTTTTATGCCGCTTGTATTTTGTTCCCCTTTTATATCCATCTCATTTTACTTTTTAATGTACATTTTCACATTGCCAATAAAGAAGCATCCCTAGTCTCCTTTAAAAGGGTATTTCTCAAGATTTTGATGATACAATTTTCTTTGGCCAATCATGTTCCTGCTTTCTGCAGCCAACATGGACTTTAATCCCTCTAGCTACCAGCAGTTGTATGGTGGTTGGAGGGCTAATGTTGCAAACTGCATATGCCGTGTTTTGCCTATGTTAGTCAACAGATCTATATCCTTAATAGTATATTGATCCCTTTAAATGTATGACATTTCACATATTTAATCCCAAGTTTGGACATGAAATAAAAATTCCATTCTTATAATTCTGTTCTATGTGTGTCGTTTAGAATCCATCATGGTTTTAGAGCCCTAAACAAGTGAGTAAAACATCTGAACGTAACCTTATATTATTGACTTATGAGTGTTTCTCTGTAAGAAAGGATAGTCAGGATTTGATCTGCAGCATCTACTTATTTTTGGCCTTTTCACTTCAAGATGTTCTTCATTTTTTTTTGACTCTTGGTGCTGTGCTGGTGTCAACATTAGTGTATGACATATGCTACATCAATCTTCAGGAGATCTGATTGTTGTTTGACTGCTTTAATAGATTTCTACTTGAATATTGATATTTTGACTTCCTACTTTTATTTCTTTGGATTTTTCAGAGTGAGTTTTGCGAGTCATGCTCTCTAAAGTCTAAATCACATTTCCATTTCTGGAACAACTCTCTTGATACTTTTTTTTAATGAATAACAACTCTTGTGATACACTGGCTTTAAGGGTGTGAGTTTCTATACAGTCTCTTTGATTTGGATGTGACTGTACCATCTTTGACATGTTGTTCATTGAAGAATGTGGTTGTTAATAGGTGTTAACTGTTGATTTTCTGGCTTTGGATCAGAAAACTATGTTTGGTTGTTATTAGTTAATTTTAGATCATTTATTATCTTCAATTATGAGTTTGAGCAAATATAGGGTTAAGGTTTTTTTTTTCATTAACAAGAACTTTTTGAGTTGTTGACTTTCAGCGACATTAGTTGGTCACATCACACTTGTATGCTTTCTTGGGTAGCTATGTGTACTATCCGTTGCTGAATTCTCTGGCTTAGAAGCTCCATAACTTGATTACATGTATCATTTAAACTACCTTTCTAGTTTAGCTCATATTATGTGTATGCAATAAATCTTCTGTTTCACATGTAGGTTGGGCAGGGATCAGTTTTGCGTGGTCCTTTAGAGAATGCTACTACTAATGACGTGTAGGTTTGGAGTTGTATGATTTTCAGTCACAAACTTTACTTCTTTGATATCTGTGCCTATTTGAATGCCTTTTTTTTTTTTTTTTGCTACATGGTTAGGACACCAAGACTTTACTGTGAGTTTCAAGATTGCCCAATGGAACTACTTCATCCGCCTGAGGATTGCAATGTGAACTCTTCACTGTCCTTCACTCTTCAGGTGATTCTTTTATTCGGTTCAACACTGACAAGACTGATGCTTTTGCTTGACAGTTAGTTTTATTGGTTACGATTTAGGAACAAAATTCAATTTCAATGGATATTTCACTTTGGGGAGTTACTGAAATCTTGGGGAAATTTTGCTAGAATTTTTTAAATAATGGAAAATTCGTGGAAAATTCGATGTGAACTATGGTGAAAATTTCAATGAAACTTCAAGGAATGTTGAACATGATTACACACTCAAGACTCAATAAATTTTTTATTGAATAAAAATTACAGTAATGTTTAGCACAGATTAAGTGGAGTTATTATTTTTGGTCAAATCAACAAAAGAAAAAATTAGAGCAAACAAATGCAGTTAGGTTGGATTTTAGCTTCAGGCATAAGAACCCCTATCGAAAGTATTGGTATCAGTAAAATTTTGGCAAATTTTCGTCAATATTTTGCTAATGTCAACAGAATTTCGAGTAGATATGTGTGATTAGAGTGGTGCATTGTTCTAGGATTTGTTGAAGGAAGGAGGAAGAAGATGAAGAAGAAGAAGGAAAGAGAGAGAGGGAAATCGTATGGAGAGTTGTGTAACCCTCTCACATACGTGTAGGCTTTTTTATTCAAAAAAAAAAAGGGCAACCCGGTGCACGAGGCTCCTGCTAAGGCGGGGTCTGGGGAGGGCAAGATGTACGCAGCCTTACCCCCATTTCTGGAGAGACTGTTTCCGTGACTCGAACCTGCACCACCAGGGACGCTAACGGTAAGCCTTACCGTAGGCCTTTTTTTCAAATGTAGAAAAATACATCCCTTCTACTTTAGGGTATTTACAAGTATGCCCCCTCTACGAACAAAATACCTATGTACCCTTACAAGTCGTACCCATATACATCTCCATATACACCAACACTCCCCCTCAAGTTGGTATTGTGCATATCAAGCTTGCTATTGGAAGTACACACACTTCATTCATGAAATTAGGGATCTGCTGTCCGCCTTGGATTCTCCTATCTTTCCCATGTCCCGCAGTCTCAGAATGCGCTAGTTGATTCTCTAGCTAATTGGGAGGTGGGACTGGTCAACATTAATAGTGCCCATGTATTGCCAGATGATTTAATGTGATGCCTTTCGGCCCCCTGTTGTTGTATTGTATTTTTCTTTGGCTTTTTTTAGTAAAGTTGTTAATTATCAAAAAAAAAAAAAAAAAAGCTTACCAATAATCCTACTAAAACTAGGACTACAAAGGCCTTTGGTGAATACATTGGCTAACTAATCTTCAATCTTCACCAAAGGAAATGTATATTTGCTCAATTTGTAATTTCTCTTTGATGAATTGTTTGTCAACTTTGATGTGCTTGGTCTTGTCATGTTGAACAGGGTTATGAGCAATACTGATTGTTGTCTTATTGTTACAATATAACCTCATAGGACTTGGAGAGTTGAATCTAGGGTTGCAAACGGATCGGATTCGGAATGGATATGAGCATATTTGTTTCCATATCCTATTCTAACGGATATTATAAAACTATACCGTATTTTAACCACTTAAATAATTCAGATTTCGGATATCCGGAAAAAATAAGCAATTCCATATATGTCATCACCGTCGCCAGTGCGGTCTTCCCTAACCCATGTCTATCCTCACCAAAATATTTGGTACTGTATGGCCTAGCAACGACGTCGGATGGAGCAAAACACCATATTTTCTCCTATGTGGTGGGTGTGAACTTCTACCGTTGCGACATAGCTGTGGTAGTACCTGTGGGTGCCACCATGGATCAAGATAGAACAGTTATGAAGTAAAGAGTTTATATATTTTTAAGGGTTTTAGTTATTAGGAGGCTATTTGAGATTGTTGGATAACATTCTATTCTCTATATTCTCTATATTGTTATATTTAAACGAAACAGATATTTAACGGAATGGATCTATATATATCCGTATCCTATCCGTTTATAACGGATATTTTTATAAACGGACCGGATAAGCTTATTTCGGATTGGATGCGGACCGGAACACGGTCATTTTTCAAATAACTTGCGGCCCTAGTTGAATCCTAACTCTCTAAGAAAGCCACATATCCATAGCATCTCATATATTCTATGGGCAATGACTTGAAACTCTGCTTCTACACTCGACGTTGCAACAACTGATTGCTTTTTGCTTTGCCAAGTAACAAGCCTACAAAAGTACAATAACCTGAAGAGATCTCCTATCAGTTACTGAACCAACCCAATCAGCATTTGGAAACCCTTCAATTTGAAGATTCTGTCATCGGCCATATGAGAGCCCTTGACTAGTACTCTTTTTCAAATATCTAACAATATGATATACTGTTACAAGGTGTTTTGTTGTAGGAGCATGCATAAATTGATTGACTACAACTATATAAGAGATATTAGATCTAGTTAAGTAGATAAGCTTTCATACCAGTCTTTAATAACGGTCAATATCAATCAACCCGTGGCCCTCATCTTCTTGTAAGCAATGATTGGACTTTCCATGGCCTACACCCTAACATCCACAATCCTGGAGGAGATCTAACACATATTTGTGTTGAGATAGAAAGATGCCATCATTGGATCTAGCAACTTCGATTTCAAGGAAGTATCTGAATGACCCCAAATCCTTGATCTCAAACTCTTTTCCAAGAAACACTTTCAAACCCTTGACCTCCTCTGAATCATTACATGTAACTATAATATCATCCACATATACAATAAGAGCTGGCACTTTTCCTTTTCGATGCTTTACAAGAGAGGGTGGTCCGCTTGATATTGTTTGTATCCATTTTTTAGCATGACACCACGAAACCCTTCAAACCACGCTCTAGGAGATTGTTTGAGACTATCAAGGGCCTTCTTAAGGCGACATACTTTCCCTTTGATGGTAGAGTACTGAAAACCAGGAGGTAATCTTATGTAAACTTTTTCCTTAAGGTCTCTATGTAGAAAGGCATTCTTGAAATAACGACCATCCTTTATTAGTAGCAAAGAAGATCAAGATACAAATTAAATTCATCTTTGCCACAGGGGCAAAGATCTCTTAATAGTTAATCCCATATGTCTGGGTATAGCCCTTGGCTACTAATTTGGATTTATATCTCTTAATCGTACCATCCGATTGTAGCTTTATTGAAAAAACACATCTGCATCCTATACGCTCTTTTTCCCTTAGAAGATCTACAACATCCCATGTGTTCTTTTCTAAATCTTGCATTTCTTCTTCCATTGTTTTTCTCTAGTGGGGTTGAGATAGGGTTTCGAAAACACTGTAGGAAATAGAAATAGATGACAAGGGAGTAGAGAAAGCCCCAAACTCAAGAGACAATGAATCATAGCACACATAATTAGCAATAGGGTGTTGAGTACACGAACGAGTACCCTTCTTAATAAAAATGGGAAGATGAGAATCGTCATGGGGCAGAGGCAGAGTAGAATCTGGAGAAAAGGCAATTGATTGGTGAGGCACATGAGTGAGAGAGGTAAAGGAAACATTTTACTTCCTTCAAACAAACATGTGCAAAATCTTTCACCCAAACCTTCTTTTTTTTTTGGGTAGTTGCCACTAGATCTTTCTCCTTTTTGGGTAGCTACTTGTTCTTTCACTGGCTATAACATTCGTCAACATCAAAGAATAAAGAGGAACAAGAAGTGGAAGAGCCACCTTATCTTCTCCGTCACACCTCTCCCCTTGAAGATGAAGATGGCTAGGAGAAAAAAACTAAACAATCTCATGAAAGGTGACCTCCATGGAAACAAGACACTTTTGATTAGAGGGATGATAACACTTGTATTCCTTTTGATACAGAGTATACCCAGTGAAGATACACTTAAAGAGCCTTGGAATTTAATTTTGAACGATCCGGCTTCGGGACATGGATGTAGGAAATGCACTAAAACTCTTTGGGACGAAGGGAAGACCCAAGAGATAGACACGAAAGAAGCTCAAGGGGACATTTAAACCCCAGAATATGTAAAGGCATACAGTCATCAAGTAAGCAACAATTTGAAGAGCAACAGCCTAGAAGAACATGCATATGGAAAAATAAGGCACGAATGATCTCAAGGAGATGCTGAATCTTTCTCTTAGTGACTTTATTTTTGTCAAGAGCACCAGGACAAGTAGTTTGATAAAAGATGCATGCTGAGCAAGGTAAGAGGAAAAAACATGAGACATATATTCAGCATCATTATTGAAACGAAGAACCTTGTGGTTAGTGTTAAACTGGTTTTCGACTAATTTGTCAAACAACTGAAAGGCTGGAAAAACCCTATTTTTAGATTTTAACAAGTAAATTCAAGTAGCTCGGGAGTAATCATCAATAAATGTCACAAAATAGAGGAAACCAAACAAGGAGGTAACAAGAATAGGTCCCCACTTATTAGAATGAAGAAGGGCAAATGGAGAAGAAAATATACTCATACTCGGAGAATAGGAAGAACGACAATGTTTGGCCAACTCACAGGTCTCACAATGGAACTCTAAAACAAATGAACATAATCCTGGAGATGATTTTTGTAGCATGGGAAAGGAGATAGGGCTAAGACGAGAACGCCACCAATGGAGCTAATCATACTACGGAGAAAGAGTAGATGTTTGGGGTGACTACTGAATTGTAGGCAATGAGATGGTGGATGTTGCCTTGTAGAGGCAATGAATGAGCAACCATCCATTAGGTACAATCCCTGATCCTCATGACCTCTACCAAAAAGTCATGGAAAACACAATATGAAGGAAAAAAAAGGTAACACTGCAATTCAAAGCTTTGGTAATATGACTAATGGAAATAAGGTTTAACGTAAAATTTAGAACATGAAATACAAAAGATGAAGGCAATGAAGATGTAAGAGGAACACAATCGATACTAGTTATAGAAGACAAGGAACCATCTGCAATACCTATCTTGTTGCGGTCAGAATAGACACGATAAAAAGAAAAAAGGCTAGATATACAAGTCACATGATGAGATGGCCCAGAATCAATGATCCAGGGATGACTGGGTAAAAGGCTATGAGTAGAGACAAAAGTGATCAAGCAACTATAAGATTACACCACCACCAATCAACACAAGTAACTAGGCCACACTGAGGGCCAAGAGCAGATCATTGACTAAACAAAGATCAAGTGCTGCAGATCTTCACACAGCAATAAAACAACATACAATGGTCTAATATAGAGCGCCACGATTAACTAATACAGTCTAATACTCCACACGATATAGTCTCAAGGCAATATCCAAGCTGTCACGGGAGTTGAGCACAAAAGAGTCTCCCACCACTGGATCGAAGCTTCACAAACAACAATGGAGCCCGTCATACTACAATGCAAACACCATACAACCACCAAACAAACCATAGAGAGGTGCTGGAAGCATTAACACCTAAAAACAAAACCCAAAAATTGCGATATACTCGGCCAGCGTTAACACCATGAGATGAAAATTAACACAGAGCTCAAATCTCAACCAAATTGTACGGGACTTGATTTGGAAGATTCCTAGGAGAAAAATGAATAGTCCACATGCCATAGGGAGCAGATTACTCTGATATGGGCGAATGGCCAAAAAACACGGAAAAAAAATCGTAAAACCCTCAAATCTGCTCCAAATCGATTGAGACTTGTACCTTAATTACCTAAATATCAAAATGAACCAGATTGGAGGAGACTCACATACCTTGACTAAGTGCACATCAGCCGTATATATGTTGACATCAGCAGACCCTTGACATCAGCACAACTCCTTGGTAGATCGGAACCCGCGATGGAACCTGACTCTGACACCAAATAGATTTGTGTGATTAGAGTGGTGTACTTTTCTAGGATTTGTAGAAGGAGAAGAAGAAGGAAAGATAAGGAAATCTTATAGTGAGTTGTGTAACCCTCTCACATACGTAGTGCCTTTTATTCAAATGTAGAAAAATACATCCCTTCTACTTTAGGGTATTTACAAGTATGCCCTCTGTGAACAAAAGACCTACATAACCTTACAAGTCATACCCATATGCATCTCCATGTATACCAATATACACCAACATTTAGGTGACATTTCAATGAAAATTTTGAACTTTTATATTCTCTTTTGTTTCATTTTGCCACCCCTTGTAGGGAAAAATTTTGACATAATTTCGCTGAAATTCTGAACCATACAGTAGTCCAATGGGTTCAGTTTATTGTTAGCCTTTTAATATCATCTGTATAATGTTTTGCTAGTTTGCCTTTGCAGATCTGCCGAGTTGAAGATATTACTGTTGAAGGCCTCATAAAAGGAAGTGTTGTTCATTTCCACAGGGCAAGAACTGTAGTTGTCCAGTCTTCTGGAATGATAAGTGCATCTGGGCTAGGTATTGTTTCTGCCTCGTTAATTTCTTTTTAATACGAAGATTGACTTAACCAATTCATGTTTTCATGAACTATATCTTTATTTTTCTAGCATCTTTGAGGGTTGGAAGACGTTCATAATTTTATCATTTTGACGAAATGAAAATATCCATTGTTGGAGTTGAACGAAGTTTCATCTTAATTTAAATTTTGAGTTTATGCAGGCTGCACAGGTGGTGTGGGCAGGGGTAAAGTTTTAAGCAATGGCATTGGCAGTGGTGGTGGGCATGGTGGCGAAGGTGGGGATGGTTATTATGATGGCACTTTTATTGAGGGTGGTGTTGCGTATGGAAATCCTGATTTGCCTTGTGAACTTGGTAGTGGAAGTGGAAATGAGAGCTTAGGTGGTTCAACTGCAGGTGGTGGTATCATAGGTAAGCTTATAGATGTGGTCAACTGGAGTTAATTTATTATTATTATTATTTTATTTTGTTCAATAACAAAGAATTGGAATGCATTTTCTCTGCCCTTTTTTTTATTATGATAATTATCATATTTTGGTGTAGCAACACAAATAAACTAGGATTTTAACATTTCATTTAAGATCAGAACAATCTCAGATACTCTGATACTTGTGTATGCTTAACGTGCTTGCATAATGATCTAATACTTTATGCATTTTTTTTTTTTTTTTGGAATGGTAGATTTTATGCATATTTGCAGATACCTCGTAGCTATATTATGTGGTATTAAGTTGATCATTTAATAAATCATTAGAAGTTTCTGATGCAGTTGCTAACAGTAAACTAACCAACTCTCCCAAAATCTTAAGGTGTTAGGGAGAGACATAAATTAGTATACTTCTAATACTATTCTCTCTTGGGAACACACTCAGGGAGCCAAGCGCGAGTCCACACAACACATACACACGTGCACACCACTACATCTGGAAAAATACTTCCACCAGGATTCTAACTCGCAACCTAACCTGGCTGTGATACCATGCTAACAGTAAACTAACCAACTCTCCCAAATCCTTAAGGTGTTAGGAGAGACAAAATTAGTATACTTCAACGGGAGCGATAGGTCTATTATACCTCAACAAACCATAATGAGTTGACTATGGTCCCTGTTGGTGGTATCTTGATGCCTGATAATGTCATATGAAGACCCATGGTGATGGTACTTGGGTTATCCACTTGTTGACATCAGCTTAGGGGTGGCAATTCATGTTGGTGGGTTGGTTCGTGTCGGGTCAAGTCAATGGTACTCGATTATATGGGTCAACCCGAGCACGACCCATTTATTATTCGTGTAAGAACACTCAACCCTAACACAACCTGTTTATTAAACAGGTAACACGACACGACCTGTATAACCCGTTTAATAAACAGATATGTTAGGATTGACACGTTGACACAAACACGACCAATTTCAACTCGTTTAGAACATGACTCACATAACCCTAGAATTTGGAATATGGTTTTGAGATTTCAAATCTTCTTCCTCAAAACTAGAAACCCACTTTCTCAAATGGAAGGATGAACTCGAAAAGTTCCAATTTTGGCAAACCCAGATCTCTAGAACTTTCTGCGATCAATCAAATGCATATAATCAACATATCCACGATTCAAAAAACATTGATGACTAAGACTATATTTAAAAGAGAGGCCACGATATTCCAAACAGGACACCACCAGCTATAAAGCCCAAAAGAATAAGGCATCTCTCCCTATCTCTCTCTTTCTTTTTCCTCTTCGTTTTTATGTTGGAAGATTTTCTGGGGAAGCAGCAATACCTCAAGTCCTTGGATCTCGTTGACAGTAGCAATAAACATTTGCTCATTGACAACCCTAATTATATATAGTACTCATGCCCTCCTTTTGGGTTCTAGCCATCTGATCTTGTTTTCCAATCCAAGGCTTCTAGTTAACAAAGAGACCCCCCCTTTAAACCCTACAGAACCCATTGATACAAATTTCTCTCTCTCTCTCTGAATGGAAGAAGGAAGCACAGAGGGTTTCGTTTTTCAATGATTGGCGAGCCCTTTTGAAGGAAAATCATGTGGGCAGCGAAAACATTCAAAGGCAATGTTTGAGGACCTTCTCCTCTCTTCTCCAAAACAAAATGTATTGGTAAATCTCTATTCCAGTTACTTCTCTTTACACATCTTGGTTAGTAGTGAGAAGTGAGTCCTGCACACAGAGGGAGAGCGGCAAGGGCAACGTAGAGAGGCGCAAGGTGAATCACCGATTAGGCGATTGGCTTCATTTAGGATTTCAGGGCATCATATATCTTAATTTACTTATACATCCTTTGATATATCAAGTCAATTCGTGTCAATGGCGGGTTAAGCGTGTCAACCTGGATTTTACCCATTTATTAATCGTGTCAAAGTGGGTCAACCTGATTTGACACGAAACACAATTAGATTAAACCCAAACCCGCCAATTTTCATGTTGGGCCATGTTGGTTCGCAGGTGGTGTCAAACACTGCCACCCCTACATCAGCTTAGTCTGTGAAAAGGAGTGCCATTTTGGTTTTTTCTGCTGATCCAGAGTTCTCCTTCAATTTTTAATGTGTTAGGTTGGGATTTTAGTAGAAAGTATAAAGTTGAAGGTAATCTAGGGTTTAAATATAGGAAGGTTAGTTCTTAGGGTTGGTCCGGTTGGATGCTTATAGCGATACAAAGGAAGAGGACGACAGTGGTTGAGGCTAAGACATTTAACTTTGAGGAAGAATGGTGGCAAGAATGTGAGGTTGATCAAACGGGGGAGAGGGTTCTCACATTACATCTCCGTTCAGATGCCTAACACTAGGTGGATTCTAGAGAGGGTAATGGAAGTTGACCAGTGGTGTTAAAATCTAAACTACACGAGAACCAGAAGGGACGCTAGGAGGATTGTCATCCAATGCAAGGAGAACAGCCAGGGTTGGTTCCTTCTCATTTGACGATTACGGATTATCAGAATGTAGGAAGGGGTATGGTTGGGAGAACGTCATGACGACTTTGTCCGACCTACTCAAGGAGATGGAGATTGAGTGGGGAGGTCAGATGTCGATGGTTGGGGCTGTTAATAAGGAGATGAGAAGGTCCATTATGGGACCAGTAAGCATCCATTAGGCAAAACGAGGGTATAGGCTCGCCGAAGTCCAGACTAAAGTGTCTGTTGGGTCTCGGCCATTTCAGGAGAGGTGAAATGAGACAAAATTTGGGTTGGCGATCGTGTCCTTTAGGAAGAATCTGGGTATTAAGACCTTTTACACTGGTGGAAACTATAAAGGTGGAGTATGGAATACGATGATAGTTGCAAGATGTGAATCAGATTGGGGAGCTTCAGAGAATTGTTGCATGTTTGTTGTGGAATTCTTGCAGTGTAGATATGTCCCAACCCTCTTGCGGGAGCACGATCATCTTCTTAGAATCAAGTGACAACGCTAAGCAGCTAGCATGTGGAGGGACGGAGGTCGAAGGCTCTTAGGGGGGTGGAGTGGTCTTTCGAGAGGTGGCTGCTAGAGATTGGATGCATTGACCACCCTTGGGTTTATTCTACTAAATGTTAGGTAAGGATCATTGGCCTCTCTTACCACATTTGGATGAGGGGATTAATAACGGCCATTGGGAGTCTATGTGGGGGTCTTGTCAGGTGGGATGTACTGGAAGAGGAGAACAACTTCAGGGAGGCATTAATTCTGGTCAAGCGAGGTGGTTTAGAAAAGATTCCACGATCAATTGTTGTCTTTTGTCTTCAACTATGGAAAGGAACTTACGATGTTCCTATTGTCGGAGGAGTAGTCGCACCTGCTGGCGGCAATCAAGGAGAGGGAGATTACAAAGCCTGTGGACAGGGGTAAATGTCCAATGGGAGGAGGATGTGCAACATGGGAGTAGGCGTACGGAGCAGCTTCAAATTCAAATTCAAATGGGCTGGTGTGAATAGTGGGTGAGGAGGGGGTTCAGGTTTAAAGGTACTTGAAGAGGGGCACCTATTCAAAAACAGAGAGAGTCAGGGTCATTTTTGTCTTCTAAAAAAGGACATACTTGGAATTATACCGAATGCCTAGGTGAAGGGTCATCCTAGGAACAATAGGAGCATGTTAGTGATAAAATCGATAGGGGAGGGGCAAGGTGGTCCTCTGCTTGTAAAACATTGGGGAAGGAGCAATTTGGGAATCCCCTCATTGAAGGAGTGTTAAATGGGGATTTCCATAGTAATGGCCAAGGGGATATTGAGGAGGGATTCGAGGGTGAATCTAGGAGCCAATTAAATGAATAAGCCAAAGCGGTGGAGACAATGGAGGAAAAGCCTAGCTCAGACGATGGATGGGGGAGCAGTTCAATAAGGAAGTGTAGAACACCACGGCGGCGACCATCTCCTCCCGTTGGTTAATCAGCAGGTTTTGGTGGGGGTGCCGGATATCAATTAGGTAGGGGGAATTAGGGGCTCTTCATTGGTTTAGGGGCTTGCTTTTCCCCTCAATGCTATCTCTAGTGTCGACAGTTAGGGCGGCCACAGGTGGACTCAACCTTACGTATCACAGGTATGTTCAATAGGGATAAAGGAGGTACTCACCCAGTTTGTGAGGGGGGATATGGGGGTGGGATGGAAGTGGTTAATGGCCCTGCTTTGGAAGCAATGGACCTGGTTTGGTTTGGGGGTGCTTTAATTCCTGGGGAAGAAGAAAGGGGATTGTCAAATCTTGGCCTTGCGGAGGAAAATGACCCTTGCACAAATCGTGCTTCAGTTGAAGGGAGGATGGCAACTTTGACCTATATGGGGGATGACAGGTTAAGGTCATGAGGAGAGCTAGAAAGGACAGAGAAGGTCATGAGGGTGTCGGATGAGGGACCGTGCAGTCTTTTGATGAAGGGGCATGGATATGACAATAAACTTAGTTGCTTAGTCGTCAGAAGATTGGATGGGATGCATACTAGGTGGGGGGCTTGCAGGGTTTGCCAATGCCTTCTTTAACTCTATCAAGGAGGAGGTGAAGAGGCTCCATGATGCTAGCCTGTTGTTGGAAATGGTCCCAATGGCAAAGGATGTCCAACTCCTCTCGGAGGTCTCGGAATGGGTTTTGTATAAGTTAACAGAAGTTGGTAGGGTGGTGGGTCTGTCGTTTGAAGGTGTTGCAGAGGAGGCATGGGCTTTATGTGCTAAGTTGGAAAGTAGGGAGGTTGTGGGCCCTGGTAGGAAGGGTCAGTCAGGGAAGGAATGTAGAGAATTGAAAAACCTGGAATGGAGATTGTTCTACATCAAAGGGGAGGGGGAGCATTCTAAGGGATCATATAGGAAATGTCAAGGGATCAAAGGAGGTTGCAGATGAATCTTCATCTCTTATCCTAGAATTAGAGGGGCCTCAGGAGTAGGGAAAGTAGATGATTGCTCAAAGACATGTAGGGAGAAGCATGATAGAGGTGGTGCTTGTTCAAGAATCGAAATTGGAGGTGGTAGACAGAAAGGTGGTGACAGAAATTAGCTTCTTTTTGAAGATGGGATGGATTTACCTTCTGTCGGTTGGATCTGCAGGAGGGGTGATCATTTTTTTGGATAAGGACATAATTGGGGAACTAGATTCGAGGGTGGACAAATTTTCAGTTACACTCACGACAGCCCAAGTAGGGAAGAACCAAAGCTAGAGAGTTATGGTAGTATATGGGCCTACTGATGGGGCAATTCTAAATGGATTTCTGGCAGTGTTGGACATGATCAGAATGGCAAGTGACCTTCTCGTGGGAAGGGGCTTTAACGAGGTATTGTTTTCTGATGAAAGAAATAAAGGAAGGAGGAGAACATGGGGTGGGGGATGGAGCTTTTTGGCGACTTTGGGGACAAAAACAACTTTCGTGATGTTCCGCTCTCGAGGTCTAGATTTACATGGTCCAACTTTCTAGAGCGTTCAGTGATGAGCAGGTTGGATCGGTTTATGGTTTCCATGGAGTGGGAGGATTACTTTGCACCACTTAAAGCCTGTATGATACCAAGACTTAGGTTTGATCATACTCTGATGTTGTAAGATGGGGTGACTAGATCCGAGCCCTAACCCTTTCGGTTTCAGCTTATGTGGTTTCTTCAGCCAGGGTTCAAGGGTCTACTAGCGGAATTGTGGTAATCTATTGATGTGGAAGGGCCATCGGAGCAAAGATTCAGGCTGAAATTGAAACTCTTACGAGAGGAGGTAAGGGTGTGGAATTCAGAGGTGTTTGGTGCAAAGTTGAAGTCCGAAAAAGTCAATCCTTAATGAAATCCGACACCTGGATGTGAAGGAGGAAACTATGGGGCTCTCAGTGGATGAAAAGGTGGCTCAGGGTGCTCTAAAAGATGACTATGAGCGGACCTTATCAATGGAGGAGGTGATGTGTCATTAGAAGGCTAGGGTTTAGTGGTTGAAAGAGGGAGATAAGAACATGGTTCAAAATCTCTTGCGAGATCGGTATTGCAGGTGGGCAAGACAAAATGGCTATTTACTACGAAAAACTAGTGGAAGTCCCATGTCTCGAGAGACATCTCGCACGTGTTTCGCGATATGTGGGACTTTTTGGACCATTTTGCCTTAAAAATGCATAGCAAGACCCAAGACAGGTTGTCTCGCAGCAGACGAGCTCCCATATCGCAAGCCTTACAAAACTTTAAAACCCCCAATTTTTTTTCTGATTCTTCCTAGATTTAGCTTGTGGAAGCTAAATCTAGGACTCCACTTGAGTCCAATTCGTTTGAGAATCTAGATTTGAGCCAAATCGAAGGATCGAATCTGAAACCCGAAATCTCAACAAAAACTTTGGTAATTTCTTTATTTCGTCTCTAATCTTTGTAGATTTTTTATATGTTATACATTTGTCATAGATCTGCACATTCATGAAAAAATAATAATTTTTGGGAAAAAAAATCGAAAAAATAAAAAAATAAAGAAAATTCAAAAAATTATATGATATGAGCATTGTTTGGTCTAATTTTTTTATATGGCATACTGCATACCATTTTTCGCATAATATGTCTTTTTGATAGATTTATGAAAAAAATTGTATTTATTTAATAATTAATTTTTTTTTAAATTATGAAAAGTGCCAAAAAATAAGAAAAAATTCAGAAAGCATATTTGAACATATTGACACATACAAAGTATGTTTATCTTAATTCTATTATGTTTTTTGTTTTTTGTTTTTACATAAAATTAATAAATAAAAAAAACAACAGAAAATTACATCAAACATGTACTCATGTTCATGTATAAGCGTAGTAGGACATTTTGAATGACATTATTGTTTCAGTTATACATTTATATCATTGATTATGTTTTATGGATGTGAATTTATAGCTTTATTTTGTAATGTGTAGTGTTATTTACTTATTTATCAACTTCTAACACTTAAAATTCTGCACAAGTGCGATAACGAGTGTCACAAGGGTACCGATTCCCTGCTATTGATACCCAAGTGTGTAATGAAGTATAATGGTTTATAAGTGTTCAATAATATTTATTGTAACATTTCCTAAAATTACATTAAAAAATTCTAAGACTCAGTGTTTTCATAGGTGACAACGTATGTCATAAGGGTGACGGTTCTCTTAACTGTCATAGATGGTTGTTTTCTATATTTAATGAATGCTAAGTGTGAATTAGTGATTATTCTATCAAATCCTGAAGTTTTAAATCAAAATTCCTTCATTTGACTCGTTTCTCGGTTTCGGATGCCGTCTCTCAGCGATAAGCTATAAGACACAATACGTCTCTGTCTCTCGGAGCCGTGATACGAGTCGCAATAACAAGATTTTACACTTGGATAAGAACACAATTTTTTCTTAAGATGTTCAACTATCAACAAAGTATTAACGAGATCAATAGGCTAAAGGTGGGGAGGTTTGGGTGGGGGGGAAGGAGGAAATCAAATATCATGCGGCAACTTGCTTCTGCAACCTTTTCGCCAAAGATTTGGATGCTTGTCCCAGGGTGGATGGGATCTAATTCCTTAGTATATGGGAGGATCAAGTGGCTTGGTTGGAGAGGCCTTTTGATGAGGAAGAGATTAAGGGTGCTATTGGGCTTATGGAGGGGATAAAACGCTAGGTCTGGACGGATTCCCTATATCTTTTTACAAAGAATGTTGGGCAACGGTGAAGGATGGTCTTATCGAGGTGATTTAAGACTTTTATGATAGGGGGTTTCTGGATAGAGGGAGCAATGCCACTTTCATATCCTTGATCCCTAAGGAGGGAGCAGAACAGCTCATTGACCATAGGCTTGTCAACCTCATTGGAAGCACTTACAAAATAATTTCCAAATGTTTGGCAATGCGATTGAAGGCGGTTCTCCATTCTATTATCTCCAAGGAGCAAGGTGCCTTCTTGATAGGTAGATCCATCCCTTGACGGGTTCCTCAGTGCCAATGAATGTATTAATGACCAGACAAGAAATGGGAGGTTGAGATGGTGTGCAAGTTGGACATGGAAAAGGCATATGATCATGTTAACTGGGATTCCTCTTTTATTTCTTAGGGTGGTTTGGCTTTTGGGACCATTGGCGGAATTAGATGTGGAGATGTTTTAGCTTAGCATCTTTCTCGGTCTTGGTGAATGGTGTCACAACTCGCAAATTTAAGGCCTCTAGGGAGTTAAGGCAAGGGGACCCCCTATCCCTCCTTCTCTTCCTCGTAGTGGCCAAAACGTTGGGTGCCATATTATGCAGGGCTATGGAGGGTGGCCTCCTTGAGGGATTCAAGGTGGGCAGGGCAGAGGTATTGGTATCTCATCTTCAATACGTAGATGACACGTTGATCCTCTGCAATAACTCCCAAGGGCAGATGTGTCCTTCAGTGCTTTAAGGTTGTGACAAGGACTTGAATAAACCTTACAAAGAGCTTGATTATTGGGGTTGGTGAGGTGTTTGATATTGAGACATTGACCACTGATTTGGGATGTCGAGTTGGGCACCTTTCCATCTCTTATTTAGGGCTTCCCCTTAGTGCCCCTTTTAAAAGCAAAGAAGCTTAGGGTCCGGTGGTTGATAGGGTGCGGAAAAAGCTAGCAGGATGGAAGGCCCAATACCTCTCGAAAGGAGGAAGGATGACATTGATTAAGATTCCTTGGCCAATATTCCGATGTATTTTATGACCCTCTTTGTGATTCCAGGACATATTGCTTAACATATTGAGAGGCTTCAAAGAGATTTTTTGTGGAAGGTGGTCGATGATAGGGGCTTCATTTGGTAGCTTGGGCTTCATGGGGGGTTGGGGTTAAGGAAGTTGGATCTTATAAATAAAGCACTCCTTTGTAAGTGGTTGTGGAGGTTTGGGGTGGAGGTGGACAGCATGTGGAGACAGGTACTTGTTTCAAGATATGGTGTGCAACTCCATGGAGATCCGTGTCCGGTTAGAGGTCCTCATGGGATCAGCCCATGGAAAGGCATTATGAAGTTCATCCAGGACTTCAAGGAAGGCTTAGAGGTTGTGATTGAGAATGCCCTGAAGACAAAGTTTTGGGAGGGCAGATGGTGCGGAGCTCAGTTGCTTATGAGGGAGTTTCCTTCGGTTTTCTTGATGGCTACAAATCCCCACGCTTTAGCTTCCGATTATTTGGAATTTCTTCATGGGGCAGTAGTGTGGAAGCCCATTTTCAGGCGACCTGCATTTGATTGGGAGCTAACGGATATTGCATCTCTGCTAAGGAGGCTAGAGTTAGCTGAGGTGATGATTAACCAAGATGATAGGAAAGTGTGGACAACAAGTCCTGATGGGACCTTTAGTGTAAGGTCTTGTGTGCAGTTTTTTTAATAAATATGCAGATTTCTAGGGGCCGTGGAAAGAGATCTGGTTTGCCCCCTTTCCTCTCAAGATCCAATTTTTTATGTGGGTTGCTTCTCTGGGAAAGATATCGACTATTGATGTGCTGCGAAAGAAAGGGTTTATTCTTACCAACATATGTAGCTTACGCAAGGGGAATGGAGAGTCAACATCTCATGTTCTTTTGCATTGTCCCTTCTCCTTGGAAGTCTGGTTTGGGATCCTCAGAGATGTTGGAGTGTGGTGGGCTACCCCACGAAACCTAAAACTCTTTTGTCCTCTTGGAAAGGAAAGACTTTTTCCGTTAAAGGGTAAAGGATTTGGAGCGGTGTGCAGGTTAATCTAGTTGGAGAGGAACAAGAGGGTCTTTGAGGGTCATGTTAAACCTTCCTTTCGAGTATTGTTGTGGGCCTCTCAATGCAAGGATTGTGGGAACTTAAGGGCTGGTGACCTGCGTAGGGATTGGAATGTGGTAATTGGTTGCAGCCCTATCTAATTAATGGGTCAGGGATCCCTGGCTGGTTGGGATCCCCGTTTGTTGGGTTGGGCTTTCTTTTCGTCTTTTCCTTGTTTCTTCATTGATTTTTTCGGGATTTCTCATTCCTTTTCTTAATAAATTTTTTATTTCATCAAAAAAATAGAGGAAGAAGGAGAAGAAGAAATATGAATGATCAGAAAATCATATGGAGAGTTCTCGCTTTTAATGTCTTATATTTATACCAAGTGGTTGACAAAAATACATGACATATACACTGTATTTTTACTACAATACCCTACCAATTGTACTTTTTTCAATCGATAAAGATGATTTTATTAGAGAGAGAGAGAGAGAGAGAGAGAGAGAGAAGACAATAGGGGGAAGAAAACAAAGGAATGCATGAAAGATACATCTCCGAAAGAAAGCCACCACCCTTAGAAGAAAACAATCAACTCCTAGTTGAATACCCTAGTAATTGTACTTCAATAGAATTTCCCTTACCACATGTATACTAACATAAATTGATACATTCCCACACTCCCGCTCAAGTTGATATGTAGATCTTTCTCATACCTAGCTTGTCTACAATCTTGTTAAAATTAGGTCCACTCAAACCCTTAGTAAACATATTCATTGATTGTTCTTCAATATTCACAAATGGTATACAGATCTTTTCAGATTTCAGCTTCTCGTTGATGAAATGTCTATCAACTCAATATGCTTTACTCTGTCGTGCTGAACTGGGTTGTGAGAAATACTGATTGTTTTCTTATTTTCACAATACAAACTCATAGGACCTTGAGTGATGAATTCCAACTCTCAAAAGATTTGTATCCACAAGAGTTCACAAATTCCATGGGCCATGGATCTGAACTTTGCCTTTGCACTAGATCTTACCACTGCAGCCTGCTCCACCCCAGGAGAATGATGCAGCCATGTCTGGCTGTTCTATGGGCTCTTTGTATGTTCCACCTCACAAGAGGGCCAAATTCAAAAACCCCATGAAATATCCAGAGTTTAGCTATGGGGGTTTTCTTGGTATTTTGTGTTTAATTTTTTATTTTTATTTAACCGTAGCTTTTAATTTTATTAGTTTTGATTAATCTAGGTTAGTTTCCTTTTACTTGCTAGTCAATTTAGAGAGTTTTATGCATTTTTAAGTATGTTAGATTTTATTTAATTTTGTAAAAGTGAAAAGTCTTATTTTCATCACTTTTCTCTAGGCCTTATTTTGGTGGCTCAAAAGTTACCCGTTTGATTTGATTTTGGTATCATTTGAAAGATTAATCGGTTAACGTTTCACCAAGTCCAAGATATTGCTGTTCATGAATACTACTCACAGGAGTCACAGCAGACTTCCTTTTCTCTTCTTGATCTTCTCATTTCTCTTTTCCTTCCTTTTCTATCTGTTTTCTTCATAAATATTTACTGAAATTCTGATTTCTTGATTTCTTAATCTTTTTTTTTTTTATGTAATCTCAGAAAATATTTTTTTTCATTAAATCAAAACCCTACCATTCAACCCACCACTATTCCTTCTAGTTCAGTCATAGATTCCTTAAATCCCCATCCTTTTTTGACATCAATATTATTCATCATTTGTTCCGAGAAAGTTGTTGAATTTGGTTGCACCACCGTATTACCTTTCATTGTTGTTAATATATTTTAACTGTTTAAAGGAAGGGTGGAGAAAATTGCATTTAAAAAAAAAAACTTTTTTCTGCTTTCAATTTGGACATGTGTGCACCTCTTTCTACTTTCTTGTTTTGGTAATCTTATTCAATTTATAGCTTCAAAGTTCCAATTCTATCAAAGTATGAACTATGCTGATGAATTAATATGGCCAGCACTCAAAAGTAATGGAAGGATTGTTTGTATTTTTCACAAGCATGGATTTTTTCAGTTTTTGCCCAATGTCTGATGCTACATAATTGTCAGTTGAATCCACTGGATATGTGATTTATGTATAATTTTGTGGCCCTTAGTTGCCCTTATATTTAGAGGAGATTTCTTATAAAAAGATCTGAATTTATGTTAATCTTTTTGCATTGCATCTTCCTGAACAGTGATGGGTTCGTTGGAGCATTCATTGTCAACTCTGTCCATTTATGGTTCTCTTAGAGCAGATGGAGAAAGTTCTGGACAAAATATTGGAAAGCTGGAGTATGGAACAGTAGATAGTTCAAATGGAGGCCCTGGGGGTGGGTCTGGTGGAACTATTCTTTTGTTTTTGCATACTCTAATCCTCAGTGATACTGCTTTTCTTTCAAGTGTTGGAGGACATGGTAATCATAATGGTAGCGGTGGAGGAGGTGGTGGAAGGATTCACTTTGACTGGTCTGATATTCCCACGGGCGATGAGTATCAGCCCATGGCAAGTGTGAAAGGAAGCCTGCATACAGGGTTTGTATCTAATCAAATATATTTCTATTTCATGTGTTTCTGAAGGTGCTTCTGCTACAACACAATTGTTAATTTTTTCCATGAGTACTAAATAGGGAAAACATTAGGATCACTTATTATGACATTGCATAATGCACCAAAGTGAGCAGCCCTTTAAGTTTTGGATTTGGATTTTCTTCTTGTAGGCCACTATCATTAGCAAGTTTTGTAGTATATTTGTTGATCTTCATTGCTGTGTGCATTATTTACATTTTTTTTGTTTGTGTTATTCCATTATATGCCATCTATTTTTCACTACCATTACTTTTTTTATTATTTATTTTTTTACATTCTGTCCATATGTACCAAGTATAATTGAAGTTGTGCTTCAAAACTCTCTTTTTTTGTGTTCTGTATGTACTGTGTTCTGGTTTTCTGAAGGGTGAAAATCTAGGAGGCCTTCCCAAGTGTTGCCTCCCACGATTCCATGGACTATTCCTTCTAGGCTGTCAGATATGTTAATGAGTCCAAGCCTCACAATGGAAATGATCATTTGTGTATGGTGAACAAACAAATTTAGGATTCATATAACAAACTAGTGTGCTTATGAGCAAATTAATTTCATTATGAGGTGAAAGGATGTTGGATACTGTGAAATAAAAGCACAATCACATCAAGTTTGTGGACATGACACATTTGCTTGTATTTCACATTTGAAATACTGTCAATCTTGATGCATTGAAGTGTTTGAGGTTCTGCAAAGTGGATATATTGTGCTTGCATTCTGAATTGGAGGTTCCTAAAACAGATGATTGAACTCATAAATGGACAACTGTAAACACATAACATGACCCATATGGGAGTAAATTCTGGAACAAATTTGCTGATTCTAGGAATGACATTAGATAGGGCTTGTTTTTTTGTCAGTCAGGAGCAACACGGCTGTCTTAGCCCAATGCCGAATGAATAAAGATCTAAATGCAACAGTGGTCCAAGATGGTCCCAACTCATTCCAGTAAAAATTCCCACTTAGCTGGGTATAAAAAAAGGAGCTCTCATTCTTGTTCTTAAAAATATTGTATTCAATGGTAATGTTTGTTTTTTAATAGCTGCAAATTATTAGATAAAGACAGCACAAATTAGAAATGGAGGATTGGTTCTTTACAGTTAACCTGTCAATAAGAATGGTAGCACCTTTATTTGTAGCTTGAATTCAGGGTCTCAATCATGTTTCTTAAAACAGTGGACCATTAATTAGTTTGTGAGTTCTTGGGACAGATGATGATAGTGTTATATGCTCTAATTATGAGCTACAGTGATATCTATATATGATTTGAACAAATTTGGCTTAGGAAGGTGCACAATTTTATTTTATTTTTCTTTTAACTTTTTGATAGGTAAAGAGGATTTTATTGAATAGGGACAAGACTAGAAACCCCAAAGAGGAAAAAAGCCTTAATATTCTGTACAAGCCTAGGATAGGAAGCCCAAGAAGGCACAAAACTCCTTCCTATACAAGTCCTGTTAGAGCCAATAATATAAAATCACGTACTGGATGAAGTCCTTTGATGGTGTCAAAAGCACGGTTTTTTCCTTTCTGTTCATAAGCTCCTGCTGCATACACATTTTTCACGGAATTTATGTCTGTTCTGGAAAGCCTTCCTATGCGAACCAGAAATCAAGCTCAAAGGCTTTCTGGCATCACCCAGTCAGTATCAAAAAGATGAAAGAATTCAGTCCAGACCTCCACCCATGAAGGGACAGTAAATGAGATAATGATTTACTGAGTCCTCAATTCCTCAACATCGTTATCAAACATATATTAGAAAATGGCCCTTATTAAAGATGATCCACAGAGAGGGTATGGTATAGGGACACTGTCCAAAGGAAAAAGTTGATCTTGGCACATATTGAACCCAAACCACTTTGGAAGGAGTGGAAGAACCAAAATCAGCAAAGTAAATTGTAGAGTAACTTGACCATAAAGTGTCTTTGATTAACCAGGATCCAAATTCTGCTGTCTTCAGTATGGCATCACCTGAGCCCTTTGGGGGCAATCCCCTAGTGCCAAAATTTTCAGTCACTCAGGTTACATCTCAACAGGGGAGCCCAAACCATAGTTCCCAATCGGAGCGAGTTGAATCTGTTATTCTGGTACACATTGTGCTTGTGTTGTCAATTATATTTGAGTGAGTTTGCAGCTTCTTTTTAAGGTCTTTTCTGCCAATTTTGGAATTTGTTTTTGTTTTGCACGTTCAATTTCGTTTATTATTATTATTATTTATTTTTTCTTTTAGAATCCACCTTTTTTAGAATACTTGAAATTTCACTGGTGACAAAGCAATTTTTGTAGTCAAATCCTGATACTGCAGAGATATAGCATGGTACTGTATAGGACTCTTGTCATTGTTGAGATTTACATTTTTATGAATATCTTTGCTCAACTTTATGTGCTTTTAGTTTTTGGACACTACATTCACATGCCACACTATTGTCAAACACGAGTACATTCACATATCCAAAATAATGCATCTCATGCAAGGAAACTATTATGTACATTTGGCTTGCTCTCCTCTTGAAATACTTCACATTACTACTAGGAAGGCAATTACTTAATCTTATTATGTATTGGACCTTTTTTTCCAATAACTAAATCCTTCTCATGCTTTTGACATCTATGCAGATCAAAGTTCCAGTTTGAATTTTCAATCTTAATCTCACCTAACATTTTGAACATCAGTGCTCACACATACGTCTGGTCATCTTATTGGTAATATTTGGATTCAGAGTTCTTTGTTTTTATGACAGGGGGGGCTTAGGGAGGGATCAGGGCCGAGGTGGAGGAAATGGAACCATTACTGGAAAAGCTTGCCCAAAAGGTCTTTATGGGATCTTTTGTGAGGTAGTTTTATGACTTTATTGCTTCATGATACTTTTTTTACTTATTATTTTTTTCAGTTCGTGAAACATTTTAACTTTGTATATTTCACAGGTATGTGCAATTTGTATATTTGAAAAATTCATTAGCTTTAGTAGATTATAAATATTTAATATGATAGGTGTAGTTCAAAACACGAGTTGATTTCAAGATAAGAGAGTTCTGATGTAGGAATTTATTGTTGGAGTTTATGTCACCAGGAAAGACATTTTCGTTAAAAAAAAAACTATATACCAACTAATTATGCACATTGGAAGTCCCATAACTGGTTGGGACCTATATATCAATGACATTAAGATATTAATACTATGGAATTGATATATTGTTTCTTTTTTATTTCTTTTTTTGAGTTAATGTATAGATGGGTTGAAGAGGTCTTTCAAAATTTTATTGTTAAATTTTTTGTCCTGTATGATATGAATGGACTGTATTTCTACAGGAATGCCCAGCTGGCACTTTCAAGAATGTCAGTGGATCTGATAGAGCTCTTTGTCATAAATGCCCACCTTATGAGCTACCACATCGTGCCATCTACATAAATGTTCGAGGTATCTCTAGAAATTTATGCTTAAAGCCTTTTGCATGTAAACTACTATGTTTTTACTGAATGCTGTGCTGTGCTCAGAAATATTGTAGTCCTTGTAGAATCTGGATTCCCAATTTATTTATTTATTTATATTTTTTTGGTCTTTTGGGAGGCAACTGTTTCTTTAATTGTCTTTCCATATGTGTTATAAATTTGTGACATCTCAATATCTGATCAATTTGTTGTCCTGTGATATAGATTCATAGTATTAAATAAGGGAGAATGTTATTAATGTTTCAAAATTGTTTGTATTAGCAAATTTGTTCCTAAAGTTTCAGGTATTTCTTTTAACAGGTGGTGTTGCTGAAACTCCTTGTCCTTACAAATGCATTTCTGATAGATATCATATGCCACACTGTTATACAGCTCTTGAAGAGTTGATTTACACTTTCGGTGGGCCATGGTTATTTGGTCTTCTTCTCTTGGGTCTCCTCATTCTGTTAGCTCTAGTGCTTAGTGTTGCACGAATGAAATTTGTCGGCACTGATGAGTTACCAGGCCCAGCTCCCACTCAACAGGGATCTCAAATAGATCACTCCTTCCCCTTCCTGGAGTCATTGAATGAGGTGTTCTTTCAATTGATGTCCTTGTCCTCGCACTATTAACTGTTCATCAGGCATTCGTACCTCCTTTGGCTATTTTCACATTTGTTGCTTAGAGGATGTTTATTTCCTCTCATCTTTCAGGTTATGGAAACTAATAGAGCTGAGGAATCCCAGAGCCACGTCCACAGAATGTACTTTATGGGGCCCAATACATTCAGTGAACCCTGGCATCTACCTCACTCTCCTCCAGAACAAGTCATGGAGATTGTGTAAGTCTTTTTTGGTGGATGAAGATTGTACAAGTTAGATGTTCACTGCTCTTGTACTTTTATGTAATATGTAGTTCCTTTGGACTTTTAGAAGACTGAGATGTCGTTTTAAGTAGTATACCATCTTCTTTGCTGGTTCTAACCAGCTGCTGTGTTTTGTTGCTTTTTCCATATCTATGCTACTTAATGATTTTATTCTGATTTAAGATAACAGAAAGTTATTTATTTTATGTTTGGGATTAAACAGAAGTTATTTATTTGTTAATTTACCCTTCATTTACATTGCAGATATGAGGATGCATTTAATAGATTTGTTGATGACATCAATGCTCTGGCTGCTTATCAGTGGTGGGAGGGATCCGTCTACAGCATTCTTTCTCTTCTTGCATATCCCCTTGCATGGTCATGGCAACAATGGCGCCGGAGAAATAAATTACAACGATTGCGTGAATTTGTTCGATCAGAATATGATCATGCCTGCTTACGTTCTTGCCGTTCACGTGCTCTTTATGAAGGGCTTAAGGTTCATTTCTAAATTCTAAAGAATACCTCTTTCAATTGAACTTGGTGAAATCGTATAACTTAGTTCTGTTTTATTTTTTTAAATGAACTTTTTTGTTGAGATATTTTAAAGAAAAAAAAAGGTATAAGGTTAGAACAGAAAGGTAATACCAGAAGTATCAAAAGAAACAAAAAGGCTACAATGGGATCGAGTTTCCACAACACAGGTTTCATTGGGCCATGCCGACTCCTTTTTGTTTGGCTTAGGGAGCCAGCTCTTTTCTTGTCCTTTCTTGCTTTCTTGCTTTGTTTTTGTTTCGATTTTGGGGGATTGTTTATCCCTCTTTGGTGCAAAGGTAGTAACTTGGGCTGCCAGCGTGAAAATGCTGGTTCGAGTCTTGTGAGCTGCCACTTTGTGCAAAAAATCCAAAGGTTAGGTCTCTCCCCAGTCCAACCCTCCCAGCACCCCATAGTTATGGGACCTGCACTGGGTAATGACCTTATAAAAAAAAAAAAGGTGTTTGATTCCCATTCCTCTACTAAAAGGGATTAAATTCTTTAGCATACTTAACCCTTGGAGAAGAACAAGAGCCTCTGCTTTGTTAGTCTCACATTTTGACTGGCTCCAAATATTCAAATAAGACTACTAGGGACATCTCTAAAGAGGCCACCAATTCATGAAGGGTACAGATCCCAAATAAACAGCCCCCGAAGTTCAAGTCAATCTCATCCCTACTAGGTAGACTCCAATCCATGTCAAACGTTTGGGACATAGGCCAAGACTGCCTTTCTATGCCAATTTCTTACAGTTGTCATTAGAGTTAACATCCTTGATGTGGTTAATAGTTAAGGTCCAATGAAAAAAGTATGAACTTAGTTTGGCTTAACTATGGGGGACTGGAGGAGCAATTTTTGTCAATTGTCCTCCTTTTTCTTCCCTCCAGAACTCCAGAGGATAGTATCACCACTCGTTTCTGAAGATCTTACGACGTCATCCAAACAATCTTGCAAGCCACTGAGAAAACAGCTCAACAATGTCATTAGGAAATGCCCAATCTAAACCCATGATCTGGAGAAATGATCCCATGTCTCCCTGGCAACTCACAACAAAAAAAGATGTCGTTAATGTTGGTGGATGGATGTAGGTGGCTGTGTTTTAGATACTAAATTTTTTAGAACTAAGCTTCGTTTTTTTTCTTCTTGGATACATTCTCGAAAATTCTTGCATTTCGCTTCTTCTAGATGCCCCAACAAATTGCATAAGAGCTCCTTTGAATCAGCCCTTTCTTGGAATAGATTTCTGTGAGCCATACAAGAATAGCTTTAGATAAGTGTGGGGCATTGTACAATGCATGGAAAACAATCTCAAAAAAACGGAACCAAATATCACTGGACAGGACACTTAAGAACAGGTGACCAATGAATATTGCCGAAGTTATGGATGAAACCCTGCTAACAAGTGCAGCATAACAGTGAGAGAATCAATCTCCCAATCACTTAGACGTCTTCTGAACTGTTAACACCAGGTTATTTTACCTGCAATCACTTTGAAGCAGTCCTTTACCAACACAGCCGCCTTCTTAGCCACAGACTAAAGAGCATGAGGAAACTAGAAGCCAAAGGTTTATATCCCCACACCACATGTCTGACCTAAAGAATTTTTGTTGCCTTTGCCAACTTTAAATTGGTGAGGGAAAGAAAATCTCCATACACTCAAGAGGTCCCTTCCAAAGATATGTTTCTTAGCTACTTTCCACCACATTTGTGTTCCAGCCTTGGTATATATATCCATACTTCACTGCAATAGCCTGTCTCCAAAGTCTATCCGGTTTCTCACCGAAACACCAAAGTCATTTTCCCATAAGAGCATTCATAATTCTGATAGATCTAATTCATAAGCACCCCTGCTTTAGTGACCGACAACTAACGCCATTTAACTAGATGGTAGTCCTTTGCCCCTTTGATTCAATCCCATAAGAACTCTCTTTGTATCCTTTCATCTTTCCTCCACCGAAGCTGGGATCGGAGAAAGATATAAGAAGTAAATTGGCAAATTGGAAAGAAAGTTTACCACCACCACCCCCCCCATTTGGCAGATACCTTTTATTCCGAGGAGACTATTTTTTATCCATCCTCTATCACTGGGTCCCAAATGGCCTTCAGTCACGAGCTTGCTTCAAGAGATAGACCAAGATACATAGCAGGTAGTTTATCGGCACCACACCCTAGAGCTTCCGCCAGCGTGTCTAGATTCTCTATGTTCCCTACCTTGAAAGTTTTACATTTGTGCTGATTTATTTTTAAGTGATAAATTTAGAGACTGCTAAAAAAAACAGCTAAATGTGTCTCATAACTCTTATATCCTCAAGATCATTCTTAAAGAAAAATCACCTGCAAACTGAAGCAAGGAGATAAAAGGGCCATGTTGTCCCACTTGAAAACCTTGAACACCTTCAATATCATTTTACCATGAGCTTCAAAAGCAATCATAAACAAGAAGAGGGACAATGGGTCACCTTGTCCAAGGCCTCCAAAGCTATGGAAAAATCTACCAGCGAGCCATAGAAGAAAGTATCATAAGGAAGATGACATCCATCATCCCTCATAAAGGGCCTCGGATTCCATGAGATAAACAAAAGCAAATTACAATGGAACTAGAAGAACATGATCAAGTGGGCTGGGATTAGGTATGGAAATCAGTTTTTCCTGATGTATTAGAATGACATCAGGGGGATGACACATCAGTGCCAAAAAATGACTTGCACTTTTTGGGGGGGTGCTTATCACTTTTCAGCGCTGATGTGTCCACCCCCTGATGCCATTCTAATACATCAGGAAAAACTGATTTCCGTAACTAATCTTTTCCGTGATCAAGCTCATCTCTGATAACCACACTCCTACCTAGAAAGTCTGTCATCCTGACACTGAGAATAAATGCTGCATATTATAGTCTCACACTCTTGGAACCTCATCTTGGAGAATTCTCCTTGCTGTACCAATGGACTTTTATTTTGTGATACTGCATGGTGACATTTGTCCTCAATTCTAGTGAGATTCCTTTGTGAAGTTTTCTTGTTTGGTCTCAATGGAAATTGATTACTCCTCGAGCTGAAATTAATGTTTTGTTTTACTGCAGGTAGCTGCAACTTCTGATTTAATGCTAGCTTATGTGGACTTCTTCCTAGGTGGAGATGAAAAGAGGACTGATCTTCCTCCTCGTCTTAATCAAAGATTTCCCATGTCTTTAGTTTTTGGAGGTGATGGGAGTTACATGGCTCCTTTCATACTTCACAGTGATAATGTTCTCACCAGCCTTATGAGTCAGGTTTGTTATTCATAGCTGGTTAAGGAAACTCAGTTAATACCTTGTGTCCAACTCCTTCTCATATAATTCTTTATGTTCTTTTTTAATATTTTATCTTACTAGAAGTTGTTTTTTTTCTTTGGGTGTGTTTCTGACTTACCTTGCAGTCTGTCCAACCTACCATTTGGTATCGGCTGGTGGCTGGCCTAAATGCACATTTGCGCTTAGTTCGCCGTGGGCACCTGAGAAAAACATTTCAACCTGTCCTCAGCTGGCTCGAAACACATGCAAATACTGTTTTAAGCATCCATGGTGTACGTGTTGACCTAGCCTGGTTTCAGGCTACATCTTGTGGCTATTGCCAGTTTGGACTTGTAGTGTATGCTGTTGAAGAATCTGAGTCTGCATCTGTTGAAAGTGTAGATGGAGCAACAAGAGTTGACCAACAGACGCGGTAAAAGTTTCATTTGGTAGTTTTTTCGAATGCTAGGTGTTTCTAGTGCCAGTTATAGCATTCAACTTAATTTTCCTTCACCTGAACGGTGCAGTGCACACAGTATTCAAAGTGACAATCAGCCAGGCGATTTGAGAAGCAGTGAGGATATTATGATGCGTAGAAAGATAAGCGGAGGGATTTTAAGTACTCATAGCTTACGAATGTTTGAAGAGAAGAAAGACATATTTTATCCCTTCTCTTTTATAGTGCATAATACTAAACCTGTTGGCCACCAGGTGGGTTTCTAGCATACTAGTTTATTCAGTGTGTATCATTTTTGTCAAAATCACGGTAGAATGTGTAAGATGTACATATGTTTTTCCCTGTTCTTTGTTTATTAGGTTTTGACACAACTTTTATGTCATTGCAGGATCTTGTTGGTTTGGTCATATCAATACTACTTTTAGGAGATTTTAGCTTAGTGTTGCTTACTCTGCTCCAGTTGTACTCTATTTCTCTGGTGGACTTCTTTCTGGTTCTGTTTGTTCTCCCTCTTGGGATACTGTACCCATTCCCTGCTGGAATCAATGCCCTATTCAGCCATGGACCGAGGCGATCTGCAGGTCTTGCACGTGTATATGCTCTGTGGAACATTACTTCCTTGATTAATGTTGTAAGTTGCATTCCGGCCATGTCCTTGTGATGTAATTTGAAGGGTTCTCTCTCTCTCTCTCTCTCTCTCTCTCTCTCTCTCTCTCTCTCTCTCTCTCTCTTGTTTTACTTGAATTTGATGTGATTTCAGTTTTCTTGTTTGAGAATTAGTTTGTGATTAAGTAAATTCAGTGTTGATTATTCCATTGATTGGTGTTCCATTGTTTTATGCTACAACTTCAAGACTTCTATCTGCGTTCTCAACTATTTTCTTAGACATATTCCATTCTTTGTAACAGGTGGTTGTGTTCATTTGCGGGTTTGTTCATTACAAAACCCAGTCATCATCGAGTAAAAGACATCCTAACTTTCAGCCCTGGAGCATGTGAGAAGATTATTCATCTACCAAGAGGGTAGTAATAGCAATAGTAGCAACAACTGTGTTCCCTGATTTGATGAAACATTCTTTTGTGGTTGCAGGGATGAAAATGGATGGTGGATGTTTCCAACTGGACTGGTTTTGTGTAAATGTGTTCAGGCACAACTCATCAATTGGCACATTGCTAATCTAGAGATTCAAGACCGCTCATTGTATAGTAATGATCCAAGCCTCTTCTGGCAATCATGATCATAGATTCTTCATTAACCAGGTATCTTTTGAATTAGATGCAGTTTTTCGTCACCATTTTTTTCCCCACTTTTGCCATATGTTCTCAAGAGAGTAGGAGAGATTGGCACATAGAGGCAGAGAGAGAGAGTGAGAAGGTGAGAGGCATTTATTCATTCTGTATCCCTTGTGAATCATGTGCAGTCACAGTTTTTCCTCAATGTAAATATAAAGTGGGCTCCACCCCATTCTTTGCAGAATTCTTTTTTTTTTTTTCCTACTATCCTCCATATTTTCTCATTGAGTTTGATTTTCTGAATTCAATTTGTTCTTTCTTTTTTTAATGTTAGGATTCACGTAAGGAGTAGGACGTAACAAGCTCAGCCCCAGCTTTGTCCAACTTAGCCAGGGCTCATGAAAATTAGATTGGACCTGGGCTCTTAATGGAGTTGCTAGGTTCAATCTCAGCTCGGCTTCTTTTGGATTTGCAAGGCTCGGGCTTGATTGAAATAACTGAAGTCCAACTTGCAAATCGGGCCTACATAAGCCTAAATTTTTAAGTGCATAAAGACCCTGATCCAAATCTCACAACCCAAAATTATTAAGGAAAAAATCAATAATAAAACCTTGTATTAAAACTTACCATATTAGCTATTATTTCAGCGATATTTTATATAGGTACGTCTGAGCCTTACAGACCAGGAAAAAGGGTCACCCCGGTTCATTCTAATTTGACTTGCAGTCAACTAGGCAATGGCATCACGCCCCCCCCCCCCCCCTTTGATCACTGAGGTGGTGAACGTATGCCTTGTGCAAAGAATGTCACTCCAAGCCCTATCCCTGTTATGCAAATACATTAAAAATGCTGTGTTTTACCCTAAACCTTGGAATCAGAAGGATAGGTCTCCTCTAAGATACAATTAAGGGGCTCTTTGATTTTTATTTATTTATTGGTAAAAAGAAACTTAATGCATTGGAATTAAGGGTTCATACAATTAGGTACTTTTTCATTTATAGCTATTTGTATATCCCAGGGGATGATACCAATTACTATGTTTAGATGATCATTTTCCAAGTTTTTCCTGGCAATTAAATGTACCACATAATTCCTTGTCCTATTTGCATGTTGCATCCTAATTATTTCAAAATACTTGAAAAGTTCTTTGCATTCAGCTATACAGTTCCTTATTTCTGTTGGGCTTTCCTCCAAGGGCTCTGGACCATCTTAGAGGTGTTTAGTTTGGATTCTAAAATTTGATTATACATTATTAAAATCACTCTTCAGACTAATTTTGGGTTGTGACAGGACAATGAAAAAACAAAAGGGACTTTAGCGGAATCGATTTCTTTATTCTTTTTCACCTACAAGGCAAATGACAAAACACACACAGTATTCACAGAATCTAATAATTGAAATACTAAATAAAATCAACTTCCATAAATAGGTAAGCAAATAGGATTCTGGATTCTAACAACCCGATTTCAAAGTCCAGAATTTTGAGAAGAAAAAAATCGAAGTATTTAAGCCCTCCTAAGGGCACAAAAATATAAATTACATATGCAAGGGCCAGCATTCAAATCAGAACCCAAATTTTGGCAAGTCACACATAAAGGACAAAAAATGAATATGATTAGATGACCTCAACTATTGAAACATTTTATCTTTGGTAAACGTTCCGGAGATGCGCTCTTCTTGGTACATTCAATGGTCGGTTGGGACCTACTGTACATTTGACACATTTTATGGATTCTGATTTGTCTCAACAGCAGAGGTTCCCAGTAAGTATCCACATTTGTGGTGTTAAAGTGAGGCTTACAAATCCGTTCTGTGACATTATTATTTGAATAAGAACTCTAGTCTTCTAAAACTTGATTTGGCTCTCACTCACCCCCTCCCCTCTTCTTTTGCCCCTCTATGTGAATTATGAAGAATGTTCTTAGACATTTAACAAATGGACTATATGCATAACTTTGAGCAATGATTTGTGCCAAATGTCCAAAAAAATGCTAAGGATCAAACTGATCGTGGGAAGTGCAAAATGGTAACTAAAACCATTTTTCGATCTTGATTGTGTTTTGGATCTTTGTTTAGGTATGGATCATGTCAGCACCTAATTTTGGCCTAGGTTCTAGATCATCTTCAACAAGTATCATTTTTTAGATAAACTTTAGATACTCGTGATACTTAGGAGGTTAGAAGTCCAACCTCGTTCAATTTGAGGCCAAACTTCTTCTATCACAATTTCCTTTTACTTATATCTAATCTTATTTTTGTTAGGCCCAAATCCAAGTTCATTCCAACTTAATCTCATTCAAGCCCAATTCTAGTCTAACTCTAATCCAATCCTAATTTTGTTCTATTTCAATCAATTCTAACACAATTTCAACCCATTCCAATCCAACCAAGATCAATTTAACTTAATTTTTAGACCAAGCCTAAGTCAATTAAAGTCCATGTTAGTTGATCCATTCAAATCCAAGTCTAATTTCCAATCTAACTAAGGTCTAGTCTTAATCCTAGTCTAGCCTAACTTAGGTTTAATCTTAGTCTAACCTTAGAACTTACCTTGGACCAAGTCTTGAAACTAATAATGGGCATGAGTAAAATTCAAATTTTGGATCCATTAAAACAAAGAACTATTAAAGCCTTCAATCCATCTTTGTTTTGTCCAAAACTAGGACCTACAATGCCACGTCATTAGGTGTAAAAAGTTGACCAAAAGTGAACACCAATGCCACATCATTAGGTATAGAAATTCTGACCACAAAGTAGGTCCCACTGCCACCTTATCTTCTGTTGAAATTTTGAAGAATATTTGGTTAATGTCTTATGGTTGGAAGAAATTTTCTAATTTAGGCTTCCTTTGCACACAATCAAAGCAACTAGGCTGTGTCACTCCCTCATTAAGTCTTACACCTAGATTTTATTTTAGGAAGAAAATAAAATAAAGAAAATAAAGAAAAATCATTAGAGAATATACCACCTCACCTAGTCTCAAAACTTTCTAAAAAATACTAAAGTTGCATGAGAATTAAGAAAGTAGAAACCAATTTTCGTAGCCAATCTTTGGGCTTGATTTTGGGATATCAAATCTCACATGACACAATTTCAAAAAGGAACACGTTCATGCACATATCAAACATAGAAATTTGACCATAAGTTTCAACTGGTTTAAGTAGGTGTAACACCAAATTTCATTGCTTTTGAAGAACAATGAATATTTAATATTCAAATTACCTAACCTTTAGAGGGTTGATTTATTATTTTATGTAGGGAACTAGTACTCCAAACTCTTGAAAAGGAACTTGTTAATTACTACTACTTAGCATAGCAAACTTCTGATTAACTTCAAGTTTCATAGATTGTAGACAAACAAAAGTTGCATAAATAAATAAAATAAAAGAAGAAGAGGAAGATGAAACCTTTGACTCTTTATTACTTCTCTGAAATTACAAAACTTACTTCAATAACAATGATAAACTTTACACCAATCTTACTTGGCCATGAATATCTTCAAGACAAACTTCTATGGTATCTTTTTAAAAGGTTTTTGTAGAGATTTAATGGACTTGTTTCTTTCTTGAAGAGATGTCTGTTGTATGACAAAACTTGAAGATAATGGAGAAGATGAAATGCTTCAACTTACCAAAATACTTGAGAGCAAAAGCTTGAGAACTTTATAAGATCAATAGTAATGTGCTAAGAGTGCAAAGTGTACTAATTTTGTGCTCTTTGCTGGTTTATATAAATGTATAAACAAGCTGAGTTTGAGTATATATGAAAGACAACTTTCTCGTTGCATTAAGAGTCCTTGGAGTAAGAATGTATTTTTCCTTAAACCTAGCCATATTAAGGTTTCTTTGATACGAGGTTATGCTTCCATTAGACTTCTGAATGTTCAAGAAATTTTTAAATGTCGTGGTTGTACAAAACAACCTCCATTGAAAGAGTTGGAGCCAGATTCAAATTTCTAATTTTGTGGTACGCGAATGAGACTTTCCTCTGTGCATGAGTATCCTAGGTATACGCGATTGAGATGATCTTGGTCTCAATAGCACACCCTATCATGGTGGCGAATGATTAGTTATGAGATCAATCGCACACTATTCATGTGTGCATGATTGACATGTTTCTCTTTTAATTGCGCAAAAGCAGTTTCAATAGTAAGTAACCATGTATGCAGGTGAACTGGGGTACCTAACATCTTCCCCGGTCCATAACTAAACTGCTTACCCAAAAGCCTTTGAATCGACTAGTTTAGAATGGAATCCGATATTTAAAAAGAATTTTAAATAAAAAACATTTTTTTTTTCAAAAATACATGTAGTCACATTTTATATATATAAAAAAAAAAGTTTGTGGTGACTTCAAATCATTGTGGGTTAGACCCATGATGAGTAGACCCATTTTCTAAGAAGCCCACCCGTCATGTAAAAACTAAGGCCCATAAATCATATGCTTGTTAGTTGTGAAAGTTGCAGTACAAATCTTCACATTAATCATGGGCTAAAGCACTCGAAATAGTTGTCCAACTACTTAAATTTTATAAACCCACACTCTATAGCTCTCACTTAAATTTTATAAACCCACCCTTTCACTTAACATTGCTACATATAGTTTTTATAATAATATGTTTTGTTAATGATCCATCATATTCATCAAAACCAGACAGAATCCAAAACTTAAAATATTTTCTACTTGTTAAGAATGATAACATGTGATGAAATGTGAAGAAATAAATAAAGAATAATCATGCTTCTTTCTTTCTGTTCCCCCTCTATGACTCCATAGTCATTAAGCAAAATAACCCTATCACAAATTCTTTTTTCCATTGGTACCCTTCTAAATAAAACAAAACCTAATTTCCTCTTAGGTAATTACATTACTTAATCAAAGAAAAAAATCTATCTCTTCCATTAACTGAAACATCCTAGATATCACCAATGCATTCCTGAATTACCCCTTCAGCAATACTAACAAGTAGCAATCAACTTATAACTAAGCATATATTCATTAGAACACTCAACCTTCATAGAAGAACCTTCACTTGAAAGAGACAAAAACTATAAGCTCTACACAACCTTCTTAGAAGAACTTTCTTCACTTGCAAATATGAAGATTATAAGATTATGTTTGAGTGCCACATATAGAACTGATAAGAGTGCAATTTTCCATGAGGATGAAAAGACCAACATCTATAACACCAGCAACTTCATATTCATTAGTATGTAATTTCTAAGAGAAGTTTTTTCTGATATGTCAGGTTTACAATGATGGCTGATGAAACTTCAGTCATCACCAATTGGACAGACAAGACAAGCTTATTCTGCAAAGTCAAGTTGTTCTAGTTTTTTTTTACTAGACAAGAGAGAGAGAGAGAGAGAGAGAGAAGAAGAAGAAGAAGAATAAAGCAAGGTTGTTCTAGTTAACAATGTATTGGGTACTGACAAATAATGTTAGAACTTTTAAACTAATGCAAAATTAAAATGAATCTTACCTTCAGCCATTGAAATTAGATTTGATCTCCTGAATCGCAATTTTGAATTAAAGAATCCCATTATATATGAATTCAATTATAATTTAAAGAAGAAAGCCTTCTGATCTATACAACAAAGCTTTATGCCTTGATTGATGGATTCACATGCTTAGTTCTCGTAAGATCGGGGACCCCCTTCATCCCTCTATTTATACCATTTCCTTCCATCAAGGAAACAAATACATTAAAGATCCTTAAAGGGACGTTTTAGAAAAACATTTATGCGTTCAGTTTTTCTTGTGTTTAAACTCTTGACTTACGACATAAGAGTTAAAACCGTTTCTTAATAAATCTGGACATTACGGAACAGTTTTTCTTCATTCAATTCCCAAGTCTTTATTAAACAAATCAAAAGACAACGTATAGAATTTGTCGATGTGGTAGTGTGGGCCACTTGATCTTTTCCAATGTTAAAAAAGGTCTAACATTCTCCCATTTGGACTATATTGACACAACCACTTTTTTTTTTTTATAAAGACCTTATGGGTTTTGAAGCTTTAGTAAAATCCTGAGGTATGGCCATACCTTTTGAAAGCAAGTTAACCCTGATCCTTTTTCCAATTAATTAAGAAACTATATACTCAAAGTAAAAAACTTTTAAAGCATGAATCATGGTGGCAAATATCTAATCAAGGGATACACCCTTCCATGTTTTACAGTACTATTGATTTCCTCTAAATGAATGTTTTATTTAACATATTTCTTTATGAATGAGCTGCCTAAATGCCCATTCTGGGTCCATATTTATTGTCCTAATAAACACTTTCACATCTACTTCTCCTTATGTATACCTTATACGAGAAGGAAAATAAACTATAGAATCATCATCTTGAACCATATATTGCAATATAAAACAATTGAATGGTGTCTGAGATGCACATGATCAAATTGAAACACTGGATAAATTAACAAGTCCTATACTCTCTACATCTTCTTTATACAACTTGGGCGTAAGCCCTTTTGTCATGGGATCCGCAATTAATATCTTAGTGTTAATATGCTCAATAGTCACCCGATGATTTCAAACATTCTCTCGAACATCGTATTTTATATTATTATGTTGATGTGTTTACTTCAACTACTACTCATGTTATTTTTAGAGAAGAACACCGTAGTAGAATTATCACAATAAATAATCAATGGCCTAAAAATAGAGTCCACAACTCTAAGCCTTGTGATAAAATTTCGTAACCATAAAGTCTGTGTAGTAACCTCATAGAATACCACAAACTTTATTTCCATAATGGATGAAGCAATCAATGTTTGTTTTATGCTCTTCCAGGAGATTGCATCTCCAACAAGTAGGAAGACATATCCTAATGTCGACTTTCTAGAATAAAGACATCCCGTAAAGTCCGAGTATGAAAATCCAACTACTTCTAGATGATCATATTTTATGTATGTAAACATGTAATCATTAGACCCTTGTAAATACCACATTGTCTTCTTTACAACCCTCCAATGGTCTATATCTGGATTAGATTGATATCTGCCCAACATTCCTACTACATATACAATGTTAGGTCTTGTATAGGACTATGCATACATTAGATTGCCAACTGTAGATGCGTAAGGAATGTTTTTCATTTATTATCTCTCTATAGCATTTTTCGAACATTAATCAAAACTTGATTTGTCACCCTTAACAAAAGGTGTTACACTAGGTGAGTAGTACTTCATACCAAATCTCTCAAGAACTTTGTTGATATAGGCCTTTTGAGATAATCCTAATATCCCTCGAGATCTATCTCTGTTAATTTCTATGCCAATGACATTAGAGACTTCACCCATATCATTCATATCAAAGTTTTTGGTGAGAAACTACTTAGTCTCATGTAGCATACCTAAGTCACTACTAGCAAGCAGACTGTCATCTACATATAGGACTAGGAAAATAAATCTGCTCCCACTAACTTTAAGCTATATACATTGATCAACGATGTTTTCTATAAAACCGAATCAAGAAATTATATTGTGATACCTTTGACAGGAAGCTTGTTTTAGCCCATATATAGATTTCTTAAGTCTGCAAACTAGGTGACTTGCATCATCTATAGAGAACCCTTTAGGTTACTCCATATAAATCTATTCATCTAGATGCCCATTAAGAAACGTCATTTTTACATCCATTTGATGCAGCTCCAGATCCAAACGAGCTACTAATGTCATGATTATCCTAAAAGAGTCCTTCATAGAAATAAGAGAAAATGCCTCATGAAAATCAACTCCTTTTATCTGAGTAAATCCTTTGGCTACAAGTCTAGCCTTATCTCGTTCTACATTGCCAGTTGAATCTCTTTTAGTCTTGTACACCCATTTACAACCAATGGTCTTGACTCCCTTAGGCAATTTAACAATATCTCAAACTTGATTTATAGCCATTAAATCTATCTCATCTTTCATGGCATCATACCAAAGTGTGGAGTCTTCTCTACTCATGGCTTGAAAAAATGATATTGGTTCTTCCTTAATTTCAATATCATGGTCAAATTCTTATAGGTACACTATATAGTCAGAAAAAAATTGTAGATTTCCTTATTCTTGAGGATCTTCTTAATGTTGTCTCTTTATCTACATTTTGCAGATCTTGGACAATAGGATTAATGGTTATATGATCTTCATAGGGTGTCATTTCCATAATTGATTGTTCTTTAATGTTGACATTCATAGGATTGTCTTGAAGTATAGTTAATTTATTCATGTTCACAGATCTTGAGTTTACCTGCATTTCCTCAAAAACTATGTTTCGAGGTTGCATGCTCCCACTAATATCATCATCCTCAAGAAACTCAACATTTCTTGCTTCAACAATATTTGGGCTATAAAAAGGACAATAGAACTTGAATCCCTTGGACCTCTTTGCATAGCCGATAAAATAGTCACTGATTGTCCTTAAGTCCAATTTCTTCTCATGTGGATTGTACACACAGACTTCAACTAGACAACCCCATATGTGTTCATGTCCTAAACTTAGTTTTTATCCATTCCATAACTCAAAAGGTGTTTTAGGAATTGCCTTAGTGGGAACCCTATTTAAGATGTACACAACGGTTTTTAAGGCCTCACTCCACAGAGATATTGAGAGGATGGAGTTGCTAATCATACTCCGTACCATATCCATCAGTGTGTGGTTCTTCCTTTCAGCTACACTATTTTGACACAGTTCACCTAGCATCATGTATTGAACAACAATGCATTGTTCCTCAAGGAACCTTACAAATGAACTTGGTTTATGTCCTGTACCTATGTACCTTCCATAAAACTCTCCACCTTTGTCTGATCTCACGATTTTAATCTTCTTTTATGTCTAGTTTTCTATCTCTACTTTATATGATTTAAAAGCATCTAATGCCTCACCTTTCTCATATAGTTGATAGAGATACATAAATCATGTTTGATCATTAATGAATAAAATGAAGTATCTTTAACCATTCAAACATGGAGTTGGAAAATGTTCACAAATGTCATTTTGTACAATTAATATGACATATGATTAAGCCTTAGTCCAATTAAGTTGGACCTAGGTTCCACCTCATTTTTTTTAATACTTAATGATGTAAAATTTGGTTAACTACAACTAAGATGACAATAAAGTGAGTAAAGTCATATAAAATATTAATGGAATAGTTTTATAAATGTTTTTTTTTAACATATAACAGTTATGTTATAATTAAGGAAAAATCTTTAACATCTCATGGCTCTTACATTCATTTACCATAAATCAATTGACAAATAAATAACCATTAAAACTCATATAGGTTGCAAAATTTATCGGACAACATTCATGAGAAATGGTATTTAAGTCATATGACTTTAAATATTTTAACCCTTAATTAACACAACATCAGTATCTCTCCTTTGACAGTTATAGTTGATAAATTTAACATTAAGCAAATGTCCAATCCCTATCTACGGAAAAACATTTATATGAATTTCTAAAATTCTTATATAACCTTACATAAAATCAAACTCCAAAAAATAAAATCCATGAATCAGAGCTTTGGCTATGATATCAAATGTTGGAACTTTAAAGCTAATGCAAAATTAACATGAATCTTACATCTAGCCATGAAAATTAGATTTGATCACTTGAATTGCGATTTTGAATTGAAGAATTCCATTATATATGAATTCAATTATAATTTAAAGAAAAAAGCCTTCCAATCTATACAACAAAGTTTTATGTCTTGATGGAAGATTGGAAGGCTTTCTTCTTTAAATTATAATTGAATTCATATATAGTGGGATTCTTCAATTCAAAATTATGATTCAGGTGATCAAATCTAATTTCTATGGCCGAAAGTAAGATTCATTTTAATTTCGCGTTAGTTTTAAAGTTCTAACATTTGGTATCAGAGCTATGGTTCATAGATTTTAATTTTGGAGTTTGATCTTATAACAGAATTTTAGAAATTCATATAAATGTTTTTCTGTAGATATGGGTTGGACATTTACTTAATGTTAAATTTATTAACTATAATTGTTAAAGGAGAGATATTGATGTTGTATTAATTAAGGGTTAAAATATTTATAGTCATATGGCTTAAATACTATCTCTCATGAATGTTGTCTGAGAAATTTTGCAACCTATTGATGAATTTTAATGGTTATTTATTTTCCAATTGATTTATGGTAATTGAATGTAAAAACCATGAGATGTTAAAGATTTTTCCTTAATTATAACAGAATTGTTGTATGTTTAGAAAAAAAAACTTTTATGAAACTATTCCATAAATTTTATATGACTTTAATCACTTTATTGTTATCTTAGTTGTAGTTAACCAAATTTACATCATTAAGCATTAAAAAAAAAAAAGATGAGGTGGAACCTAGGTCCAACTTAATTAGAACAAGGCTTAATCATGTCATATTAATTATACCAAATGCATGGATATGATTTCTATATGAAGTGATTTTATATTTAATATGATATATAACTTATCTAAAAAAATATATGTTAATATATATATTGTTTCCGTATTATTTTCTTTTATGCTATTATAAAGTTATATATATATATATAATTAACTTAGTGAGTAGTCATAGCAATCTAAGTTAAGATGATGCAGGGTGATAAAGTATAACCACTTAGGTGGTGGATGTACTTTAATCACATAAATTTTTGTATTTGAATTGATACATACTAATAAGCACCAAAAAGTTGCGATTAGACCTTGAAAGTGATAAGTTTGACCCCATAAGGAAGCTATCATATTTATTGGTTTATTCGGAATAAGATGATAAATTGTGTATCCTGTTTAGAGTAAATTTTAGTCGCCCACAAGTATAGGCTTTTCTCTATAATGATTCACAATTTATCAGCCTTGTTGTATAGTTGTTTAGTAAATCAATAATGTGCTGTAACCTTGACCCATAAGAGGATTACAATGACGCGATGATTTTGCAACCGGAATTGTTAACATAAGTGGACATTCCAAATTAAGTTTATGGATGAATCATAGTGACTAAATAAATATGTTCTGGTTTTGTTTAATTTTACAGTTTTTTTTACCTACTCTTATGATTAATGAATTATCTCATATTCCAATGTTAAGTGGTAATAATTTTTTGGAATGGAAGGAGAAGATTCTCCTCACATTAGGGTGTTGGACATAGATTTAGCAATTCAAGAGGATGAACCACCCATCCCTATGGATACAAGCACGCCAAATCAAGGGACTACATACGAGCAGTGGGAGCGATCTAATCGCTTAAGCTTAATGCTCATGAAGACCCATGATGGAAAAAGTATTTGGGGTTCCATCCAAGAATGCACTAAGGCAAGAGAATTCCTTAATGTTGTTGAAGAACAGTATGTAAGTTCTGATAAGGCACTTGCCAACACCCTAATGAACAAATTGTCATCCATGAAGTATATTAGTAGCAGAGGTGTGTGTGAGTACATTATGCAAATGAGGGATTTAGCCGCTCAGTTGACATCCTTGGAGATTGAGATCTCAGAGACATTTCTTGTCCACTTTATACTCAATTCTCTTCTTACTGAATATAGGCCATTCAAGATTTCTTATAACACACACAAGATAAATTGGTCAATTAATAAACTATTGGCCATGTGTGTACAAAAGGAAGAGAGATTGAAACAAGAGAAACTAGAAGGTGCTCATCTAGTGACTCATGGAAATGGACATGCAAGAAAAGGGAATGGTGCTCCTTCAAAAAGGTACAAGAAGTTGCCTAATCTAGTTGGTAATAAAGACATTTTAAAATGCTTCTTTTGCTAGAAGAAAGGACACATAAAAAAGAAATGTCCCAAATATAAAACTTAGCTTGAGAAGAAAGGTATACTCACCTCCTTGGTGTGTTTTTTCTTGATTCCTTTGGGATCAAATTTCCTAGAAAAGTCTTGCTTCTTCCATCTCTTTTTTCTTTGATCCATAAGAAGATCCACAAGATTTCTTGTCTTTGCATTTGGTGCATAAATCCGGTCTGTCACAAGCATTGCCCAATTTCTTAGCAATTTCATCAATGGTGCTCAAGAATTTCTTTTGATTGCACAATTTTTCGAAGGCCAGCAAAGCTGTTTGATAGACCTCTCCCAAGGAGGAATTCTGAAGATTCATCATGCTTTTGGTTTCAAGGAGCTTGAGAGCTTCATCACCAAGGGGTTCTGGAATCTAATATTGTTGATGTTCTTCAACATACTCGGTGAATTGACCCTGGTTCTACAATCCATGTTGCCAATACCATGCAAGGTTTTTTGAATCTTACCTCTAGCCATGGAAATTAAATTTGATCTCCTAAATCACGATTTTGAATTGAAGAATTCCACTATATATGAATTCAATTATAATTTAAAGAAGAAAGCCTTTTGATCTATACAACAAGGCTTTATGCCTTGATTGATGGATTCATAGGCTTAGTTCTTGTTAGATCAGGGATCCCCTTTACCCCTCTATTTATACCATTTCCTTCCATCAAGGAAACAAATACATTAAAGATCCTTAAAGGGACATTTTAGAAAAACATTTATGCATTCAGTTTTTCTTGTTGTTTGAACTCGTTACTTACGACATAAGAGGTAAACCATTTCTTAATAAACCTGGACATTATGGAACAGCTTTTCTTCATTCAATTCCCAACTCTTTATTAAATAAATCAAAAGACAACGTTTAGGATTTGTCGATGTGGCAATGTGGGCCACTTGATCTTTTCCAATTTCAAAAAAGTCTCAGTAGATCCCAAGATTTCCCAACCAGCCCATGCTGTCATAGAAAATACTGAGACAATGGAAGCACAAAATTTGGAAGGTGGAACACTGTGCTGCTGTAGAGATGGAGGTGGGAGCCTCTACCACACACAACTTCACTAGGAACAATATGATGCTGACTTCCGGTGTTGTCTTGGAGTTCCACAAGTGCCCTTCAAAATTTCCGCAAATTTCACCAACTCTAACTTCTCATGGGCATCTGGGTCATGATTAAGGTGATTGTCTTGGGGAAAACCAAAAACACCACTCTCACCCAAAACCATTCTCTTGTACTTGTAGGAGGATCCCACATCACTGTGACTCCGAACACTTTTCACATCCCTGATATCGTCCATGTTCAGGTTCCTTAGACTTTGGATATCCAAAGAAGTCCTCAATGAATTATGAGATAGACTGCTCTTATTCATTTGTCTATCAGTTCTAGCTTCAATTGTTGTTAGAGGCGTTGCTAAGATACTTAAATTGTGGTGGGAAGAAAGAGAATCACAAGAATAAGTACTCATCTCTTCAAATGAATTGGAGGCAGATTCTCTCCTCCCTGATGCAGCTGAGCTCAAAGGATTTCTATCCACTGATGAAGTCTGGTCATAATTATGACTATCCTTTCCATGTACCAGACTCTTAAGCTTGCTGAAAAGTTTAGTTTTAGTTTTGGATGAACTATGAATTCTCCTGGCAGATGAAATCTCACCACAAGTGTCATCGAACTCACCTAAATCTGCGTGATTAGAAGCTTGGGATGATGACCAATAATCATAATCAAAATCCATCAGGCTGACGCCCTTACCACCAATTTCCTCTGAATTGGCATATTCAAGTATGAGCTGCTTGGCTTTCTCTTCTGACTTGGGGCTCAAGGTCTTACTTAGGTCCCTAGCTACTGTTTTACCAGGTGGGGGCTGATAGTTCTTCAGTTCATATCGTAAGCAAGCATTCAACCACCTGAGATAGACCAGCTCTTCTACATCCGCACAGCGATCTGCTCGGAGCCTCTCAAATTCCTTCATTAAATCTTCATTTTCTTGTCTCAAACGATGGTTAGCTTCGCACAATGCTTTGGCCTAAGGCAGAAAAATGTCACCAAGAGAATCAATCATCAAGCAATGAAAAAATTGAAGGGGGGAAAAAGAAAGATAAGATAATGAATGAATTACCTCTGTATCCTCCAAAACAGAAGAGGCAAGAATTTGGGTGGACTTCAACCTCCTAGACAACTCAGAATTTTCATGCTGCAAGCTTGAATTAGCCCTCTTAAGTTCTGCTGATTCATCCTCCAATTCCTTTAATCTCTGCAGCTTCTTTTGAACAACTGCATCATTCCCAGCAGCCATGTGTTCCAGATCTTGCAAGTTGGCAACTTTTTGCTGAAGAGCAGACAGCAGTTCCTTGCTCTGCTCTCTATCAGATCTTATCTTTCCCTTCAGCAGCTTTATGTTTTCTCTCACAGATTCAAGCTCGGCCACGACTCTAGCATAATCTGCCACTTGTGCCTCCAGTCTCTGGTTATCATCTTGCAGGGACTCGATCTTAAGAGTTAAAAGCTTAGCCTCTGTATTGTTAATCTTCAGTCGATTTTGCAGCTCCATCACAGTGGTCTCTTGCTCCTTAAGGCCATGATACTCGAGCAATTGGATCTCAAGATCCCTCTCCCTCTCTTGAAGTAATTTGACCATGTTCCTAAGGTTTATAATCTCTTGTTCTGTCTCCTTGTCTGCTGCATTTTTAGTTGCCATAGCTGTTTCTACATCTTTCCTTGGGGAAATACCAGCACTGATGGAAGGTAACTCAAACTCTTTGAGGACAATCTCATTAAACTCTGGCAAGAAGATTCCCTCTTCTTCCCCAGAATGCTTACTGCTTGGAGAGAGCTCAATGATACAATTATCCATAGCAACCTGATAAGATGATGCGTCATGCGAGGGAGAGAGAGGCTAAAGCTTGGTTAGTTCTCAAAAAAATAGTTACTCCCAGGAAGATGGTTGTTCTAGTCTCTTCAATCCATATGGATCACAATTCACCACTTTTTAGAAAAATAGCCAAACTCGATCACTTTGATCTCTAAATCAGCTCATAAATTCATGGTATTTTTACTAAACAAGGTCTGAGTTCCAAATAAAGGGAAAGAGAGAACAGAAAGTGCAGTAATTGTATTTCAGAGTCTTCCCTGCTAAAATATAAGGAGTTCACCATAAACCCATATGGTAACCAGAACCAACCAAAAGTTAAACCAAACCAGAATTCTACATGAATAGATTCACAGTAGTCAATTACTTTCAAGAGAAAAATAATAATAATAATAATTGATTGGTTCGATAGATTTTTTGGAATTTAAACAATCTTACATGGTTTTGGTCTGCAACTAATGCATCCATTGGTTCTAAGCAATGACTTTCGTCTTTAAGCTCCGGTCTGCCATCTGAATCTACCTTATCTCTATCACCTATAATTAAACACATGAAACCATCAGAGAGCCAAAAACCCACCAAAAAATAGTAAGAAAATGAACTTTAAAAGGCAACACAAAACCTGAAGAAGGTGGATAACATAGGAAATGGGCAGGACGGATTCTTCTGGTTTTGAGATAGGAATAGAGAAATCCAGCAAAGGAGAGAGCCAAAGCCACTCCAAATTTCAAAAGCAGAGGTCTCATACCCCTCTTAACTTTCACTAACGTCAGCAGAACCATCATAATAACAATCTCTACTCAAGTTATCATTAACACACATTCTGGAAAGAGAGTTGAGAATTTTATAATATCAAAATAATCAAGAGTCTTTGTTTTATGAATCATCTCAGGTAAAATTTAGAAAGCAATTTAGTCAAGATAGAAAGGGATACTTTTAGAAAGAGGTCTGACAGGCCCATCAGAGACATTAAATTAGATAGAGATGTACAGTAGCGAAACAAGTATATCAGAGCAAATAGAGAGAGAAATAATAATACAGAGAGGAAGAAGGAAGATAGCGTTTTGAAGTCAAGCGTTTCGTTATGCCAATGTGTTCCAGATTATGATTCCAACTTCTCTTGTCAAACCAAAAAACAAATTCAATTTGGCTTTAAGAACTTCACATGTTTTTTTGGACGTTACTATTATATGGGTTTGGTTTGAGAAGTTTGGACGTCCGTTTTAAGAGCCTGCCTCTCTCTCTCTCTCTCTCGGTGTAAACGGATCTTTCTGGGTCCAACCCACACCAGACCTGATTCATGGAGTGATAGAGGCATTAACAGCAGTGGTGTTTGGATGCACTAACATAGACAACCGCGGGCAATGATCAGCTCAAGCACAACATGCTTCTTGAACCAAAAAAGGGGTTTTTTGCCTTTTTGTGGGTGGCTTTTGTCTTTTGTGGTTTTTTGTTCATACAGTACAGTAGCGTGCTGTGCTTAAACGGATCATTTGCTGGGGACTGCTTATTTTATTCATGTTTAGTTGCGATTGTAGGTGACTGGGTCCCCCTGTTATTGATAATAGTTCAAACAGAACTAGTTTGACAATTGAGAGTTCAGTCGTAAGTTAGAGGTGTTGGTGTTGCGAATGGCAGCCACCTGTAATGAAATCTTTTCATTTGAGTTTTCCTAAGCTTCTCTTTTGTAGCTCTAATGGGATGATTTGTAATGAACTCATTTAAATTTGCAACGAGTTATAAATATAAGTCATTTTTTTTTATAGAAAAACCTAAGATATTTCATTTCTATTTGTAGTTAACAAACCAATATCAATTTGAATGACTTCATTACGAACCATCACCTCATGACTACAAATACCTTGAGAAACTCGAATGAAATGATTATATTACAGGTGGGCACCAAACCGGCTATAAAAAAAAAAAAATCAGTTGTAACTGTATCATAAGAAGGTTAAGTATATAATGAATCAAAAGACGAGTTTAAACCCCACACCAACTTCAATTTCAACTTTGCACAACATCCAAACAACCCTCTTAGCCCTTTTGTCTGTTTAAGGCCTCTCTCTCTCTAAAGCGTGATTTAACCCCTACCTGACCACCCAAACAAGGGGCACGATATCCTCTGCGACGCCCCCTTGTGC
>JAOXJP010000017.1:1945805-1973416 GCA_025762735.1 Platanus orientalis
CCTCAACACAACCCGTGTCAACTTATAATTTACCATATACACTAAAGACACTTTTTCATCATAGAACATTTTCTTCACATATACATATATATATGTATGTGTGTCTTTATATATGTATGTATGTATTTATATATGTATATTTATATAAGTTCGGGCTTCGGGCTGGGCTGATGTAAGCCCAAGCCTGGCCCTAATAAAGTTCGGGCCTTCAACTTGGGCTTGGGCCCTTATCGGGCCGGGCCGGGCTCGGACTGGCCCGAGCCCATGCTCAACCTTACATGCATATTGCATCATATATATATACACACACACACACACCAAGAAAATCTTAAATTAGTTTGAGGAAATCCCTGAAAGGTCAGAAAACAAGAAAATTAAAATTAGGTTTGATAAAGAAAATGTATGCCTAGAGAATTAACCTGGAGAGTCTCTAGATTCTGTTTTGCACTTGCACAAAGTAACTTCAAACGTGATGCATGCATCCTGTAAACAGGATCTACAGCTGACGGATTCAAACTGATAGCCTTGTCATAATATGAAAAAGATTTCTCACATGAATATCCCAGCTTTTCACAGAGTTTCCCCAAATAGAACGCATATGACCACTCTGACCTGCAATTTGCAGAGAATGTCAAATTCGCTTGTGAAGTTGATTTTTCAATGATTTAAGAACAGAAATGACAGAAAAGGTTAAGTACTTGTGGGAAAAAGCCTTCTCAAAATGTTTCATTGCATTTTGACAAAACATCGTCCACTCTGCGTCCTTTGTTGGTGCAACGGATCGTTGATCATAGAATGGTACAACATTCTGAAGGCCGTCATAGTAAACTAATGCCAATAACTCATGTATCTCACTCTGAAACCAAACAGATTTCATCACAATGGCATATAACATCTTAGAATAAGTTACAATCAACATAGCAAAGGGGCATACCAACTGGACAGGCCGTAAACACAGTTATACAGATTTAACTAACCTGCTGAACCGGTGTCTTTGCCAGAGCCAAACTCATTAATAAACACCGCCGACTCCTCCTTCGACTAGTCTCAACTCTCTGAGGCAGAGTAGCATTTTTCCTCCATCCCACAGCATTTATGTGCTTACTGCCATCATTCAGTAACAAGTCCACCTCCTGTTTAAATGGAATCAAAGAGAAGCTCTTTATTTCTATCTGAATGATGGGGACTGTGGCTGGAAATTATGACAACCACCTGAAAATGTGTTCTGATTTTACTGTTCAGATTTCCTGCAACACTGAAAAATGTAAATGACAGTCAATTGTATATCTTACTTCATCATAGATATTGGCAAGCCGCTGCCAGCTATCCAAGCGTAAAGGATTGTACAGTAAATCATATTTGAAGAGGTTTGCATTTTGCTCCACAAATTCCTCCCCTTCCTTGGTGAGCACAAAACCAGGCCATTTATCAGTAGCACTCAATTCCTCAGCCTGGGCTAGAAGATAATACAAGTTGCTGTAAACTTCCAAATTGGGCTCAGAACTGCATGCAGGTTTATTAACACACCAATAAGATAGTGTTACATTCCGAAGAAATGACAAAGTAGTTCATAGTTTTAGACAACAAAAACCAAAGTAATTGAATAAAGCATAGAGAAGGAATTATGTGTATCGGTATACCTTCCTACTGATAATGGCTTGCATTGTTTGAGGTTTCTCCCATTGGGAAATATGATACCCATTACAGATTCCAGAAATCCAGCAGATCCAGCCTCTTCGGAAAGCTTATCTTCACATAAATCACGATTATCTAAAAAGTTATCTATAGAATTTTCAGTTAACATATCTTCTGGGGGTTGTGGAAAGTGCCTACGTATAGCTCTTAGTACTCTTCGAACTTTAACCAAGCCAGCTCTCTGAAATAATTGCAGGTGTTATATAGAGAAAAAAAGGTTAGGAAAACTAAATATGTTGTGATTTCTTCAAGCAGGACTTTCAATGAACATATACACTAAGAAAATGAAATTAGAGCAACTACTCACAGATGAAGCCTTTGCATAAGGTAATATATACTGAAAAACATCAGCGCACTGTTCCTTGGTCTGATAATCTCCACGACTAGTATTTTTGTGTATGGCTAGATCATCTTCACTGGATGAATCTGGAGATCTAAGATTTAAACCATATAAGCAGAAAAAGCTCTGATCCAAAGCATTTTCAATCCCCAACTCAACCTTATTCCTCTCAACATCGACAAGATGGTTTTCACATTCAACAAGTTGATCTCTTACTTTTTCTTCTTTAAGATGATGGAACTTGCCATCAGTCTCATGTTGTTCACATTCTACTACTTCATTGTCCTTGTCCAGACGTTCATGTGTAGAGAATTCAGAAGTCATTAAAGTATCCTTGTCCTTGTCCACAGCACTAATATCATCCTTTTTAGCAAGACCAGTTTCCACTTCTAGACAAGTATTTAACTTTGATTCACTTTGAGATGTTTCTACATGGTTACTATGGTAAAGCAGGTCATCACATTGAGTTGCTTCTAATCCAACATTTGAAGAGTGAGAATTGGATTTCAGCTTCATATCTAAGGCCAAAAGGTGCTTTATTGCAAGCTTAAGAAATGTTCCTTCCTCTCCTTCACTATCTTTACCAGCACAACAAAGCCCGTATTCAGCAAGCAAGTCATGAATCGCCACAATTAACTCAACCTGGATAGCAGGTAAAAACAATCCCACACTTGATAAGAGAATTTCAGTGCAGAGACTAACTATGAAATTTAAAGTTCATTTCTAATGAGAGGACTCACTTGACTTTTAACAGGTACCGTTAGGTTGAGGTGTTGAAGTTTGCAGAATGCAATCGCAGCATCTACAAAGTACCGGCTTTCCTTTTGTTCAGTTTGATCCACAGTTCCTGACCCAGAGGATTTCTTACACAGGAATATGCTCACAAGATTGCACATAACTGTCAGGAGCAGAGACTGAATATTACCAATGCTGCTCACAGGAATATTTAGAACATCCTGCGAACGTGAAAACCACAATCAATAGCATTTAAAAATAGTATGAAACACTAAAGATGACCATTGGTGCAGACCAAAAACATGATGAAAAAAATGATACATGTACTAGAACCAGATTATGCAATTGCATGTTCTCGGAGATACTGGGAAGTTGCTCTGAGAACAAATATAGCAAATACTATGAACCAAAAACAACCAGTAATTAATAGATAATCTAGCACAACCACATAGATATACCAATGTACTTGACAAAGGAGCAACTTTGAAGAATCAAAACTAGAAGTCCCAGAGGTTAAATGTGATCCAATAACTAAGGGTCCCCACAGCAATTGAATGGAATTAATCCTTGTACAGGCCTTAATGTAACTTAAACACTTTTACCAATGCATCTTAAAAGGACTTATGAAGATCATCTAGTGTTTTCATTCTGATTTATTGAGAGAGAGAGAGAGAAAGAGAGAGAGAGAGAGAGAGAGAGAGAGAAAGCACCCATCAAATGAAGAAACATGAATGTTATTGGAATCAGACGGAGAGATCTAAGACTTCTTGGCATTTGAGATATCTAAGACTTATAACTTGGCATTAAATCATCTAACAGATAGAGATTTATGCAATTTGACAGCTATAGCTCACCAATAGATACAAACCCAGTGCTGTAGAACCTATTAATATGAATGTGGGGGGCCTTTTTTATGTTTCTAGAGATAGTGCTTGAGCTATATATTTGAATAGCAGCTGCAGGTATAGTAGAGATCGTGATCACCACTTCTACATGTATATGGCATTTTAAATATTTTGCCTTTCTAATAATGTTTGATCCTTAGCAATCTCTACAGAAAGACCACGGCTAGAAAATTCAACTTACAGAAGTGCTACATTGATCAATGAAATTCTTCACTTGTGACGTACTTCGGGAGATTGCCTCAACTTCCTCTGCAACCAAGTGGCTCCAGTGCTTGTTTATGCTCTCTCCTGATTCCAATTCAGAAGCAGAAAGTGTTTCTGACATTGACTTCTTGTGGAAGCGTTTGCGTAAAGCAGAACATTCTGCCATACCTGCTGCAACTGTGAGTATTTGCAGCTTCCGGTAGTGACAGTTTAAATATACTTCAATGTCCATTGGTTTTACCTTTTCACATGCTGCTAATAAAGCATCTAATGCCAGTAACTCAACTGATGTAACTCCTTTGCCTTCTTTATAAGCACCAGTTAATAAGTCAGGGTAAACATCTTTAGTGGATAGAAGAAGTGGCGAAAGCAAGTTTACACACTCCAAATACATTTCTTTCTCAATCATCTCATCAATAGTCTTCATCAGTAAGGATTCAACTTTTAATAAGTGAATTTCATGGAGAACTCTTTCAACCGTTAACTCTCTAATATACTTGCAATGTCGCAGAGGAACAAAACTAGGAGAACCATGCATATTTTTATTACTTCTCAAAAGTGACAAGGAAATACAAAATTCTTCATGAGCTTTTTCTCTTTCACCAGCAAAAATTGACAAACGGCCACTTAACCAGAAAAACCGAACCCAAAAATTGCTTTTGTTAGTTAAGATAGAATTGTCCAAAAGTGGATCCTGCCAAACAGAGTTTTCTGCTGATAATATACCAGTATCTTGGCGACTATTAGTTGAAGATTCCTTCCCAGCCACACTTTCCAACTTTACTGCACTTCTATTAAGACCATTTATGTTGGTGGCCATCTTTGAGTCACTGTCAAGATTAAGTACATGTACATCACTCAAGTGTACGGGATAATCCAAAGCCACCAACTCAATGACTTTACAAAGGTGATAGGATGCCTCACACATGAACTCTGACCGCTTGGACTCATTGGCAGAACATGATCCAATGTCATAGTACAGTTCAGCAAGAAAAAGGCTACATTCAGGGGTCCTATCCCGTCCCCAGTGTCTCGTCAACTTCTCCAATTCCAGCAATTTGATGAAGGCCTCCTGATATGAAAGGGTATTATGTGCAACCGATTCTAAAAGCAAGTGACCCATATGGTAAGCACCATAATTGTTTGAAGTTTCCATGACAAACCTTGCAACATCATTGTGTTCAGTATCCAAGGTATTTGCCAGAACATCAGTACAAGGAACATAAAAACTTGCAGCAAGATCCGAATCTTTAGATTCTGACCTACCAACAATAAAAGGTTCTAGAAATTGAATAACAACTTTAGCTAGATCCTTACTGGTAGCAAAGTCCAACTCTTCTTTCCCTGGTTTGCGACTTCTAAGTCTTTCAAGACGAGTACTCCGCCTTTCTTGATGATGTTCTTCATAATTACTGGCTTCCTTTTCTTTCGCGATAGTTGTTTTTTCAGTGTTATAATCACTGAGAGGTGCATTTTCACCAGCTGGGATGATGCTAGGCCCTTTCCCTTCTGCGGATCCCATGACAGTTTCTGGCGCAGAAGGCAAGCGTATAATCAATCTAATATCTCCACATCTGTCCTGTTTTTCACAGTAGTTGCTGCTCTCTGATGTTTGAGGAGGTCCTATACTGCTTCCATGCACATCTGTGTTGGCTACAGAAACCTTGGCACGTCTACAGCCAAGTTTGTCATTTACTAGGTCATCTTGATTGGGTCCAACACCTGGCTCAGAAACACTCTCACTTGTTGGCAGTAAAGTGCCCATGATTGCATCTGCAAGTGCTACCCAGGATGCTTCAGTTATGTGCAGTTCTATGTTCTGGTTATGCCTTTTCAATGCCATTCCCTCATTTATATTCTCATCCATTGATTTTCTCTTGTCAAGGAACTTTAGTCGGACATGCTTTGGTTCCAACTTATCTATACCTCTTGGAGCAAATGGAACAGGCTCTGACTCCTCAATAGTACTTTTCACATGCAAAGCACGAGCATGTGATGGCCAGTGCCTCAAAATCAACTCTGCGACAGAAAGACAAGCGACCTCATCACCAATAGCAATTAGTACTTCCAAGAGCTTCTCCATGCAATTCCCTGCATCCAATGTCCAAATAAAATGAATAGAAAATTTATTACACATTTTTTGGACAACAAATATAGTGGTTATGTAAGAAGATAAACAGAAAAAGAACCACTGAGAAAACAGATTCACCCATGAAGGCACTAACGGAAATAAGCAGTGCCAACAGAAGGCAGCATATGAAATCATTTAAACAACAGTGCTATAGGAACTATGATAATACTTACAATTATTGGGGCTGCAAGAAAGTCCTTGCTCAAATGCCCAACGTGAAATACTCAATAACCCCATTGAGCATGACAATGTTCCTACTTGGTTCCAAACAACTGAGTCTTTGGTATCAATCTCTACGGCTTGAAGATAGCAATGTAAAGCATTCTCATAATGCATTGAACCTTGTTGAACAAAAACAGTGGCAAGATTCTTCAATGCCAAAAACCTGAAGAAAAATATATGAACCATGAACAAAAGAGATACAAAAAGGATTGTTAAAATAAAAAATAAAAAAGAACTATTCCGAAAACTCAAATGCAATTATTTGATGTCACATTATATCTGCAGAGACACCTATAAAAGGATAAAGCAAACTCAGCTATATTGCACAAAGCATCAGCCTGATGAGAATGACTGACTTTTCCATGTGCTTTGAGGGACATGATCATAGGATTAGCTGTTAACACGGGTGCAGACTGTGTGGCACTATGTGACTTGATCCTTGTAAGATTCAGTGCATCAAAATACTTAAATACCTCATGGATAAGAAGTTCAGAGTTAAATTATCCTATTGAACAGTTGTAAATAGAATTTGAAGGCACAATAGTCAAATCATCTAATATTCCCGGAAAAAATGTCAAATCATCTTATTGCCCCAGGTTGTACATTGTGTTTTCTGAAGTCTTGACACTTGGGCCCTACTAGGAATATTAGGAAAAGAGTTATAAAGTAATGAGCATATAATGATTGACATGGTTTTGTTCTGGAAACAAATCCATATCGCACAAAGAGAAGACTAAACCCCTCAATTTGAGTCCAACTATCAGGCCTACACATCAATAAACTAGTGCATGCCTCATGTATCTTGGCTAGGCCTCCTGAATGCAATCACCTAATGATGGTACTGACGCAGCGGAATAGCAATGAACACGTCGTCCCCTTTGTTGGAAAAAACCCTAAACTTCACCAAGGAAGAGAAACTCGTTCTGAAACTTTTATTAATGGAAAACTGAATTGCCTTGAAGGCTACAATGCTTTAAATAGATAAAAGAAACCCTAATCCGTGTTAAGCACGAAATCAGGCTAATTTAATAAATTTTACTAAAAATAGTAAAATCGAGATTCTAACAAAATCAAATGCTACTATCACTAAGAAATATCCCAGAACAAATGGGATCTTATTCTAATTTCTAAATATAAAGTTATAGTGAAAAGGAAAATTACTAAAAATAGCAAAAATGCTGATTTGAGAGCCTTAACGAAGGAATTTATGCGAAAAGTGGCGGTACTCATGACAAAACAATGAGTTTTGATCCTTGCAAAATTTTGCTTAAGCCCACCAAATTTCACGCAATTCCGTTCTTGGGGCTCATGATTTCTACTAGTGCTTTTTACCCTTCTTGTGTGTAAACTTCTGTCGGTCCCTCTGCTCAAGCTGTCTATTCAAGCTGTCTGTTCTACATCAGGGGCCCTTTGGAATGGGAAATTACAACGGTACTGTGCATGGAGACCAAATGCATATAAACGACTACTTATCTTATAAATATGCCTTAAAAGTGAAAATATTCTGATTGAATTAGTGTGAAATAGGCCATTCTAGTCCATTGCTATTTTATTCTGGTTTTTTTTTTTTTTTTTTACTTCATTGGAAAATGATCTGGCCTGTTTAGAGAAGTCTTTGGTGGACCAATGCAAGGCCTATCAAAGAACTTGGCTGTTGAATCCTGGGGGTGGACGGCTACAACCTATTAATAGTTTCTTTTATTGCATTTATAGGATATATGTTGACTGTATTCTGGTATTCGAAACTGGTACCATGAGTTGTTTTATAAACTGTGTTGCAGCTTTATTGATGCATAAACTTGTGCTTGTGTACTGCTGCAATGTTACATGTATATTATTGACAGCGGGGCAAGGAATTAAGTTTTGTTGAAATTTATCAAGTATATTAACTCTTACCTCTTTCTTTACCAAATATATATATATATATTAACTCTTACCTCTTCTACAACCTTAGGTTAGGAGAGACGGTTAATTTCTTTATTTAAGATGGCATCAGAACAGGTTCTAGGTCACGAGTTCAAATCTCCCTGCATTCATTGTCCAGGAATGTCCCTCTTAGGGGGGGGGAGGGTATTGAAATATATCGAGTCAATTAAGTCTAACCTCTCCTCCAACCTTAGGGATTTAGGAGAGATGGTTAATTACATTAATTCAGAAGTTTTATTATATCAGTTAAACATTTGACATAAAATAAAAAAAATTCTTAAACAAAAGCAACAACCTCCTCACGTAGAAGAACACTGGTCAATATTCCTTAATCGTCGTACATTCACTTTTGTTGTGTGAACCATGTAGACAGGAGTTGATCAATTATATGAATTAATTACAGTAAAAGAAAAGAAAAACCAAAGCTGATTGAATTTGGGGAGAGAGAGACAATAAAATGCATATGCATTATAATCAGTAGACGTTTGAGTCATACTGGAATAAATGGTGTGGTCCACTGTATGTTTATTTTAATCCAATTTCAACCAGGGGTAATCTCACATTAGATTGGTCTTGTGGAGTCATTGTTCTTTCTTTTCTTTTCTTTTCTTTTTTTAAGAAAGAGTTTGTTAGTCTTAATAATCAACAAATATTTATAAAAGAAAGTATTTAAGATTAACAAGCAATGAGTTGTTGTTCCAACGGTTTCCTTGGAGAAGGCCACAAGTTCAAATAAGTGGAATGTTAAGCTTTCATGGTTTCCACATTAAGCCTTGCGGTACCCAGCAACCATGTGTCACGGAAAAAAAAGAACTTCTAGGTAATCTTATGGCACAATATAGTGGCAGTTCTTTATTCTATTTTCAATTTTTTCTTCAACATGTTGGGATGTGGAGACTGATGTGCTACGGAAGAAGAAGCGCAAGAAGCTGAGCAAAGAGACTGGACTGATCCAACCAAAATAGGTGTATCAGTCCAGCGAAGATCGGTGCTGTAGAGGAAGACAGTTAGAAGAGAGTCGGATTGATCCAACGTTTTTGAGCGGATCAGTCTGAGCAGCCTAAACCGAGCTGACCATTTTTGGCGGACCAGTCCAATGGCAGCAAATTATATATTGTGATTGATTTAGAAAATCCATGGGAGAGTGAGATTTCACTCTATGTCGATTTCTAGGTTTTATATAAGGTCTCTAAGGTTGTCTAGGAAAATAAGAAGTTTGTAACTGAGTGAAAGGAGTTTCACTAAGGTTTCTCACTAAAAGGGTTGCTTCATGGTGAGATAACAATTTCTTCCTCAGGTTGTGAAAGAAGAGGTTAAAGAAAAGGTTTCATTTCAAGGTTTTGGGTTGGGATAGAGTGTGAGGAAGGGTGAGCGAGAAAGCTTATAATCTTCCATTATATTGAAATTATTTTTTGTGTGGCTCAGTGGTTGCAGAAATCAAAAAGTGTGTGAATGTCCAATTACATGACATTCACTACACTTTCTGTGGGTGAATCAAGTATGTGAATCTCATTCACACATAACAAAGTGAAAGCCCACAAGTCCACGAAATATGCACTTTCGCCACCAAAAAAGCGTGCGAATACACTGTTCATATTCACGCACTATGGAAATCAGAAACTGAAACTCGACCTTATCTTCTTCCATGGTGGTTGTTTTTTATAGCCATGACTCTCATAAGTTCCCTAACCACCCGAAAACTGAAAGGAGTGTATTCTCGCATAGAAGAAGCACCTATATGCTAGGGATAAGGATTGAAAAATCTCACTCTAATATGGAAGCTATGAATAAGATAAAGTTTTTCCCCAACAAAAACTCTTCTCTAACTCATTTCTGCACCTATAAATACCTCCAAGGCTGCACGAAATAAGAGATTAGAATCTCTCCCATAAGAAAAAACTTTCAAGTAAACACTACTCTCCATATTCGGGTAAACTCTACTTTTCTATCTCATTCAAAGCTTAATAAGTTCTCTTCTTCCAAAAGAGGGAAGCAAGTCCATTATACCTCTGCAATCTCTCCAATGAAGATAATATAGGAAGTTTGATGTCGATAATAGTTATGGGAAGGTAAACTTACTTGTACTTGAGCAACAAAGCTTGTTACCATATTCATTAATAAAAGAGGTATTCTTCTCCTCTTCTCTTCTCTTATTTAATATGGAAGCTATGAATAAGATAGAATTCTTCCCCAACAAAAACTCTTCTCTAACTCATTTTGCACCTATAAATACCGCCAGGGTTGCACAAAATAAGAAATTAGAATCTCTCCCATAAGAAAAAACTTTCAAGTAAACACTACTCTCCAGATTCGGGTAAACTCTACTTCTCTATCTCCTTCAAAGCTTAATAAGTTCCCCTCTAACAAAAGAAGGAAGCAAGTCCATTATACATTTGCAATCTCTCCAAGGAAGAAAATATAGGAAGTTTGATGTTGATAATGGTTATGGGAAGATAAACTTACTTGTACTTGAGCAACAAAGCTTGTAACCGTATTCATTAATAAAAGAGATCTTCTTCTCCTCTTCTCTTCTCTTATTTATTTATGTAACTTCTTCTTCATCATACAAGTTGAAAAACTTAAGGTCAAACAGAGGTTTGTTGTGTTAAACAGTAGTTAATAACAAGTCTCTCTGACTTGAAGTATTAGTCCCCACCCAAAATAATAATAAACTAGCCCTTAAATGACTAACTAATTTGTTCAACGAATTTTGCCTCATGCAAGGCTAAAAATTTGGTGTTACAAAATTTTGGCCCTCCCAGTGGGACTGTACTTTCCTCTCATCTCTTTTTGAGTTCCACTGTATTAATTGGTGTCTTCTTTTTTCATAGGTACCCCAATGAAGTTGCAACCGTGGGATCCTCTTCCGGTGCACCACGAGGGCATCTTGCCACATCAAAAACATGGGTTGGGGATTTGGTCTCCCCATCACTATCCATTTAAATGGTTGTAGCTTTGGTCTCCCAAATGACATCTATGGTTGAGGTTTCGGTCTCCCAAACAACATCTATGGTTAAAGCTTCGTCCCAAACGACATCTATGGTTGAGGTTTTAGTCTCCTCATATGTAGTCATAGTGATGCTCATATCTGTCAAGGATAGTGTACCCACAATCACAGGAAAATTTGGTTTTCACATCAACTAAACCAATGGGCTATACTCCCCAAATCACCCTAAATAATTTAAGGAAACAATGGATGCGTAAATCTAAGCTAAATTTGCCCCTACCAAAAAACCACTAAAACTCTAGAAGAAACACAAGTTAGTGATTTGGGTGAAGTCTCAAATTTCAATTCGCTAATGCTAAATTGCACAAATGGACATAACTATTCACATTCGTCTAAGGCGGAACCATGTGGACGTCTGTATTTACGAAAAGGAAGAAAACCTAGGATGCCTTAGTCTAAGATAAATTTCCAACTAATAGACTCTAACCACCAAGAAAAATCATAAGTTCGTGACTCTGGAAAATTTGTAGGCCCTCTTTTGTAGACACATCACGAGAATGAATATCATGATCCTAATTTACACAAGAGTGTGCATTCACGCAAATGACAACATTCATGCAATAAACATTTTGCAAATAACGATACAAGTTCCACATTCGCACACTATGAGTATGAGAGAAAGTCTCATTCGCACAGAGTCACACTCGCAAATGAAAATCATCATTTGTCACTAAAGGATCAGAATCTGACTGTAGTACATGTGACACTCATAGGAGTCCCCATTATGCTAGGGGGGCCAAATAGAGGAACAAAATGGCAACAAAAATGGAAAATTTAAAGCACCTGGATCTAAAAAGAACTGATGCAATAAGAAAAAGAAATTTAAAGCAAGAACAATTGTGGAGACTACATTACTAGAAGAGCAGAAGTTGGGTAGTATCACCACCCGAACTCCACACACACGCTGTAATCAATAACATGCTCAAGCTAGTATAGAGTTCAAGAATTCAATGCTTTTAACCAAGTTTGAGCCCTTAAGGGGGCTTGAGGAAAGTAAACCACCCAAAAGAAGGAGGGTATTATCACCTGAGCAAAAGCAAAGAAGAAACATTGCTCATAGACAAGGGGTCAAACCCCATAAACTCCTCTATGAGCAATAATAAGTGGGAAACATGTTGATTAATGCAATTCCACCATGGGCACATTCACAAAGGGCTGACCCATCTTTGTCCTTTTATACTAGAGGCAACACAGGTTATACACCTTATGTTGGCAAAGGCAAATTGTTCGGGCATAAGCAAGACTCTCAAGCAGTAATAATGGTTACAGAAGCAAGGAAAGAAATCCCTACCAATACTCTGAGTCCTTTTGGATCTTGACCACAAGCCTTTAACTCTGTTGGCATAATGACTAGAAGTCAATTGGCAGCAAGTGCCAGGAAACCAAGAACACCTTCAAGAGAGTAGCTAATTATCGAAAGAGCCTTAAGGACCTCTGCCATTATATTCTACAACAGAGTTAGCCCTCACACCACGCCCAGGGCTCCTGAAATGGTTAATGTTACCTCTGCCTCACAAGGTCTTAAAATGATAGCAATGGGATCAAGGGGAACTCAAGATCCACCAATTGACCCCACAATGAATGTAGAGAATGTAGACCTCAGGGAGTATCGCTCCAACTCTGAGGGGGAACATATTACAACAGTAGATTGGTGAGCCCAGCTAGAAAGTCGAGATCAATGCTTGGCCGCTCAAGACCTTGCGATTGCCAAGCTAAAAGCCATGGTCAAGCAACTCACTCTCAAAAGACAAGGCATAGCTCCACCAAACCATAATCCTACACCAACAGAGTCTACTCGACTATCTGTCCTAAGCCAAACATAAGGAGGATATTCGCATTGCATGCCAGAATATATGTTCACTACCTTACTAGGGACAGCCCTCGCTATAAGTGCCATACCAGTGCATCTATTCTATAAAGGCCACTTGCATAGGGTTTTTTGTAAGGTTCACATCCACAAGGACCTCATCAGCCGACATATTAGCAACAAGAGCCACCACCATATAGACCTACACCTCCGTGGACGTATGGTTACAATGCATATGCACAGACTCCTTTTATACCACAAGGACCATATGTACATCCAGTTGCACCCATGATGGATCCCAATTATATGCGAACAATGATGATCAAAGAATACAGGGAGCAGGAAAATGTAAACACATACACAAATGGAAAGTCATACCCCCCACACATGGACGCAGTACATTTTTCACCAAAATTTGTCTAACCTCACTTCAATACATTTAACGGACTGATATGTCCTAAGCAATATATCGCTCACTTTGAATCCTGATGTAGAGTTATCGCCCAACATGATGACTTGTTGCTAAAATTGTTCGTCCAATCTCTAAATGGGGTTGCATTTACATAGTATTCAAATTTGAAACCTTATTTGATTTTAGATTAGGACTTGATGAAACGAGCATTTGTCAAGCAGTTCCATGGCACCTATAGGACTGTGAAGCTATATGAATTTCTTGGTGAAAAATAATGAGACAATGAGTTAATGGTGGACTTTATCAATAAGTGGAAGAATATGTCTTATGCTTGTGAAAATGCACCTCCTCTTAAATCACTCCTTGAGAAGTGTCTACAAAATATAACATTTGAGCTCTCTCTCCATCTCATGGTGCAGAAGCACTTTAGGTTTGATGACCTAATATCCAAAGCATCTTCTTTAGAAAACAGATTGTTAGAACATAAAAGTAGGAGAAAAGGAAAGGCAGTGGTTAATAAGATGGAATCTGCTATGATGGGCACTAAGAAGCCACCTACTATGCTAAAAAGTCAAGCATACTGCAGAAACAACCAAGCCAGCCATTATAGAGTAAGAAGCTCCCACTAAGAGACCAAGCATAAAATAAATATAAGAGAGGGCTTATACATTTCATCCTGATGACCTAAAAAGTCTTTTCAAAAAAATAATCAAATCTTAGGATATCATACTCCCCGAGTCAAAGAGGACCGCAAAAGCTGACAAAGTTAATGATCCAAAATACTATAAGTATCATCGTATCATAGGTCATACCCTGCAAGATTGCTTCGTTGATGAGAATATGCATGACCTTATCACAATAAGCCCTCAGGATAACAGTGATGATGAAGGAGACGATTGGGCTATGTTTGACAACAAAGCTACATACAAGAGAAGACTTCAGTCTACTAAAGTAGGGATAAAGTAGATATAAAATCCTATTAAACGTGCTCAAAAAAGGATGCTACGTATGAAGGGGGTGACCAAGAAGAAAGGAACGATTCCTAAAGCCAAGGCTTCTTAACCATTGTTCCATACAGATGATTTGCTAGAACAATCCCCGCGTATGCCGATGACATTGAAAGAATTTATACCCGGGGACCTGCTTCAGTCTCCAATCATTACTTACAACATGGCCTCGATCATACACGATAGTAATCCTCGCCCACCCAAGGTCATATAACCAACAATCATGCCACACGGGTAAACAATACTAACTGATTTGTTCCATAATAAGTTAACATACTAAGACCACTCCAAAGGGCTAACTATTCCAATCAAATGGTATGGATATAGTACTAGCAACATTTCTATTACACTAGCAGACTCTATACATGATCCGCCATTTTGTCCAACAAGAATTACATGCTTGCCCATGACTCTATGGAAGCGTACATATTTCCAAAATGCATTAAGCAAGTTTAAGTGGCAAGTTTTCCCTTACTGTCAAGCTGTATATCTAAAGGCATTTCCCCCTAGCTTTGAGGTTCCTTTGTTCACAATTTTCTCAGATGAAGACTATCAATGCCTACAGCATTATTTGTTCAAGTTTATGATATCATGCAGAAAAGTAATACATAATGACAATCTTTCAATCTGTTGTTGCGACTATTTCCACTCTCTAGATGATCTGCCTCTAGATTAGTATGTGGACTTGACACCAAAAAGCATACCTTCCTAAGGTTATTTTATCGAAATTTTTATTCAAAAATTCATGAGGCTAGGCATGGAACTCTATGATCCTTGGAACATGGACCCTTTGAGATAACCTCTTCAACAACAGACTTATGAAGGGTTTGCAAGTCCCCCAGATCAAATCATTACTCAAGTACTTAACTCACAATGCTTCGATGAGTCAAGATAGCCTATCAGGAACGAAGTATACCTTATTCAGTTTCCTGATGGATACCATCTTCCTCTGCTTACGTTATATACAGGGAACCAAGATCTTCATTATCATACTAGTCATCTCTTATAGGAAAACTAGATTACCAGGCACCGCACAAGATCTATTGGTGTGACTTTTTCTAGTTTTTTTGGATTCGTATGCTTTCAAATGGTACTTAACTTTATCATCTTGCCATATCTCTTCGTGGCCAATGATTCTTAATCATTTTTATCGTCGTTAAAGAGCATATAGGCATGATCCCCAGTACATACAAAGTGTGATACAGTTTTTACTACAAGATCAATAGGATGTCGATATGAACCCAAGTGAATCCTTGACTTCAGTAAAAGAAGACGAAGACACCCCAAATTTATGGTGGTCTCCATCATGACTTATCCCTACGAAATATGTCACCCCTGGTTACTGACTCAGACAGCTCTAATATTGATAACTCTAGCTTTGTCACCATGTCTCAAGTTTTTTCCAAAAATGAGATGCCCACACATCAACAGATAGAGGCTTGCAATGTTACCAAACTTAAAATTACTACCCCTGTGGAGGGACATCAGTTGCACACTTAACACATTAATCAAGTTAAGTTACGATCCGGAAAACAGATACCACTACGATGCCCCACTGCCAACCGACAGGCTGACGCAATAAAAAAGGCCACTATGGAGACCAGCATAATAAGGCTATCAAGAAAATGCATAATCCTATTTCATATAATGTAATAGCACATCTAAAGAAGATCCCATCATTACCGACCATTTATGATGCTCTTCGTATGTCACCAGAACTCAGGGCCTCCATGGTATATGCAATAACACACCTAGACAAGTTTGCTACAAATGATGAAGTTGCTAGAGCTTCTTAGAAAATGGCAACACAAGAAGGGTTATGCATGGCCATAGTCACATTCGAGGACACTGATCGGTACTTTGATGATCCTCATTATAATAGATCATTGCTCATCATAGGTACTATTACCCATGTCTAGGATAATGATCGATGATGGTTCAGCTGTAAGCATACTCCCAGCTAAAACACTGGCCTATCTGGGGGTTGACTCGTCTCAACTTAGGCCCAGTGCCTTTGTTATCTAGGGTTTTAATCAGAACGAACAACGTCCTCTTAGCACTGTTAGGTTGAGGACTAAATTTGGCCACATAGAAGATTGGACACATTTCTACATCATCGATGCGGATACTGCCTATAACGCCCTCATCGAGTAGCCATGGATGCATAAATACCAAGTTGTCCCCTCTACATTCCATCAATGCATTAAATACCCTTGGCAAGACACTAAGGGTACTATTGTAGCTGATGACAACCCATTTCAAGCGACAGAAGCTTACTTTTTTGATGCTACGTATTATCAAAAGACTGACCTCCGAGAAGCACTAAATAACACTCCATGTGATGACAATGATAATAGTGTAAAGCCACAAAAGCTCAAGGTACGACATGTCGTCAAAACAACCAGGGATGAACCCACTTTGTTACCCGATATGGTGTCACAAAATTTTATCCTTCCATTAGCACAATTGTCAGGGGTAGGGGTTGATTCTTATCGATCCCCCACCATTTTCCTCCTTGAAGACCTTATTTAGTTAAAAGATGATCCAAGTGCCACGTCAAAAAGAGAATTCAAAGATTTGGATAATTTGTTACCACACATGAAATTGACTCTTGAATTGTGTAAAAGTTGTGGCTTTGACCGTCAAGGGAAATGAAAGGATTTTTATAAGGTCAAGGAAGTTCTAACTTAACAATTCAAAAGTCTAGTCCTTCATTCCAAGAACAAAGATGACATAAGAGTTTTGGCCCAACAACCCACCAAAAGTAAAAGTTTTCTCATATATGATAACAGCATATAGGATCTAACTATTGGAAGATGCCCCCTTTGAATGCTTATTTGCAGAAGCACAGTCATAATCCTCTGAAGACTTTATTATAGGGCAAGTATGCCAGCACCTCTGAAACTTGAAGACAAAGGCCAAGCAACGGTCGATGGTTTAATCGAAGTAAATTTAGGAACCAAAGAGGACTTTGGGCCTACCTTTATCAGTGCATGCCTTTCCCCAGAAGAACGAACACAGTACCTCAAATATCTTAAAGAAAATTTGGACGTATTCACTTGGAATTATTCCGAGATGCCAGGATTGGATCCCAATGTGGTAGTCCACCGTCTCGCTATGATCCTTCTCAGCGGCCCATCAAACAACACCCACATAAGGCCAAACATGATATTGCCGATAAAATAGAAGGGGAAGTGGATAAATTGCTTAAGGTCAAATTCATCCATAAGGTTCAATACTTGAAATGGCTTGCCAATATTGTACCTATACAAAAGAAGAATGGTCAAACCAAGGTGTGTATTGATTACAAGGACCTCAATAATGCATGTCCAAAAGATGATTTCCCATTACCCTTTATTGAGTTACTAGTAGATGCCACCACGGGATATGAAGCCCTTTCTTTTATGGATGGGTATTCAAGGTACAACTAGATCTAAATGGCTCCCGAAGATAATGAAGCCACAACATTTTGTACGCCAATCAGAATATTCTACTCTAGGGTTATGCCCTTTGGATTAAAGAATGCCGGTGTCATTTACTAGAGGGCAATGACCTACATATTTGAGGACCTTCTACATGACACAGTTGAATGCTATGTTGATGATTTAGTCATTAAGACGAAACTTAGACAACATCACATCACTGACCTGGATCAGGTTTTTCAAAGCTTTGTCGCTATAATTTAAAGATGAATCCGATAAAATGTGCTTTTAGTGTTTCCTCCAGACAATTCCTTGGATTCGTCGTTTGACACATGGGTATTGAGATAGATCCCAAGAAGATTACCACCATAGTTGAAATGCCAATGTCACATAATATCACCGAGCTCAAAAGGCTCAAGGGAAGACTTGTATACATTCGACGATTCATTTCAAATATTTATGGACATTGACAACCCTTTTCAAGATTAATGAAGAAGGGAGTTCCTTTTATATGGGACCAAGCTTGTCAAAATGCTTTTGATAGCTGAAAAAAGTAATGATTATTTTTTTTTGGATTTTTCCCCTTCACTACCTATGTCTATTTTTTGGGTTCTATAGCTCCTGGCTTTCAAAGTTTATAAGGTTTTCACATCTCCTAGACATCCTGATCGCAACGGAGCTAACGGAATCAGAATCGGATATAGGCAAGTGGGTCAAAACTGGCTCTAAATGTACTCATATTGGCTCGTACCAATAAAAGAAGGGTAAAAAGGGAAAATTGTTTTTTGAAATCTTCATATGAAAGATAGCCCTTGAGATTTGTGAGCCATAGGCTCTGACTATGTATGAATCGGATACCTGAGCTGAAAGTTATGCTCCAAGTCCTGAATTGTCCCGGGATAAATAATATTTGTTGAATTCATCGGTACTCATAAGCCCTACTTTAGGTAAGTTGTTGCTATTGTATGTCACAACTATAGAATCTTCCCTGGGTGCACTACTTTCTTAACTCAACGAAGATGGCAAGGAACATGCCTTGTATTATCTTAACAAAATAATGGTTGAAGCCGAATTGAATTATTCACCTATTGAGAAGATTTGTTTGGCTTTAATCTTCACATTACAAAAACTGAGACATTTATCTACTTACTACAATGGTACATCTTATATCAAGAGTTGACCCATTAAAATATATAATGAGTCGACCCTCTGTTCAAGGTCATATCACCAAATGGACTGTCCTCCTTTCTGAGTTCGACGTCCATTATGTTCCGCAACGAGCAGTAAGGGCTAAGCCCTCGCAGATTTCTTAGCCGCACATCCAATACTTGATGGCTCCCCTCTTCAATTAGATTTACCTACTGAAGATTTTATATAGGTGCACATAAAGAAAGATTGGAAAATGTTCTTTGACGAAGCATCTTGAGGACTGATAGGTGCCCTAGGAGACAATATGGATAAATCTTCAAGGATCAGCATCATGTTTGTCACTCTAAATAAAGGCATCATTATGAACTCCCTCACTCTAACCGAGGGACATTTGAATAATGAAACTAAATATGAGGACTTGATTAGAGGACTTGAGCTGGCCTTGAAAATCCCTATAGACAACCTCATGATCTATGAAGATTCAGAATTCAACGTCTGCCAGATGAATAGCCTTTAGCATATTAAAAATCCAAGTCTAAACCCTTATTTCCTTCCTAGCTACATATCTCATGCACCCAAGGGATGACTATCTTACCATTCATATTGGAGAGAGAAGGTTCATTTCCCCACATTCTGATATCGATGAGGATGTTCTCCTTGCTTGTAATACCGATTTGTAGGAGATAGATGGGCAGGAAGGAACTAATGACAAATTAAACATGGTCGAAGAAGACTGGCATGAGCCTCTTGCTAAACATCTTATGGATAGGAGGGAGCTGGCCGATTCTATTAAGCGTGCAAAAAGGCTCGACTACTACTAGCCAACAATAGTAATCGATTGTATTGAATATGTCTAACGATATCACATTTGCCAACTAAATAGCAACTATGGACACGTACCCACAGAACCACTCCACACTACATCTTGCTCTTGGCCATTTTCTAAATGGGGAATGGATATAGCAGGGTCCATCACTTCATCTTCCACTAAAGGGCATCGCTACATCCTCGTTGTGATAGACTACTTCTCTAAATAGATAAAAGTCATCGTCTTGTGAGAAATCAAGGCTTCTGATATATTTTGGTTTGTTAAGGTCCACCTTATATATAGGTTTGGCGTCCCTAATCGTATTATCACAAACAATGGGTAGCCATTTGTTAGTTAGCCTTTACATGGACTCATGGCAAAATACAACACTGATTTAGAACATTCCTCACGCTATTATCCTCAAGCTAATGTCTTGGCAGAGGCCTTCAACAAGACTCTTTGTAAAATCATAAAGAAGATGGTCTCTAGACATAAAAAGGACTAGCATGAATGCCTACCTGAAGCACTTTGGGCATATCGAACCATCTTTCTCACCCCAACACAGGCGACCCCATATTCCCTCATGTTTGGTGCAGAAGTTGTCCTACTAGTCTAAATCCAAGTCTTATCCCTATAGGTCATAATACAGGACAGCCTGACTGACATCGAGGCTGCCAAGATCCTTCTTTCAGAGCTTGGGACCCTTGATGAGTCCAGGCTTCCCACTCAACAACACTTGGAATTATATCAAGCTCGCATGGCAAGGGCTTACAACAAGAAGGTTAAACATCATTCCTTCATAAAGGGTAAACTTGTTCTCCTCGCACAATCACCACTTGACCCCAATAGGAGGAAAAATAAAAAATTCCCTTCCAGGTGGGATTGTCCATATGTTGTCGAGAAGGTCTATCCTCATGGCACCCACCTCCTCCAAGATGTTGAGGGCAACCAAATACTTCCTGTCACTAATGCTAGATTCTTGAAGAAGTACTACTCCTAAATTATAGCCACAAGGTTTCAAGGAGCTACGTCGGTTTTATCCTATTCAATATAGGTACATAGATAGTTTGAGCTTCTCTACAACTCAAATACAACCCCAGTTCCCCAAAAAAATAAAAATAAAAAATTACTGATCTCACTAAAAACCAACAATGGTAGTGAGATGCAAAATCTAGGCAAACCCCAGCATTGGGTTAAGGGATCCTAAGGGGAAAAAAAGGATACATAATCAATAAAGCGTGATAGAAAAGGCGTGGTGAAAACCTGTATGGGTACCGCGAGTCAAAGAATTCAATCATGATAAGATCAAATTCTCGTTGATCTCATTGAAAACCAGCAATGGCAATAGGATGCAACAATTAGGTGAACCCCAGTCCTAGTGGGCAACCACTAGGGGAAAAAATGGACAAATAATACCCAAAATCTGATAATGGAACTACTATTAGGCTTGATCATATTCTAGGGTACATAGGCAGTCTGCCATAACAAGGCAGGCGCAACTCTATCACCAACAAAACCTCAATCTCTCCTTGAGAATCATATCATTCCATCATTTAACTACATGATACAATTCTCAAGGGGGGAGGGGGTACATTCTCATAAGTTCTACCTTTTTAGCACTTTATTTTTCATAAACAATTGCTTTGATAAAATAAGGCACATACATGAAATTCATTAATAAAGTTTTATTACAATGGAACAAAGAATACAATATCAAAATAATGGGCACCCTGCCCATGTTTCACTGCATTTTCGGTCCCTACAGCCACAATGGGACGAATAAAGCCTAAGAGTTTTGCACGCAATGTAGGAAGCACCTCTAGATTTCCTTCAAGGGTAGCATGCACCGCATCAACATCTGATTGAGCCATGTTGAGGTTATATATGGCTACCTCGAAGACCCCACCGCGCCGATCATTAGTTCAGTTCATTAGTTTGCCCCTTCATAAATCCACCACATAGATGGTAGGGCATATTGATATTGTCTACAAACCTCTTACGGGATTGTAGACGATTCATCAATTTGTTATAAACACTTCCATTTGAGCCATTAACTCGTCAGCATCCCTCACTAGCGGAGCAATCTCTTCTAACACACGGGTTTGTTAGGCGGTCAAATCAGCCATTTTGATCTCCTCCTAAGGGCATAAGCAGACATCATTCTCTGGCCCTTTCTACATTTTTATATCTTTTGCCTCACAAACCTCAAATAAGGCATCAAGGAGGCACTCTACAGTGCCTCTAAACTCGGAGTTATACACGTGAATCTCTATATAAGCCATCGTATCCATGATTTCTTCCTAAATGGTATGAAGATCGGCATCTTTGGTGGACATGCCAACTAAACTCCTAATAAGTGCATATCGCTCCCTATGAGCCCCGTCCATCCATGCCTCTACTTCATTAAGGACAAGTTTCATCACTACATCTGCAAAATCAGCATAGCTAGATTATGGCAACTAAAAGAAATGTTTAATGGTTACCGCAAACAAACAAGAATACAAGTACTCCCTCCCTGACTGGGGTAGGATCAGGTTCGCTTCATCTTGTTCGCGATCGTGATGACTCTCCAACTTCAGGAACACTAGCCAACCTTCTCTTCGGAGCCATCTTGCTATAGTACAAGAAAATAAAAAAGGGTGGTTAGTATAATCAAGCGAAAGGACTCTCCTTATATGATTACTCCTTCTTAGATACATAACATAAGACCCCTTTACCAATTTGGTTTTCAAAATGTAAAAGGAATGAGAACTGTTATGGGCACTACTCTCTTATTTATAAGCATATATATGATCGTGACTTTTCCTAAGAAAGCATGCCAAGAAGGGATGGAAAATGATGCATTTGCTTTATTGCAATGATTTAAGTTCAAAATGACATGAAACAATGCACCTCTTCTGGACCAATGTTTTACTGTCATTGCCAAAAGAATGTTGCTAATGTCGCCTCGGGGACATACCATTACATTATCCTATATAAGGGCATATCATCACATTTATATGGAAAACATGTGCTACTCTTGGCTCTCGGTTTATACATTCATGACTCCTATAATGTGAATCATATTTGACGCTAATAATGTTAATTATATTAGACTCTTATAATGTTAGTCTTATTTGACTCTTATAATGTCAATCACATCTGACTCTTATAATGTCAATATCAATCATACTTAACTCTTATAATGTCAACCCTTTCCAGTTCTCATAATGCCAAAACCTATGGTGCCAATGTGACACTCAGCGGGACTGACTCTCACAATGTCAGGACTTTGCAATGCTTATATAACCGCATATATATATATATATATATAGTAATAAGATGGCAGTGACAAAAGTGCTATTTGTATTCGTCAACAAGGGATTACATTAGTTCGGGAAAGGCAAAAGAAGGAATTTACATAAGTCTTCTTTAGTAAAAAGGGAAGCCTGAACTTATCACTCCGCATAATAAACTCTTCATGAAGACAATCTACAGTGGAAGAAACTGCAGTGATTCTTGACTCGAGGGCAGCCTCTTCTACTCCTTTGCTTCCCGAGCAGCCGTAAGGTCTATGATCCGAGCCTATACCCTTAATAGCTCATTTCTAGCACTGGTCAAATCGGTGTCGACACTGGCTACTGAGTCACAAACTCAGTCAAGGTCCTCTATCAAAGCCTTTTTCTTGGCCTTTGCAATGTTCAAACCAGCTTGGACCTTAGCATTGCCCTCAATACTTGCAAGTTCCATTGCTAGCTCTTACCTCTTTAACAAGGATTCGAAGAACATTACCACACCTCACTGGAACCTGTCATTACGAATATGGATATCCACATCTTCGGCGAGGGTTGTTAGTACCTCATCTCATGCACTCATGAGATTGGGTGAGGAAGGTGTTAGAGTCATCATCAGATCAAGCATCTCCCGTCAGATTACACATGCCGACATGATCTTAGATGAATGCTGAATAGCGCGAACAATGCTTACAATCTCATATGGGCAAGATAAAAGAAGCGTCAACAATGGCACATAGGGATGTACCTCATAATAAGGTGTGAAACTTACCATGTCCCATGAGGGGAACTTCAGTAAACTCCTGCTTAGCAGAGATGTCTTCTTCAATAGCTTGTTAAACAACAAAGGAAGAGTTAGCACATGAAGATGAATAAAAGTAAACGGTGTGAGAAATGTTAAAAAAAAGTGGCGTATACCTTTCTCAGGTTCCATCACATCCTGAAAAGTATTGTCTCCTGCTTATTATAGTACATAAGGGTTAACATCTACTTCAAGAAGAGTCATGGTGATTGCTACCTCCTCTTTAACCAAGCATTCCTCCTGAGTCATCTCCATATCTTATGCTCTGTGGACCACATTACCTCCTTCCTCAATAGGTGGAGTAAACGACACAACAAGATTATCACCAACCAGTGCAGTAATAGACTTGGCAACTTCATTAATGGTCTTATCTTGAATTTTCTCAGTTTCAGGAGAACGAGTTACCTCAGTCATTTCTACATCACCCTCAACAAGAATCTTCTCATCAGCATCATCTGTTATTCGATCGTTCGTAGCAGTGGATGTTCTCAAGATCATCTCCTCATGATCAATTAGGCTACCTCCAATATCTTCTTACTCTAAGTCATCAACTGGTGGATCACCTACCCCCGAGCCATCCATCCATCGTTGATCATCCTTCTCAGAGCCCTCATAATCTACTAACTCCTCCATCTTAAATGTAATCACGTCATGAAAATTATCAGTGGGAATTTAGAGGCCCATGAACGCCCCTAAATCCTGAGAGAATCCACCTTTAGCTTCATCAAAATTCATATCCAATACCGACTCAACTATGTCCTGTTGTTCCTCAATTATGATAGTAGGGCATGGTTTTTTCCACTTTCTCGATCATTGGGGCCATCTCCTCTGTTGTTTGAGCAGTTTGCTCTCCCTCTTTAGTTGTTGAAGGACTAACTTCTTTAGGGATCAAGTTTTGTGTTTCAGAAGGTATGAATTCCGTTCCTTCTTTCTCAAGAATTTAAGTTTAGAATGGTCATAAAATAAATAATAAATGAGAAAAGAGATAAAATCACAAAACATTTAGTAACAAAAATAGGAGTGTTACTAAGCATATAAAGAGGTAAATCATGTATACCTTGACGCGCTCCATGAGAGGTGTTAGTGAGTGGATTCCATGGTTCTTGCTCTAGATATGCACTGGAAGACCCTCTAGTCTCAGGAATGCTCGAAGACTGTTACTTCAGATATGCAAGAAAGCCTATCATCTTTAACAAAACCCTTCCCTTTGAAGGGAACGTAGAGCTCTTGTCTCATGGTTTCACATGATGCAGCTATTGCTTGTTGAACTTGCGCCACTGCTTCTTCTTCATCAGCCGGCCCATCATCAAAATAAGTAGGCTAATCAGTGGCTAGTGAGCATTCAATTGTGAAACAAAACACCTCATCTTCCCCTACATGTTTCTCTATGGTGCCATGTGTAGATTCGGAAGTCACAAAAGGTAGGCTTCTTCCCATGGTCACCAACTCTTTTCTAATATTTTCAATAAAACTTAGAAGAGTGTCATGCGTAAGCATGAAAATGTCTTGGCCTGTAAGGAAATAGGCTTGAACCTCGTGTGTGATGCCAATCACCTTTTAAAAAACATAATCAAGGAAACAACCTTCCAAATTATACCAATTCATGGTAAAAATAAGATCCTGCATATTGCTCCCCAGGTACCACAAGGCCTTGAGTTCTTTTTTGATCAATGTATAAACCTCATATAGTTGTCGCTAAGAGGCATATTGTTGAATCTTCGATGGTTCCCATGGCCTTCTCGGTGTTCTAGGTGTAGCGGGAGCAGCTTCATGCCCCATCTAGCTCTCTGGTTTAGGTCTCATCGTGGTGGGAACACGGGAATGATGGCTAAAAGGCCGCACTAAACCCTATTATTGCATTACTGGCAATATGTTAGCCAATTGTCTCTGTTCCTCTAAGGTTTTACCCCTTTCTACGAATTCTCCAGTAGACAGGATATTCTCCCCTTATTTTTTATGAACTATCATTTTCACAATCACATCGTAGGGTTCCTCAAAAGGGTAACCACCAATGTCTTCAAAATCGTCTTCACAAACAAGAGGTATCCGCTTAGGCTCCCTCTCTCTATCGAGAGACAAGATGCGTTGTGGCCCCTCATCACAAGACTCACTTCTTAGGCCTCTTTTTCTTTTAGGTCTGTTGGGCTCTTCATCTGCCTCGGTTGCTAAAGGAGATGGTGGAGTTAATGGACTTCTTCTTGAAAATTGTGTGGTCTCTTATTAGATCGTTTAGGCCATTGCATAGCCGATGTTTCTTGGCAAACGTCTTATTACAAGACTTATCAGCTATTATTATGGTACCCTAACCATCATAAAAAATTACCCAAGAGTTGTCCCCATCTTTATTATATCTCACTACATAAAAGAATGAGTTATACCACCATTTAGCATAACGATAATCAAACTAGAGGTTGTCTTGCTCAGCCATCTCATCAGGAATGGCTACACGGCTACCTGTACTAGATCATACAAAATATAGGTAGGTCTCCTTAATTTTCTTTAGGCTGGTCATCCTATCCACCATCTTTGCACAAGTAGGGAGTGAAACAAACCCCTTAAAGCACGAGAACTGGCGTGTAAATCTATGCAGATTATAAGCTTCCACCATATATGTTACCTAAAATGAGGTTTGCTTAAACATTTTAAACATTCAAGTTGGATCTAAGTTGGCCCCTAGGATCTGATTTGGATACAGACCAGAATTGGAAATGGACATACAGGCCTTGGATATGATCCAAATGGATTCTACATAACAGTGGCATTTAGAGAATGCAAAAAATTAAGTATGGTTGTGACTTCCTACTTGTAATTGATCCATGGGTCAAATGTATTAGTATCTTAGATCGGGTATGGATTCTCAAGCATGAAATATGAATTAGAGTTAGATCCGGATCTCAATCAACTTGTAAATTCAGATGAGATTCGATCATCTTAATCACTTGAACGTATTTTTGTATTTTTGTAGGACTTATTTGTCTTTTTGGTTTTTTGTTCATGCAGCACCCTCAAGTGCTTGAGGTGATGATTTTTGAGGAATTCAGACCCTGGTCATCATGGATCCAATCCAGATCCGACCCAAAACAAAGAGCCAATTAACCAATTGTTTTTTTAGGGTGCTTATTATTTAATACTCTTTTCAAGAAAAGTATCACTATGGCAATGCATGTAATGTAAGTAGTACAAGAGAGAAGCCTTTTAATAAAAGGAAACAAATGTTCTGTCCAGGATTTTGTATGTCCAACCGTATCCCATACATAAAGGTTGGCTGCATAGGGTTGAAACTGTAAAAAAATAATTTTCAAATGAAAAATAGGTACCCAGAAAAATGGGGTGTATAAGGTTCCTTCCATAAAAAAGGATGTTCTATCGACGATTTAGTGTATAGGATGGTGTCCAAGACACCAGTGCTGTCATATGGAATGAAATGCATATTTCATATTCAAAAAATGCATCACTCCATTTTATTCCATGAGGTCCCCTGATGTCCTGGATACCAAATCCTGGACAGAACATCCTTTTCCTTAAAAGAAGCACCAAAGTCAAAAATCACCATGTCTAAGCCTGTGGTGAGAGGAAACGGTAGGATACACAAAATCCTGGACAGGAATATTTTCTCCCTCCACAAAAAGTAGAAGTCAACCAACTCCCCAAGCCCTGAAACCAAAACAATAAACCAAATAGCCAAGAAGGAACTAAACAAGATCCTCTCCAGAAAAGTTATGCGACATTAACATACAACTAGTGTCTACAGCACAAGTGTACAAAAC
>JAOXJP010000017.1:1973516-1992145 GCA_025762735.1 Platanus orientalis
TCTCTCTCTCTCTCTCTCTCTCTCTCTCTCTCTCTCTCTCACAGTCATGGCGATCGCAGCAGAAACCCAATCTGCAGAGAAGGTATGTAAACTAGGGTTTATTTTCGCAATCATTTCTGAGAATTCTGGTTTACTTATCGGATAATAGGGTCTCATAGCCTAATCTAGGGTTTCTGATATCTCTGCGTTTTTTCTTTCTTTTCTTCTTCTTCTTCCCCTTTTTTTTTTTTTTTCATTTTTTGTGCACGTTAGAGAATTTGAGCAGTGTAAGCTCTTTTGGGAAACTCTAGATTTTCCTGGATTTTTTTTTTAATGTTTTCCGAGATTTGGCTCTATGATCTCTGATCTTTTCCCCTTCTTCACTGATGAGTGGCATTATATCTTCTATTTGTGTTTTTTTTTTAAGCAGAGTTCTTCGGAGGTTGCTGCAGCAGAGAAAAGAAGGTGGACCCTGAACGACTTTGACATCGGAAAGCCTCTTGGAAGAGGAAAGTTCGGTCATGTCTACTTGGCGAGGGAGAAGAAGGTTTGTTGTTGTCAAGATTTTGGCTTCCATTGCATCTTTTTTTCAGGGAACCTTTTATATTCCACCCTTTTTTTCATAAGTTTCTGAATCAGATTGAGAAATGTTGCTCATTCTAGTAGGATTCTGGGCTAGTGTCCATTGAATTCAAAATACAATTTTTTTTTTGTTGTTTTACTTGAACATACCAATTCCCCTGGAAGATGAGTACTTGGGTTATTATTTTCTCTATTTATTGGGTATTCTATGTTAGAATGAGGAGCTAGAACTTTTTATGAGGTACAAATCCAAATTATGAAATTTTATTTTGCTAGTTTGAAGTGGGTTGCTTGCATCACCATCTTATTGAAATCACCCTCTTGTTATTTTCTGTAATTTTTAAGTCCAATCTTTTGTTTGCCATGATCCAATAGCTCAAATCTATTCATTCTTCAAAAACAGAGCAATCATATTGTGGCACTTAAAGTACTCTTCAAGAGCCAGCTGAAACAGTCTCAGGTTGAGCATCAGCTGCGCAGAGAGGTCGAAATACAAAGTCATCTACGACATCCCAACATCCTACGCCTCTATGGATACTTCTATGATCAGGTTTAAAAACAAACACCCCCTCCACATGCGTAGTCCAAGGAGAGACAACTTGAAACTATCTGATCAAAATTTCCTTTTCATCTAACTGTTGCAGAGTCGAGTTTACTTGATATTAGAGTATGCAGCCAAAGGTGAACTCTATAAGGAGCTCCAGAGATGCAAGTACTTCAGTGAAAAGCGTGCTGCAACTGTAAGTTAACTCTAACATCGCCTCTGTTTTGGATTATGTTGTCTATATCAAGGGCAGTTCTCAATAATTTTGATGAAATTACATCAACTCATATTTCCCTTTCTAATTTATACCATGTACCCAATTGGAAATTGTGGTGTGAATCTGGTGTATGAAACAGTACATTTCATCATTAGCGCGGGCTTTAATATATTGTCACGGAAAGCATGTCATACACAGAGATATCAAACCAGAGAACCTATTAATTGGTGCACAGGTAATAAGCTGAGTTTGGCTTATTATAGTTCCCTTTTTTTCCTTAACTGATTATTAGGAATTTCATGGACTTACATGTCAGTGCTGGAATTTCAACAGGGGGAACTGAAAATTGCGGATTTTGGGTGGTCTGTTCACACATTTGATCGCAGGAGAACCATGTGTGGTACACTGGATTACCTTCCACCTGAGATGGGTAAGCTCATAAACTGAAGGGACCAAACTTCTCTTGCCTTTAGATCCTTGATTTGTTGTTTATTAGAATGTTGGAGGTGAATTTGACCCAACTGTGTAATGGTTGGTTTTGCTTCCAGTTGAGAATGCAGAGCATGATGCGAATGTAGACATTTGGAGCCTGGGTGTCCTCTGCTACGAGTTCCTTTATGGGGTACCTCCTTTCGAGGCAAAGGAACACTCAGATACATACAGAAGGTAAGCAGAATTTTCAGAATCGTTGGGCATGATTGTAACTTCCAAGTATTCGACGAGTTCTTTTTTGATCCACAGCCTGCTAATTTTGCAATCACTCATTCTTTCATGATAGCTTGTAAGAAAAAGAAAAGAAAAAAAGACATACAATGTTATTCCTATATGTGCCAATCTTTAATATGCTAGTTTGCGATAACTGCTTTTCAATCTTTTTCTCTAGTAAACGATTGAAGAGCATGCAAGATTTATGGTGTCTGAAACCATCTGTTTATTGGGCATAAGGTGCTGAGATAGCTAGTTTACATTTAACAATGTCTGCAGGATAGTGAAGGTAGATCTCAAGTTCCCTTCAAAACCGATCGTTTCTTCAGCTGCAAAGGACCTTATTAGTCAAGTGAGATCTCTTTGGTCTTCCACATACTCGATGCACACATACATAAGGTAGAACTATACTAATTAGTTTGAATCACTTCTCTGGAGCAGATGCTTGTCAAGGATTCTTCTCAGCGTCTCCCGCTGCACAAGCTTCTTGAGCATCCATGGATTGTTCAAAATGCAGAGCCCTCACGTATCTATCGGACTTAATTTGTGCAGAGAGGTGTGATTTGTTGTGTGACCTAGAAGCGTGCAGAGAGTTGAGGAGCATCTAGTCTTCAACAGCAGTTGGAATTCATCAATAGTAGCATGGTTATATCAACAGTTGCAGTGTCTTTAGGATGATGTTTGTAATAAAATAACAAATGGGTGATGAAGAAGTCATATATTGACAGAGGAAATATTCAAATTTCTTTTGTGTGCAAACTCTATTTTTTCTGGCAGTTCTTACATTCTTTGGTGTTACAATGTAGTCAGTTGGCAGTGTTCAATCACTTGCAGGTATAATACGATGATTTTGTGATTCTGTTTGTGTTAAGACAATGTAATTATATCAAACTCCTTTCTCTGTCTTCTTTGTCAAGTAATAACGGCTAAGAAGGATTGGCCTCCAACTGATTCCAACGTCTCCTGGAGGTTTAGCCTCTTGGGATACCTGTATCTGATGAATCTTGAGCCCCAATAACCCACCACTTGCCTTGTGTGTTCAAAGGATCATTTGGCATCATTTTAGATGATTAGTGCATTTTTATAATTATGATTCACAGAAAAGATGCACAGTAGTGATCAGGCTTATATTTTGTTTTTGACCTAGTTCTTTTCTTTACTAGCGGGGACAACTTAAAGTCAGCCTAAAGTAGGAATGACATTAGGGTAACGTATCGGCCCCTTACTTTAGGCTAACTTTAAGAAGTTCTTTAGGGTAACGTGTGCATCCCAGACTGTTGCAGGACAGTCTTCCGAGTAGGTGAAGATCCTGCATAAAGCCAACCTGTCTTTGAAATGGGGTTGGTTGGATCATGTCAAAAACTTCCTAGTTTCTTTGACGCTTTTTCTTTGGAAATTAATACATACAAATAGACAGGGTTCCAAAGCTCGAACCGGGATTTAAAATCAGGCTGGCTTTGTTTCTTAACATGATGATTTGGGTTATAAACATGTGGAACAACAATACCACAACCATTATTCAGATCGGGACAAGCTAGCTTGGAAGTTTATTTGATCTCCAGAGATGGAAAACATGATACAAGAGTTCTATAATGTCGGCATCTTAAATGGAACTAAAAATAAAACCTCATTTTGAGTTACATGCTTATGCAAGTCTTCAATTCCTCGTAGGCATAAGAAATCTCCCCCATAACAATTCCTTGAAGTTTTGTAAAAAGAAATTACCATTTTTTTCCCAGCATTTTCCTAATTTATACAGAATTACGATTAATTTGGAACATTACAAAGAAATCTCCCCATAAGTTCCATCACTCACTGTAGTGAAATATCTTTGAGGCTTGCTAAATATATACAAGACACTTAAAAGATGGTATAAAAATAAAAATAAAAACCTTCTAGTATTATCCCAAACCTGAGAAAAATACTTTTGAAAAAACAAGTATACAAGCACAAAAGACCACATCCATGAAAGGGTTTGAACTCTAGTTTCACTACCTACTGATGATGACAAGCTCTACAGCTGGGTGGTTTATTCAGTCTCCGGCTTGTCATCCTTGCAATTCTCCCCATCCAACAGCTGTGTTGGCAGTTCTTCCACTTTCTTGGCTTCCTTGACATCTTTAGGGTTCAAGAAGCTTGGCTGGTTAGTTGAAGACAGCAGTCTTGCCCACATCCGGTCAGTTATCACAACCTTATTCTGTTTCTCGTTTACATGCTGTATGCAAGCCAGCCAGAGTTCACAATTTATATTCATGTGAGCATCGTAAAAATGAAAGAGTTCAATGGTATTTAATTGTTATTCATTGACAAAGTAAAGCCACAAAAGGTCAATTTGATCATTGAATGGAATCATGAAAATCTTGACGAGTTTGACAAAAATGGTGTCACCAGTTCTACATACCCAAAAGTCTTAATCCTACAGGAATCGCTAAATTTTTATAATGTTAAATACAATTGTATAAGGCAGAGAAACAAATATGACCTGTGAATAGAAAGCCCACAAGTCCTTTCCAAGTGTGAAGGTTTTGCAGTTCATATTATGATTGCTGAAGATCATGGAGCAGGCGAAAGAGAGTTACATTACCTCAAGAAATCTTAAAATGATCTTTTGATACAGGAAGGAAGATGAAAGGTTTCTGTAAATTGTTCTTTATCAACTAGAATCTACTTGGAGACAGAGAAGGCAGGTTAACAGCTTTCACCAAACAAAATAGGTACTTCTCATTAACAATAGATAAAATACCCTAAGTTGAGAAAATCAGGATACTAACAACCTTGGAATTTCCATTTTAATGTACCAACTGCTACAAAAACAATCAAACTGCCCAAGCTCAGCATCACTGGACTAAGTTTATAAAAGTCAATACAAACAGAAAATCTGAACAAAGGTATCAGAGTTGATTGCTACCTATATCTGAGCAAGTAAATGAGTAGTAAAGCACTTTGTCATGGGGGTAATTAATTATTCGCATCCCATGGCTTAGTGGCAATAAAGTTAATTCACAAAGCCATGCAAAAAAAAAACTATAATTTTTTGGTCTCAAAGGAACTCACATGGAAGGGTATGTAAGCATGTCTTCCATTCACAGGTCCAACTATGAAGCCTGTGTACCCAGCCATTGCACCGTGGACAGCACTATGAGCAAGCAGAGTGCAGTAAACATTGTCAGACGCATTGCTTGGAATAGCACGAATCATATATGTAGGATCTGCCAGACAACACAGCACCACTTGGTTAGATCAGAGCCATGAGCATGATTTTGTAGGTCAAATTCATTGGGAAAAAAAAGGTCACTAACCTATATATTTGAGATTGATGACCATCTTTTGTAGCTTTGTGAAATGATCCTATAACAACAACAACAAATAATAATTAAACCTGTGAATGTACCTAACCAAGAACACCAGTTAATTAGATCAGTCATGTGCAAGAACCCACAAATCAAGAACATATAACCTCAAGGCATGGAAAGATAACATTAATGACTTCTATGCAAAATAATTTGGATTCATAATCTATACCTTGATCCTATTCGATATCCACAGCCCAACATCTGGGAGTAACTTGTTTCCCGAAGCATCCTGCTGATCCATGGATTGCATACTTTCAGTAAGAAGCTCCTGTCCAGCACCTTCAGCTATCACAATGACCATGTGCCCATTTTCTTTAAGTCGTTTCTCCATGAATTTAAAAAGTCCACCCTCTCCTTCAAGATAAAAGGGTGACTCCGGTATCAAGCAACAGTCAACATCTCGGCTCCCAAGCGTAGCATACATTGCTATGAACCCTGTACCAGTAAAATTCTATAAAAACTGTAGAAAAACCGAGTGAAGCTAGCATAGAAAAGAACAGTACAACCACGTAGTTACTTTCAGAGAGAGAGAGAGAGAGAGAGAATGCACAATGTGCCTGATGATCTCTCCTGGGAACACTCGGGGACCCAAGTGTGAATGCACAACGCACACACAGATGCAGTACTACCTCCAGAAGAATATTTTTACTTCCATGGGATTCGAACTCATAACCTGACTTGCCTCTGATACCATGTTAACCATGAATTAACCAACTCCCCCAAAACCTTAAGGTGTTAGGAGATACAAGAATTAATATACTTCCACAACCACATAGATGACTAACTTCATAAAATAACAATGCACTTCAAGATCTGTTAATTTGTTATCTCTAAGGAATAGTGTTGTTAAGAACTCTCACCTTTCTTAAGAACACTTGCCTTTCATCTGACCTTAAAAGGCTTTCTCAGGAGATTGAATGTATTAAAGCTATTATTTCTTATAACCCAATTAATGATAATTTTTTTCACTATAATGGTAACTGAGTGATGGACTAATGAGTAACAATGTAAATGAACATCAGAAACCAACATAAACTATCATGCCTGACAACCATGGGAATATGACAAGACCAAGCCCCTGTGCATGAAAATATAATCAGATCTACTTAGTTTATTATAGAGACAGGCCCAAAAAATATTCATGGGATACAAGAAGAAAAAATGGAAGGTTTTAAAAGAACGGAGAAAAGAAAACAACTTCAAAGTTTCACCCAGATCAATGTATCAAAGACCTACAAAATGACCTCCATAGAGAAGAACAATTGGAAATTGGAAAAGTATAAAGTTTAAAACCTTAATATCCAAAAAGATGCTCTTTTATTGTATAATCCATCAAGCATGAAGAAAACCACACAGCCTATGTATATGCATTTCTTTAAAGGAAGACGATAGAATTAGAAACAAAAAAAAATACTGCCCCACTCCACCCCAGCCTTTGCTAACTCATCTACAATAGTTTCCCTCCCTAGATATCAACTGGAACAAGATGTTTGAGGAGGATGCGATTGAGCCTCCTCAACAAGATGGGCTAGCATCCACATAATCTTATGACCTGAGTTGAATCAACCTGAATACCCATCTACCACCACCCACTGAAAACCAAAGGATCAAACCAACTGAAGACCAAACATCAGGTCCCTAATCATCCCATCACTGAGTCACATATACCTAGGGTCCAACAGCGCCTGCACTTCCAATTCCATACTATCTCTAAGCATTCATCCAATACCCAAGGGAGGGTCTCGGGTTCCTCAATGAACAGCTGACAAAATTGAGTTTGGTGAGTATGATAGAGAAAGGGAACTAAACCCTGGATATTTGGGGGTGGAAAGGAAGGCTGCCGGATGATCTCAGACCAATCTTTCATGATGAAGCAATTGAGAGTCCCTTGTAGATGCCAAAGCCGCTTTAGTGATGTGTATATGTATATATATAGTTTCTCTCCTCCTAGAGGGTCCATATACCAACAATCAACACAAACCTCAAAAGAAGTTTGCCCCCTTGACTAAGAGAAAAAATATTAGAAGGAACCCATGCAATACCAAACCGATCCAAAAAGGAAAAAAATAGTGCCAGACTTCTGTCTTAAAATTACTATGGATGAACAAGTGGTTTGCAAATTCCCCATCTGCAAGGCATTAGTGACAGACATAGAAAAGAAGATACTATTGTTTCCTTCTTCTTGGGAGTATGTAACAGATGTTAACCATTTTATGACCAACATCCCAGCCCAATGCCTTATCTTGGGGAAGCATAATGTTTCCAAATCATTTTGACGAGAAAGGATTATGATTATAAGGCATTGGTGGAAAAGGGTTAGGATCAAAAAAGGACCTGACTGCAAATTAGACCTTTGGCAACAAAACCATACCCAGGAGTCCTAATCCTCAAGGTTTATGAAACCTCCAGAAGGTAGGTTATAAGTTAAGGCAGCCTCACCCAACAAGTCCCAGGTAATGGCCGCATCAGATGAGGTACAACAACACCTAGATAATGCCTTCCCTATTTTTAGAAAAATGGAAAAGATATAAGGAAATTACAAGAACAAATGATGAGCACCATATGCCCTCCCAAAATCTAATCTTCATAGCTAATGTACTGAGAAAATTTCAGAAGTGATCTACTTATGCTCTTCTGAGGGCACGGCAGGCAGAGACAATTTGCAATGATGGATTTTGATCCATTGTGTTGATAGCATACCAAAGACTGAGATTTCTAGGCAGCCATCAGTGTGAATCTAGTTGATAACTTCTTTTTCCTCTAATTCTTTTATTTTACTGAAAAATTCTTCGTTACACAGCCCACAATTAGTCCTAGTATTTCTCAAAACTCTCAACACTAGCCCTAATCTCAGAAACCTTTGTCCTTAATACCTTACCCTTGAAGAAGAGGACAAAATTATTATCCTTGTGGTCCTACATCACCTTCACACCAACCCTCTTAACTTTGAACCATCTCCTCAAATTTGATTCTTCGGCTCCACAAAACAATTTACTCAATTTAACTGCCACAATTATAAATAGGAAAAAGGACACGAATTCTCCTTGCCTAGTTCCTATCTTCACTCAAAAGAGAAACCTTTAGGAGAGCCATTGATGATTAAGGAAAAATGTGAAAAAGGACAAGTGGATACGAATCCAATTCCTTCAACTAAGACAAAAATCAATTAGAATCAAGGTATAAAATTGATAGCCCTAATTCATATTCATATGCCTTTTCCAAGTAGTAGAGCTTGTGATACAGGATATCCCAAAGAACCTCAAGTAATTGCCCAAAATTAAAGTGCGGAAGCAAATAATTCCAAAATTCAAATTTTAGAACACAAGTAGCCACAAAATAAGAGAAAACAACAAATAGAATGATAGAAAAGTGATTAGAAGAAATTAGAAAAGAAAAGGAGATAAGTGGATATGAGTCAATTCCTTCAACTAAGACAAAAATCATTTAGAATCAAGGCATAATCTTGATAGTCCCAATTCATGTATTCAAATGCCTTTTCCAAGTGGTAGAGCTTGTGATACAAGATATCCTAAAGAACCTCAACTAATTGCCCAAAATTAATGTGCGGAAGCAAATAGTTCAAGAATTCAAATTTTAAAACATAAGTAGCTACAAAATAAAGAAAACAGAAAATAGAATGATAGAAAAGTGATTCGAAGAAATTAGAAAAGAAAAGGAGAAAGAAATAAAGGAAAAGAACATAAAAGGGGAAATCTATAATTTTGGACAGAATTCAAAAAATTCCGAAAATACCCTTCTAACATGTCAGAAAATTACAAAATTTCTATTGCAAGTTTTGACTTGTATAGAGGTCCTACAGTTTAAATATAATGAAATTTGAATAATATTTGCTTTGTCTGAAATTTCATAAAACCAATGATTCTTCAATGGAGGTTTTAGGCAAAACAACATAAAATCTTCAATTTTAAAGAGAGAAAGAAGAGGGGAATACAAAGGGAAATAGTATGATGCTTTACTAATCTGGAAAGTTTCAGATTTTTCTTACGCATGATATGGGCATTTTCGTAATGTTCACCCAAATTTGTAAAATTACAGATTTTCCCCTGGTCCGAAAATCCAATATTTTAATCTTTGGGTTACTTTTCTACAATGTGCTAATGTTCTATCTGTTATTCCACATCAATTGGTATTAGATCCAGGTTCCATCAGCTAGTTCTATATAGTTGAAGTCCCAGACCCTTTCCCAAGTGACCCGGTTTTTTCCAAATTGATTGAAACAACATGGGGGTCAGCAAAATGAATTGGTTGTTGATATTAAGAATCAAGCTTGATATCTATAAGCCACAAAGGCAGATTTGAACTCTAGGATGGATAACCTTGAAGCCAACCTAGAAGCTAGATTTGTTGCGATGCAATCACACTTAGAAAAAGCTATGGCATTGAAATCTAAGACATTTATGATTGTTATCTAACCAAAAGGAAAAGAACCAATGCAGACAGTGGGTTCATCCAATTCCACCCCTTCTCCAAGTCTTCCAATTGAGGTTCTAGCTCATGATGCCTCACACACTTTACAGCAAGAAGTGATCACACCCAGAAGAGTCTAATAGCAGTGAATCAACTCAATCGGGCTCCACCCACCATGATTTAGATAGGCATGCCAAGATTGATGTGCCAAACTGTAGTGGTAAGCAAAACACAGATGCATTCCTAAATTGGAAGCACCGCATGAAGGCTTTCTTTAAATGGTATGTGTGCCAGAAGGGCGCAAGCTTCAGTTTGCAGAAAAGAAATTAACTAAGATAGCTAGGATTTGGTGGACATCATATAAAAGGAGCTTTTCCAAGACAGTCAATAGATAAATTACCACATAGAGTGAGATGAAAATGGCAATGAAGAAAAGGTTTAAACCTCGAGATTTCAAACAAAGAGCTCACATACAATTGAATCAGCTAAGACAAAGATCTTTTTCTATGGAAGCTTACACCAACTAGTTTCAACAATTAACTGCACAGGCAGGCATTAAATGAACTGATGAGATCTTAGTGTCTATGTACATGCAGGGTCTACATCCCTAGATTTCTTAGGGCCTTTGTTATCACTACTACTCTTTAGTTGATGATGCTATTCAAATTGCATATCAGATTGAGGATAACATGAAGAACCTTTATTCAAGAAGCCCTTTATAAAGTCTGTTTCTACAAGTGTGGTGATAAGTGGGAATTCTTTTCATACGCAGCCCAACATTCTTTTCATAGGCAGCCCAACAAGCCACAGTCCCATAATATGATGTCATCTCCCAAGCCTAACCGTCAAATTTATCCTTCTAGATCGTAAGGTACAAAGGGTTCTACATCCAGACCACAATCAAATCAGTATCACGTACGCAAGAGCTATGGTCATCTTAAAGCCCAATGTCCAAACCGATTAGTGGGTTTCTCCAATAAGCAAGAACTTAAAAAAATAACTACACGCCCTTGACTAGTCCATGATCCCTGAGGCCGAAAATATTCATGAGGATGAAGATAGTGCTTCTGACGAGAACCAACTAATGTAGCACAAGCGTAGGGGGTGAATCTCACCAACAGATTGAGAACAACCTTCCACGGACCTAGTGATTTTTTAAGCTGAAAATACCAGAAACAAAGACTTATTGATTTCTTCCAAAGGAAAAAATACCAAGAATTTAGGGTAGAGAACAACTCTCAATAACTAAAACTTAATTCAATAATTCATCTTCATTACATTGCACTTATTTATAAGCCAAAGACAAACACTTTAAAAAACCCTAAACAAATTTATAAATTTCATCCAAATTTTGTATGGAAATATTCCAATCTCCTGTAGCATCTTTGAACACAATTTCCTCCTTGAAAAAGGTCGAATTAGTTATTTTAATGTGAAATAATAGTTGTAGCCCTTTAAGTCTTCTTTCCAACGCATCAAGAATCGCCTCAATCAGGCATCTGTGCGAAAAGTTATGCCTTCCAAAAGCAGCACTACGCAGAACCTTCCAAATTCCAAATTTGTGCGAATTTCTCCTTTTGAACCAAAATAAAATCATAATCTTCTAAAAACTATCTCTTACTAAAAACCAACACTTTAACAAATAAAAAATTTCCTAATAAAATCCAAAAACAACAAAAAAAATCTTTCTAAACAAAATAAAAAATAATACTTACCCTATTAATAATTTCTTTTATGCCTTGATTTTTCTCTGAAAAATAACCACATTGAAATCATGTGTTGTCATGTGGCACACTGCATCATTCTTCCCAGGTTCGAAAGAATTCGTCATCAAATTCGATGCATCTTCATTAAAACAATCAATACAATGTTTGATATTAACTACATCATATGTTCAATGTTGCATCCAAATTTTTTCTTCCTACTCAAATCCCTAAACAAATCATTGTAAGAACCATTATGTTATGGGATTGATGCAAACACATTTTCGTACTTGGAATCCTTCATCTCTGGTAACAGATCATCGTATTTGATGGAAATTTGATAGTTCATCTCGGATATTTCATCAAATACCACATCATCATATATAGGTTTATCAAAGACAACACCATCGTCATCATATATAGGTGTATCAATGAAAATAACTTCATTATCATACACAAAAATATAAAAAATAAGCAAAGGTGAATATTTTTCACCTGAATTATTCAACTCTTAGAATATACAATCAATATCTGGCTTTCTGAAAACCTCTTCATCCTCTGCAATACTGTCCCAATCAAGGAACTCTTCTAGTTGTAAACTCCCTTGGGATTCAGGGATTTCAACCGCTGGCCTCCTCCTTAGTTAATACTCATCAAAGGGGTTTTCTAAATAAGCATCATCATCATCATCCTCCACAAAACGTGGATTAGGTAAACGATTTTGGCATTTAATCCTAGTTTGTAATGCAACCACTTGTTGAGTCAACTGCCTTTGGCATTCTAAGACAGCCATTACTTGAGTCAATTGTCAGGTCAACATATCAAACCACTCATCAAGGTGTTGAGCCAATCGAGTTATATCATCATGCTCGTACACATCATCCAGTGGAACTTCACAAACACTTGCACATCTCCTTGGCATGGTGTAGGAAAATCAATGCTAACTCTGATACCAACTGATGTGGCACAAGCGTAGGGATGAACCTCACCAACAGATTGAGAACAACCTTCTACGGACCTATTGATTTTTGAAGCTAAAAATACCAGGAAAGGACTTGATTTCTTCCAAAGGAAAAAATACCAAGAATTTAGGGTAGAGAACAAATCTCAATAACTAAAACTTAATTCAATAATTCAATCAACAATTCCTCTTCATTACATTGCCCTTATTTATAAGCCAAAGACCAAAACAATGGAAAAACTCTAAACAAATCTATAAAATTCGTCCAAAATTTTGTATAGAAATATTCCAATCTCGTGCAGCATCTTTAAGCGCGATTATTTCCTTGAAAAAGGTTCAGTTGGTTCTTTTAACGTGAAATAATGGTTGTAGCCCTTGAAGTCTTCTTTCCAACGCATCAAAAATCGCCTCAATTGGACATTTATGTGAAAAGTTATACCTTCCAGAAGCAGCACTAGGCAAAACCTTCCAAATTCCAAATTTGTACAAATTTCCCCTTTTGAACCCAAATAAAATCCTAATCTTCTAAAAACTCTCTTATTAAATACCAACACTTAACAAATAAAAATGTTCCTAATAAAACCCAAAAACTTAACAAAATAAATCTTTCTAAATAAAAAAAAAAGTCATATTAACCTTAGTAATAATTTCTTTTCTACCTTGATTTTTCTCTGAAAAATAATTACATTGAAATCATGTGTTGCCATGTGTCGCACTGCATCACCTGCCCATATATGTACTTTGTCTTTTTCTTTCTACCCATGCTGAAAAAGAAGAAAATTGGCGTAGAAGTAACATATTCCAGACATGAGTTTGCTGCAATGCCCAAATACGTTCCCTGGTCATTGATGGTGGTAGCTACACCAATGTTGTGTCAGAAGATACTGTCAAGAAATTGGGCCTAAAAACTAAGCCACATCTTAGTCCTTACAAGGTTACTTGAATCAACAACACGAGCCTGAAAGTTAGTGAAAGATGCTTGTTAACATACTCAATTGGAGGGTTCATAGACAAGGTACAATGTGACATTTTGTTACTTAAAGTATGTCACATTCTCCTAAGCAAACCATGGCTATTTGATAAAAGGGCACAACACTATGGTTACAACAACATGTACACATCCAAACACCACAACAAAGAGATAAGATGATCCCTAGCAATGATGTCACTCCATTGAAGCTTAAAAAGACTATCAAATCCATTCTTTCATAGCGAGTACCATATGGCAGTGAAGGTATTCGTAGATCTCTACCCAAACTCAACAAGGTTGAGTTTTCTTAGAGGGGGGAATTGATGTAGCATTCATAGCATAGTTGGACAAGAGGTTCACTTTATGGAAGCCAAAGCTCAAGACTAAGGGGCCTTAGAGATGTCACATAAGGGGGGGGCGTTTTTAATGTGCAATTAGGCAAATAAAACCATTTTTCTTTATTATGATTTGTTTAAGGGCATGTGGATGTAATAATGTTAAGAACGAAAGGCCAATTGTAGGTCAAAACAAAGATGGTCGACAACTTTCTCTTTTGTCCTCTAGTTGACCTCCAAAGTCAAAATTTGGAAACACTAGGTGGCTGGTTGATAGTCCCACTTGGGCAAGGTTTCAATAGCATAAATAGTCAGAAAAATTTAGGTTTTAGCATGTATTAGGATTTAGTAAATTTAGGGAGCAAGTTAATGGCTTTAGAAAGTTCTAAATAATGTGATTTGTAAGCCTATAGGTCACCCCACCCCGATTATTTGCATTGAAGATTAATTGACTTGGTTTTTTTTTTTAATTGGGTGTCCCAATTAAGTGATCATGGACCAAGGTTTCCCTTCCCCTATCTCACATTCACTCTCCACACCCCATACCCCCTCGACTTCATCCCTCCATTTTCTTCCCTTAGCCTTTTTCTTCTATTTCCTCTTCTCCTTGGTTTAGTATTTCTCTTCTCTTGATACTAAATCATCATACTCCTTTCTTCTTACATCATTCTTGCTGTATTGAAGACAACATCACAATAATCAAGGACTGAAGTGCTGAATTTGAAGGTCTCACTCATTATCCTACATTAAGAACTTCAATCGCAGGTTCCAAGTTCAGCTATAATTCTCTGATTTTGAGCAGGTAATTCGTCTACTCTATGCTCTTATTAAATTCAGAAACTCCATTATGGCTTCTGGTTCTATTTCCGTAATTCAAGGGATTAAACCCAGTGTTTATTATCACTTTTGCTGATCAGATTTCTGGGTTTAGGAAAAAGTAAAAAATCGCCCTCCTAGAAAATAACATTTTCTTGTGATTTTCCTTGAGGGTTTTGTTCCTCAACAAGTCCCCTACTAAAGTCCTCAACTTCCACTTGAATCCCCTTCTTCCATATCCCTCTATTTTAAAAGATTCTCTGCTGTGTACTGTGAAACTCCATTAAAGAGAGCTTCTTCTTTTTTTTTTCTTTTTTTTTTTTTAAATTCTTAAATTTAACCTATCAATTTGTATCCAAATTGCATGAAATTTTAAACATATACTATTTGTATGATAATTTACTGATCTAAAAAGTTTCAGATTTTTCTGATGCATGGCAGGGGTATTTTTCGTAATTTTCACCCAAATCTATAAAATTATAGATTTGCCCCTAGTGCAGAAATCCAATATTTTAATTTCTGGGTTACTTTTCTACTATTTGCTACTGTTCTATCTGTTATTCTACATCAGGAGGGGATAGAAAGAGACCCATAGCCACACCTTGGGAACACCCAAATTTCACACAAATTTTTAATTAATTCTTCACTAATCGATTTCATGTCTAGGGGGGGGTGCCTTTACATAGGCTTACAAGGACTCAAAATTAGAAACTATCCTAATTAGAAACTTCTAAAAACTTAAGAAACTTGAGACTCAAGACTTTCGTAAAACTAAACTATTAAAAACAATTAATAAACTTCTAATAAGGACTTTCTAATTTCAAAAAGACTTTTAAATAACACACTTACCTATACTTTAGACTACTAAAACTAAAAGACTTTTTAAAAACAAAACCTTCTTAAAACACTATTCCCATCACTCACTGATATCCCTTTAGTAATTTGGTTATAACTTTCTCAAATCACCTCGGTATGGTAATCCCCTTCTTCTCAAATCAACTCCCACCCCTCAATTCCAACAGATATCATTCCTGTCCCTTGGATTGTAAAAAAAGAATGTCATAAGAGTCGTTAAAAGTTTCTCATGCTGCTAGTGATACGACTCCCACCCCTCAATTCCAACAGATATCATTCCCGTCCCTTGGATTGTGGGGCCATACACCAAAGTTAAAGTCCATTCAAAACAATCACAACAGTTCCTGAACTTAATGGAAAGGTAGTAAACCCCTGGTAAAAGATCTATGCATCCCACAATCTCTTTATTCCAAAGAACTATTTTTCCCCCTGAAGCACCCCAAAGTAGCAATACAGCCCTAGCCTTCTTGATGGTTTCCTTCATTAGTCTATAATTCCTAGTGCTTCAAAGACTTCTAACATTCTAATTTAAGATCTTCATTAACAACTGTTTGATCCCTTACTCCCAGTATCCTTAGCTTTTAGACATACTACCCATACTGCCCCTGATGTCTAATAGTTTATTCCACAATTGAGAATATCCAGCTCTCTTTTGACACTCTTGCTTTTAGGTTAATGTCTAGATTCACCCCTCCTCCAGAGTTAGAAATATTGAGGCGCTTATGATGGCAAATTTCTGTCACAAATTTAAACTCCCCATCAGACATCCCCACATTTTTTCCCCCTAGGTACTTCCAACTTGCACTTTGTAGATCGATTTGGTTAAGAGAATCTCTAAGGACCTGGACTTTATGATGCCCACCCCCAAAAACCTTTTTCAGGGAGATTGATAGGGTTTCAGAAGAAGCAACTTCAGTTTGCTAACTCCTTTTGAACCCTTATGATCCAGAAGAAGGTTTTCCAGTAAAAAGACCAACACCACCATACTAACCTTCAACAACATGGACTCCATCAAATCAGTAAATAGTTCCTCCCAAATAGACACAATCCCATGCTTTACCCACTGAATCATTCACCATATTTCTCTCTGTTACACGGTTTCAGTGGTTTCTGAGTGCTAGGCTCAATTGGCTTGGAGACTGAATCAATACCAGGGATTTTTTTCTAATGAGGTTTAGCTAAGAGGAATCAGATACATAGAGATACCTGGGTTGACCAAGAAGTAGTTTAACTTTCAGAGGACTGATTGTTGTTGTTCTTTCCATTATTGCAGATGATACGGATACTTTATGGTACTCCTACAAGAGAAATTATGCCAGGATTGTGCAGCTTGGGTTTACCTCCACAGGACAAGCCCCAAAGTCAGAAGAAGCCTGGATGTCCTTGCGACTGCCAAACATCCCACCCAAATAGGAGAATCAACATCCTACAGTACATCCATCCGGTTTGATCCGATGAGACACCTCTGTTTACTCTTCTAAGCAAGAGTCCATGTCAGATCCATTGTTACTTCTGTGTGTACTCGGTGTCCCTGGTGATGAAGTCCCACTACACCTTGTCTCTGTTTGGACTCAATTTAACATGCAGTGTTCATCTGTTCTTAATTTAAGAGGGAAAAGTTTCCCAAACTATAGATTAAAGGGGAAAAGGACCTAGAGAAATCAAGGCTATGTTAACACAGTGCTGCAAGGTTAATACTTAATTTTAAAAAACTCTTAACTGTTAACAGTAAATTAACTAACTCTCCCAAAACCTTATGGTGTTAGGAGGAACACTGTTCTCTCCTGGGAACACTTGGGATACCAGGTGTGAGTCCACAACTCGTGCACACTTATGCAATACTACTTCTGAGATAATACTTTTACTTCCACGAGGATTCAAACTCGTGACCTGGCTTGGCTCTGATACCATGTTAACAGTGAATTAACCAACTCTCCCAAAAGCTTAAGGTGTTACAAGGTTATATGGAGCCTTTTTATTTCAGCTATTCGGTGGTCTATCTGGATTGAAAGGAATAATCGTATTTTTGATAATTATGCGGAGCCGTCTTATGAAGTTTTTTTGTAAATAAGAAGTGTTTCATGTGGGCTGTGAATTGTACAGATTTTTTGGGGTGGTCTTTTGTTGATATTAAAATGGGCTGGGTTAATCTTGTAAAAGGGTGTGAGCATCCCAGTTTTTGTTGGGGGCCTTTTTTGGCTTTGGGAATGCCTTATCCCCTCTTTTAATATATATTTATCTTATCAAAAAAAAAAAGGAACTAATAAACAACATTAACTGCAACCAATCACTCATCAACTTAGAAGTAGATGAAAATATCATATCAAAAATTGAAGCTCACCGCTGTAGCGACCCATCAACTTCACAACACCAACACCATTTTCATTACTTTCAGCTTCAACATGTGCTGCATTAATGGCACGTTGAGCCTCTTCAACCGCAGTGTCAAAACCAAAGGACCTGTCAATAACCTGAACCATAAAAAATGATAATTAAACATAAGACCGAAGAGGCTTAGGGGTCTTGGTGTAAACAAGATAAGGGACATAAAAAGCCCTGCTTACTAAATGGTTATGGAGTTTTAGCAAGGAGAAGGAGAGTTTATGGCACAAAGTAGTGGTGGCGAAATATGGGCTAGCTAATGAATGGGAAACCAAAAAATCCTCTCTTCCATATGGTTGTGGGTGTTGGAAAGCAATTATGAACCTCCAGGCAGACTTCATTAAAGAAACCAAAGTTAATGTAGGCTCAAGCACAAGTAATAGATTTTGGATGGATCGGTGGTATTCTGGGAGACCACTCATGATGGAATACCCAACCATTTATAGCCTAACCAGGAATAAGGAGATTAGAGTGGCGGACTGCTGGACGCTTTCAAGGATGCGGGGGGTGTGGCATGTTGATATCTGCAGAGGTCTAAACGATTGGGAAGTAGTAAACATGGTAGATTTGCTAGGAAGGGTAGATCCCTTTTGTTTGCATCCGGAGGTGGAGGATTGCTTGCGTTGGTCTCCAACTGCTAATGGAGTTTTTTCAGTTAAATCCTTCAGGGAGATTCGTTGGGCAGAGATTGAGAAGGAAGAAATCTAGTATATTATTTGGAAAATGCTTATCCCTTCCAAAATAATATTATTTCTTTGGATCATTGTCAAGGGCTGGGTTCCAACTATGGACTTACTTC
>JAOXJP010000017.1:1996351-2014924 GCA_025762735.1 Platanus orientalis
GGCGTGGTCTCAAAGTTGCAGTTGAGACCACGCCTTTTAATTTCCTGTATGGCAGAGAATTAGCATGTTGGGCAATGAAAAAGCTGATCAACTGTTGTTGCTACTATTGTTTCACCTTAGGAAATATAACAATTGCCAAGATCTTTCAGAGAGGTTAATCTAAATGCTTTCAAGATTGGGGAACTATAGGAAAGCAGTCTGTCTGTACACAGCATTTCCCAAGCTAATGCTAGATAGTGCCTTTCATTTTATTAAACAAAATTACCTCAAAAATCACAGATGCCCCTTTCTGAGTCCCATCTCCTCCAATTATGTACACCTGGAACACAGAAAGGTATCAACATATAATCCAACATATAGAAGTTGTTCGCAAAAGTGGAATCAGAAAGTTTTTCTTGTGGATCATATATGATCAACCAATTATTGATTCTTGTGGTATATATAGATATATATAGTGGTCTGGTATCTTCCATATACCTGATTAATGCCACGGTCCTGAATGCTGTCAACTATTTTTGAGGTATCATGGCCTCCTCGTGATGTCCCCAGGATGGTGCCACCGCGTTTATGAATGTCATTTACAACCTTGGGTGTTAATGGAACAGTATTTCGAGCATAGAAACCCCTGTATCCTCCCTACAGATGCCACTACTGCCATTAGTTAAGCACTACAAGCATTCAAAGTTTGAAGCTACAGAAGTCTTTCTGACAATCATTAAGGACCATAAAAATATGCATATTCTCCAAAGCAAGGTGATGTGTCTAATGTAAGTTTATAGATAAATACATAATATAGTTCCATACCTAAATCCAGCTTGCAAATACTTTAAATAGTTATTAAGGTAAAAAAATGCCTAAGCATCAATTGGAGATTTTACACTGTAACTAGTACAAAACAACTCTACAACAACAAAAACAAAAACAACAGCAAGAAACAAAATAAAACAAAACAAAAAAGAAATAAAGAAAAAATAAAGATCCCTTCACAATGGCCTTTGTAACAGTTGTTCTTAAATGTCAGAGTCCAGTTCAACTTAAACCTGAAATGACGATGAAAAGAATAAGGATAGTAGAAAATGCACATTGCAAATTACATCAACCATACATATTGCCCTGATATTTTTGCATGCATACATACATATATGTGTGCATGTATAAAAAATGTCTGTATTTGACTTTCAGGAACACACATATGTATTGGCTTGTAATCTCTAGACTTCAATTCTCCATGCCTAGCTACATAAATATATATTCATTTCTGGAGCACTTAATATGAAATATTTATCCAGTAGTAAGGAAAACCACGCCCCTCTTAACTCCATTTTAAACCAAAACAAGATCAAGGACCATTTTTTAAAATAAACTACATGAAAGATATTGATTAAGATGATGTAATTGCTCACCTCTATCCCAAGAATTTTGTTGACACCATACATGTGGTAAAGGCCGCATACTATTTCCCGAATCACTGTGTTTAGACCAGGACACAGACCACCACATGTTACAATACATGCATGAGCTTCATCCGACTGAAAATACACCTGAACAACATTGAAGTGAGTCTCTGTAACAAGGTGTTTTATTATTTCAAGTTGCATGTGTATGTGGTGAAAAATATACCATCCAACAAGACATACCTTTTGACGGGGTCCAGCACGTCGAAAATGCGTTCCTCTTGGACTATTCTTGTGAACCACAATCTACAAAACAAGAAAACAGAGAATAGGTAAAACACAATGGTGGAAAGGGGTTTAATAATTCATTAGATCATTATTTATTTGTTACAGCTACTTCTATCAATCGAACAAATTATTAAACTGTTTGTGTCAAATTAGCCTATTAAACAAGTACATATAAAACCTGGCCTAAAGAAAAGGCATTGTTTTAGCTTAGGGCATCCAAAAAGTTAACGATCTTTTTAAGCCAATGAGTATTGATGTTATCAGATTTGCTTATGCATTTATAATTTTTTGTAAATGAACAAGGACTGTAATAGTTCAAAAACAAACACACACACACAATATGATCAAGAAGATTTCTTTCAATGATAGATAAAAGAAAAATAAATGAAATAGAAAGACTTTAGACTAAAAATTGGTCGGTCATGAAAAATAGACTCACCTTCTGGGTAACAGTATCATCCACATTAACAAAATATTGCCTGTGAAAGAGCAAATTATACATGATGAATCATCAATCATAACCAGGATTATTCAGAAGCATATGCAACAAGTGTTAAACAAACAGCAAGAGAAATCAGCTTGGAAGGGAAACTTAATGGACTTACTTAACAACTGAATATGCTGGATTGTCTTGCAATGGATTGGGATAGGTCTGCCAAAAAAAAAAAGAAGTAAATAGCTTAAGATAGATTTCCTTATCACCCAAGACAAGACTAAGAAAATTTAATTAATCCATCGCTCAGTTTCAACATCCCAACGTTCAGTTGGGATGATTATCATTCAAGAAACACGAATAATCCAGTGCCAAATACAAGTAAGAGAAAATAATCTCAGATGTCGACAGTAAAACAAGCTCTATTTCTAAAGACCAGCTTTCCGAAGAACCAAAAAACTCTGTAATTAGTTAAACTGAAGTTTAAAAAAAAAGATCTCAAACTTTCCACTTAAAAAGTTAAAATCCAACAACAAAACCTACACATTTCCCAACTACCTAAAATAAATATTAAACTTCTAAATCCAAAAAAGGCAAAGATGAATTAAAAATAAATAAATAAATAACTTTCACGATCACCGGGACAAAAATTCGTTTTTGGTAAGTCAAATCCAAGTGTTCATACCAAATCTTATAAGAAGAACATAGGAAATCAATCAGAGGGGAAAAAGAAAAGAAAAACACATTAAGAAATTCAGTATAAAGAATCAAAAGAAAGCAATCAATTACAGATTACAGATAGAGAGAAACACACTGCGCTGAACAACATACAGGGAGATCCGGAATGTAATCAATCAAGTGAGGAACATCTTCAAGAACATATCCAGCCTCATCGATGACGATCTTCGGTTCAGATTTACTACATAACTCCATCGAACCTCTTGGCGAGCCAATCTTCGAGTTCGAGTTCAGAGAAGAAAAAGAAGAAGAACGATTGAAGAAGCGATACGTTGAATCCGAACTGGAATGAGAATTCGAAGGATCGAAGCACCGAAACTTTGGAACAGAGATCGACGAAGAACTAGAAATCGATTCCATTAAAGAAGAAAAAGGAAATTGAAAATTTTCTTAGAGAAACTGGTGGTTGAAGAAGACAAATCCATTTTTATTGCAGAAGGTGATGGATCAGAAATTTGCTGATGTTAATTAACAGCGAAAAGAAAGACTTAAAAAAACACGAAGGCATGCGGAGCTGCGTTCTTTCTAATAAAATAAGTGTTGGAGAAATCGGTGGCCGTCGCTTTCTGATTTCAATCGCTTTCGTTCCGGTTTTTTATTTTGGGACAGTTGACGAGGGAGAGCTCGTGATAAATGGAAATGGAGAAAGAGGGAGGAGCTGTTTGGAAAATCCCGGTTCCCAAGTAATGGGAAGATTCGGGATTCTACTGGAAATTGCCCCTGCTTTTCTTTTTTTTCTTTTTTTCTTTTTTCTTTTTTTTTACGTATTTACTACGGCTCCGAATAATTTTTAGTGCGAATTTAGGGGTGGCAATGCTTGACACGACCCGTGAAACCCAGACACGTACCCAACATGAATAAACCACTAAAAATTGTGAATGGATAAAAAATGCTCACCTTAACGAATGCTAACCACTGTTTATTGTCAGGCGGTGGGCACATCAGTGCCAGAAAGTGAATATGCACCCCCCAAAAAAGTGAAAATCACTTTTCATCGCTGATGTATCTGCCCCTGACAAGGAGCAGTAATGAGCGTTTGTTAAGGGAAGCATTCATAAACCGATCCCCTAAAAATTAGGTGAGAACAAATCTTGTGAGAACTGTGAAAACGGCATCAGGATGCAGACACATCAGCGTCAAAAAGTGATAAGTGCAACCCAAAAAGTGCAAATCACTTTTTCAGTACTAATGCATCAGCCCCTCTGGTGCCGTTTTCATGGTTCTCACAAGATTCATTTGCACATAATCCAAGCCCAGAATAAACGGGGTTAGGTTGACTCTAACTTATCTCGGGTCAAAGTGGGTTGATTCATTTTAACACTATTAACAAATGGATCGTGTTTGACAATCGGGTTCGAATTAACCCATTTAGTCATATATTCTTAACTTGATGTGAGACGAATTTGACCCGCCAACATGAAATACCACATAGGGCTGTCAATTGGGCCAGGTTGGATTGGGGGGGATTAACCCAACCCCAACCCAAAATATAAAACCCTAGTCTAAATACAACCCGAGCCCCTCTACTCGAGTCCATTCCATTGTAATTATTTAGGCTTTGAGCCGAGTTTGGACAATCCAAAATGGAGTGGAGACATAAATACAAAAACGTTATGCTCTTAACCATTTAATCAAAACAATATTTGTTGGTAAATGTTCTAAATTTATTTGTTTTATTCTAACAACTAAACCATTTTACATTTTTACCATCTAAATTGGTAGAAGTTTTGAGTTATAATTACAATTTTTTTTTCATCATCAAAATTAATCCAATAAAAACATAAATAAAAAAAATCATTTTTCAAGCTTTGGACTGGGTTTTGAGTTGGTTCCATGTTTTATTGACTTCGGGTTGAATTGGGCTGAAAATAACTTGAGCTCAAGCCCAATACAAAAATTAGTTTGGGCCTAATATTTGGGCTCGAAACTCAACTTGTCCAACTCGCCCAATTTTTAGGCCTGTCATGTCGGGCTTCAGACCAACTCGGCCCAATTGATAGCGCTAATACCACATAACCTGTGAATCTGACATGAACTCAACATGAAATAAGCGGGTTAGGGTTGATTGTAAACATATTTCGGTCAACCTACTTTGACACAATTAATAAATGGGTCAGGTTTGGATTGAGTCATATAGTTTTATACCCTTATTTTGACACACATGAATCTGAGTCGTCAACACGAATTGCCAACCTTACTGATGAGATATAATCGAGTTTCGCTTAAAGCAAATATAGGTCTATTGAGATCATTTTACTAAGAAATGAGGTGTAATAAAATCAACAAATAACAAGAAAAAAAAATCACGCATAACACAAGATTTACATGAAAAATCCCAGTTTGAGAAAAAACCATGAAGCTGCAAAAAAAAACTTTCACTATCAGAAAGAAAACTCATCCAAAAACAATTTACAATTTTCATAACCTATTTCACTTCGCGCACAACCGTAGAACGAAACACATAAATACCCCAAAACCCTAATCCACATGCATATACAGTTCAGATCTAATCTGGTACATAAAAAATTGAGTTTTTCTTCAAGTTGTATTTGGGTTAGATTTCAGGTTGAATTCCAAATGTTAACCCAACAAATCAAACTTCACACATTACAAGATCCATGTGTATTTGCTCTAATTAATTCCACATTGACACTAACCTCCAAATGGAACATTCAAAATAAATGTCAATGGTGCTACTAAAGGAACATGTGTTGCTACAGTTGTCTTACAGGAATGCTTGGATTGGTGCTACTAAAGGAACATGTGTTGCTTTAGTTGTCATACTGGATTGCTTGGATTGCTGCTACTAAAGAACATGTGTTGCTACAGTTGTCGCACAGGATTGCTTGAATTTTTACAGATGGGGTATCCGAACTGCTAGATAGATATACAATAAAGTGAAAGCATGTGGATTTTTATTTTGGCCCACAACTTGCTCATAATCATTCATATTATAATATATTGCTAGAAAGGGATTGCCTTACTATCATCAAACTACTTCAACGAGCCTGATTGTTGTCTTCCTTAACACATTATATCAATACATAAATATAGTAGGCAATTAGTGACGAGATTAAATTCCTCGAGCCTACAACATAGCTACCCACCCAATGGCAGCTATAGAAGCAAGGGATCATGTCTCTTGATATTGGAACATGTATTGAGCTAAGGCTCTTTACCAAATATATATATATTGATTTGCTCCAACTAAGTATTTATATCAGTTGAGTTAATATGTGTTTAATTTTTATATTTATTTAATATAAATACACCAAATCAATTATTATACAATAATAGTTATAAAATGATGTCGTTTCATAAAATATATTATATTAATAAGTACTTAAATCATAACAGTAAGAAGTCTAGTAGAAGGGATCGTCGATGCGAACATGATATTGAAATAAATAAGAAGTTGTTCATTTAATTGGATATCTGAATTTGTATCCAAGAAAAATAAACGGATACGAATATGGATATTGCTTCAAAATATTTGTTTCTGGTTCAAGTATCCGTTGGATATCTTATAATCTCAATGAACCAAAGTAGATCTAGATATATTTGTTCCACATTAGGTTCGTTTACATTCTCTCTCTCTCTGTAAAACCAACGAAACAATGGGTCCCCCAAAAACATACTAGTTCTTGCCTCCCCCAATTTTATTGCTTCCAAGCTCACTCTTTCTTAACCGATGATTAGCAGACAATAAAAATACATCTTTTTTTTATAAGATCAACCACACATCCGAACAGAACTTAATTGTATGAATGCATGGCTGAATTTTTTTGACATGTTATTGATTAAAATAACGTTGCAATGCTTTTTTATTATTGTTTTATTTTTAACTTTCTCGTGATTTGTTTCACCCATACTTATTGCTCCCACGAAAAGATTAGCATGATCTCATAACCAAGTGACATCTCATGTGAATAAAGTAGCCTTGCATTGGCTGAAAAAAACCTTTTCATGTTCTATATGTTTTTTAACCAGAAATTTTGGACTATGAAAATTGTGTATATATAAATAAGTTTAATTTATATATTTATTATTTATAAATTGTATGTATATTTTAAAATATATATATGCATTTTTCTATGTATATTTCAGTTCTTCGGCACTTCTATATATTTTCGCAACGGATATGCAAAGTTTGCATATAATACATAAATTTGCTAATCATATTGTTAAATAAGAAACCTCCTAAATCCTAACAAAAAAATTTAGCAAAGTGATGCGGATACACCCTCTGATGATCCCACCTAGGAAATCTTCTAGGTAAGGAAATCAAGGTAATGAATCTTTTCTTTTTCTCAAAATTTTCGAGCGAACAAAAAAAGAAAAGAAAAGGAAATGGTATTAACAAGGACATTTATATGAAGTTGACTTTCTTTTAATTATTAAGATCTTTTTACTTGTATTGACTTCTGCTTTACAAATTACTTTAGGTGGGACTCACAAATGATATGTATTAGAGCTCCTTTTCAAGATGGCTGGTGGTTTATTTTATTTGGATTAAGTCTTCTTTATGCATTTAAATATGGTTGTATACAAGACACATTTGTTTATTTAAACGTTTCAAGATGTGACAACCAAGGGATTCTTATTTTATGTCCATGACACATGGGGGCACGCATGCACAATAATGGAGCACCCCATTGCGTCTTAACTAGTAAAATTACTATTAATCATGGTTGATAGGTGTTTCATAATTTATTATATAATATATTAAATTAGTAATTACTATTTTTGTATGGACAAATATTTTTTAAAAACTTTTTACATGAAAACATTAGTCACTAGAGCTACTTATACTCATGTAATAAAATAAAAAAAGTTCCTATCAAATGGAGGAGGGAGTCTCACTTTAATTTAGCCTTGTCACGATCTAATATCGACACTGACTCTAGATGACTCCTTCAAATCTTTATTTGGGTAGAACCAATTCTTAAGAACCGATCTTAGGTAGAGATGAGGACGGGTTTAACCCATAATGTGACTAGATATTGTATTTTATTTATTTCTTTTTGCAAGGCTGTGTATAATCCTTCAGAAAGAAATGCTCTCACTACTCAGTAAGCCTTAGTGAAGTTCACCCGTGCTGTGACTTTTTCTTTGGCGAAGCAAATGTTCTGTGATAAAAATGCCTCTGTGTTGACACAGGCCTACATATGTAGGCATGCCATTGATTGACACTTGATGTGTTTTGAATTTGGTGTCTCTTTTTTACACCTCAACACATTTTTGAACCCCAAATACAATATGTGTCAGCTTATAATTCACCATAAATACTACAGACATTTTGTTATCGCAGAAAATATTCTTTCTTTTACCCACTATGTTCTCAGTCCCCTAGATTTATCGAGTCTAATTACACTCTTAATGCATGTCCGTCATACATATTTGCATATTAAATAAATAGGTAAACATGCATGAGGGTGAAAATGGGTGCTTGGCACTTTAACTGACTTGAAACTGAACCACTAACCTAAAATAACAGAGTTGACCAGTATTTTTGGAGTATGATGTTCGAAACTTCTGTTTAAAACTCAAAACTCTATATATTTTTTAAGTCAATGTCCAATCACATCATTAAAATGGATGGTGACAACTCTTTTGTCTGTGTGAATAGATCCGTGGCAAACGAATCCCTTCTCTCGAGTACCCCTTCATCGTGTGAGCCTTAAGAATCACAAGCGTATTATAGCTTCTATTCATATTTCGAAAAGCAAAAAAACAAAAACCTCTCCTTTAGTCACTTGATAGTATCAATTGTCAACTCCCTTGTGCCTCTCATTTGTAGGTCAAAACTTCATTTGATTAAGTAGTGAATTATTTGTACACCTACACACATAAGGTTCAATCATGTATAAGATGACCCAAGCCATGCTTGACATGGCAGAGTGGAGGATTCATATGGATGATTCTTCCCATTGGTCTCTCTCTCTCTCTCTCTCTCTCTCTGAGGACCGGTAAAGGATTGTTTTCTTGACTTTACCATAAGAAATAGGCTTTCCTTACACTCGATGAAGCTTGGTTAAAGGTGGAGAGACCCTCCAGCTTGGCCTCAAAATAGTCAGTTGGAATTGGTTACCCAATCAGACTCTGGGAAGAATGGTGGGTCGGCTTGGGTCATTACTATATGCTATTGCAGATCATATAGCTAATGGCAATAGGTGCTGAAATGTGTCTATAATCGAAGAATTTAACCAACAGCTATCCTAAATTGTAGGGGTGGGCATGGGCCTGGTTCAGGCCAGGCTAAGGCCCAGTCCTATAATTATAGTCTGGGTTTGGGCCCGTAAATTTTTAATAAACTTAGGTCTAAACTTGGTTCTAATTAATTGATCCGGCTTCAGGCTAGGGTTCGTGTCAGCTCATGAATTTCAAAAAAATTTAATGTTCATATGTAGGTTTGAAATCTAGATCTATCATGTAATCACTAATACTTTAACTAATTGAACTACAAAATTTTACTAGTTTTAAGAACATAGAAAACCAAATAAAACCATTTTTATCAACTAAGCTATGTAATATTTATAATTTTAAAATACTTAATATATTATATATAATACAAATATATTATATATGTAAAAGTTCGGGTTTTGAGCTGGGCCTGGGCCAGATGAAGGTAAGCTCAAGCCTGGCCCTGAATAAAAGTTTGGGCCATGGGTCAGGCTTGTGACCCGACCCATGCCCACCCCTACTAAATAGGGCTGCACACAGGGGTGGGCCAGTCTAAAATTTGAGCCAAAAGGTCCAGCCCAAGGATAGACCAATGACCTTGGACCCGAGTTTTTTAAGCTTGGGCTTTAAGTCTGAACCGTAATTGGGCTGTCCATGTCCCAACCCAAGGCCTAAGGTTCAATACTAAGGCCCAAGACCCGAGACTTTATATATTAATATATAGGTTCTTTTTTTTTTCCAGTTTACTTTTTAGCATTTTATAAGGTAATAAGCTTTGGGCTAATCCAAGTCCTGGCCTGAGACCCATAAATTTAAGTTGTGCCGTCGTTAGGCTTTGTAGCCTGAGTTTTTCCGGGGCCCAAGCCCAGACTAAGCCTATAATAAACAATCATGGGCCCTGCCTCGGGCCTTGGTGATTCCAAATCGTATTCAGCCATTTCACTATCCTTTTAATCCATCTTGAGACTCAAATTTAGTCTACGTTCAATGAAAAAGTTCACCACAAAACAGCCTAGGGAAATTGTACCCTTTTCTAATTGAAGATGTAGTGTCATATATATATATATATATATATATATATAGTGTCATATAGTTAAACAACCTATCCTTAGAACACCACTCGAGCTGAGGGGAGCCGTATCCTCTAATCCACAATGTTGGTGCTCCACCGGTAGTCCAAGACACAAAGAGGTGGGGCCCATACATTTTTTTGCAAGTTGACTTTTCAAAAAATATATGGACCCCTCCTCTATTGTATGTTGGACTACTAGTGGAGCACCAACTGCACCGTCATTGTGGAACAGAGGATATGAATCCCTAACTAAGCCACTACAACATCCCTACTCCCTAGCACCTTTATTTGCCATTTGTGGAGTAGTCGAAGAAAGACATGAATGTTTATAATTTCAAAGAAAATAGTGTTCAAATAAAGTGAAATGATAGACAATAATTCGTGTAACCAACACCCAAATAGTTGAGAAAAAGATTTGTTTAATTTTGAGTTAATCTGCATTGCATTCCTTTAGGATTACCCATCATACAGAGGGGAGTGATCAGCTATAGCAAAATTTCCTGTGAATCTTAAGGATGCGACCAGTAATAATGCAGCCCACCCAATAGACATACTAATCTCGTAGGTGGGAATGAGGAAATTGTCTTCTATCCACTTAATTTTTCTATTAATCTTAAGGATGCAATCAGTATAGTGAAGCAAATATATAAGATTAATGAATTTTACACCATTTTTTCTTTTAACAAATGATTTTTTTTGGTTCATGCATTACGCTATTTTGTTACAGGGGATCTTTGGTCTTTTCTCTTATGCTTCAATTATCAAGTTTATAAGGGTTTGGATTATGTGCAAATGAATCTCATAAAAGCTGTGCAACTGCACCAGAGGGGTTGACGCATCAGTACCGAAAAGTAATTTACACTTTTTGAGGGGGGCACTTATCACTTTTCTGTGCTGATGTGTCTGTAGCCTGATGCCGTTTTCACAGTTCTCACGAGATTCATTCTGACATAATTTTTTTCCAGTTTATACTGAAGTTTGGCTGTGGAAGTGAGATCTACATATGCCCTCTCAAGTGGGAACTACAATGCAGAAAATCTAATCATGACCATCGACGGTTCAGGATGGAGATTCCCACGAGCCAAGAAAATAACCTCGTATTTGTCAAGTTCCTAACATCGTTTCTCACGTGCGGAATTGTATATCACTTTTAGCTTCAACGACTGATCGCGGCCGGGAAGAGAAACAGAGAGCGAGCTCAGCTTTTCTAGGGTTTTCTTGCAATCGACCATGTACAGAACCGCAGCCTCCCGACTTAGGGTTCTCAAGGTCAGTGTCTTGCTAGATTAAAATCTTAATCGGAACAGCTTCTTTTTTGTTTCGATCTTATACTAACAACAACGTTCATGAGCTCGGGGAAAAATGGATCCTTTCTGGCATTTAAACTTTACTAGTTGATTGCTTCTTTGCTGTTAATTGCTTGAAAATCTTTCAATTAGCTTTTTCCCCCCTTAATTTCTACTTCTTAACATATATTTGTGGCTTTTAGATCTGATTCGATTTTGTTGGTAAATGTTTTGATGCTTATCTGGATGGTCATATCTAAGAACTACAAATGTATATGAATATTAAGAGGAAAATATGTAGTTTTCATGCTCATCTTGTTCGGTTTGATGAAGAGATTCATAAGATAGTTCTCAGATATAACATTGATGTAGAATATCATTGGCATACGAATTTAGATTTATTTGTAATCCAAGCAAAAATGTGTTTTTTTTTTTTAAGTTTTCTTTGTCATGGGTTTGTATTCCCAACCCGCTCTTAGGAATTTATTTATTTTTTATAGGGATAGGAAACTAGAGAAGACGAAAGTAGTTAGATTGTTGGATTCGGGTATGTTGCTTCTTTTTTCTTATAGGATTATGTTGTACAGAAAATCTAGATAATTTAGTGATAAGAGTAATTTATTGGTTTTTTCTTCTACGTGGGGAGTTTAACAAATGGAAATTTGTTATGGTTGGCTATGGACCTGTGTGAGTAGGGCCATGGGAGCAATAGGGCAACAGCCAGGTTTGCAAGTTCTGGTGTCGTGGCGAAGTGGCCATCTTCTGGTGGCTTCTTCAGCTGGCTCACAGGGGAACGTTCTAGTTCTCTCCCTCCACTCGACTTCCCACTTCCAGGGGTTACCCTGCCACCTCCACTGCCTGATTATGTTGAACCGAGCAAGACCAAGATAACAACTCTTCCCAATGGTGTCAAGATTGCCTCAGAAACATCAACGGTTCGTCTGTGTGTGTGTGTGTTTAAGGGAAAAAAAATGCTTTTATTATTGTTGACTAACTGCCACTGGATTGGATGGGTGAGCAGAACCCTGCTGCTTCAATAGGTTTATATGTTGATTGTGGCTCAGTTTATGAGACACCAATCTCATTTGGTGCTTCACATCTGCTGGAACGAATGGCCTTCAAAAGCACGACAAACAGGAGCCACCTGCGTATTGTGAGAGAAGTTGAAGCAATTGGAGGTAACATCACAGCCTCAGCCTCACGGGAGCAGATGGGGTACACTTATGATGCTCTGAAGACCTATGTTCCTGAAATGGTAGAGCTACTTATTGACTGTGTGAGGAACCCAGTATTCCTGGATTGGGAGGTCAATGAACAGGTATTATTCTCTCATCTTGCCATTCTTGTTTTGCTAGTCTTTCTGTAATACATAACTCGTTCAATGACATGATGAACATTCTCTTATTAAATTACATTGTGTGCTGCTACAGCTGCAGAAGGTGAAAGCAGAGATTGCAGAAATTTCTAACAACCCTCAGGGCTTGCTTTTGGAGGCAATTCATTCTGCTGGCTATTCTGGTGCACTGGCTAATCCTCTTTTGGCCCCTGAATCTGCATTGAACAGAATAAACAGTACAGTTTTGGAGGAATTTGTTGCTGTAAGGCAATTAAAACTATGTATTTCTAATGTTGTCAACATTTTTATTAAGCCCTCTATTTTATTATATTGGTATATTCATGTCATTATCAGTATGTAATGACCCAGTTGTTTTCTTTGAAAATTTCAGGAGAATTATACCGCTCCTCGAATGGTACTTGCAGCATCTGGAGTTGAACACGAGGAACTTTTATCTTTTGCAGAGTCACTTCTGTCTGACCTTCCCAGTGTGCCTCATCCCGAGGAGCCAAAATCTGTTTATGTTGGGGGAGATTATCGCTGTCAAGCTGATTCAGCGGTGTGTATATAATGAGCTTTCACATTAAACATTATTTAGTGTTATTTTATGTTCCTTCCAAATTTGTTATGTATGCTGTTATTTGACAAGTTTTTTCCCCCTCTGGTGAGTGGTGAGGACAGAGTACACATGTTGCCCTTGCTTTTGAAGTTCCTGGAGGCTGGCACAAGGAAAAGGAAGCTATGATATTGACTGTACTTCAGGTTTTGTATTTTGATCTGGTCTTTAGGAAGTACTTTTTTTTTTTTTGCGTTCAGGATTGTTTGCTGGTCTAGGATTGTGTGGTCTTTCCGGTTTCTTGTGTATTTGTGCTCTTTATTTTTCTGTCTTTTTTGTTTCTGTTTGTGTTATGTTAAGATGGAAGGTAAATAATCAACTTGACCTTCCTGCAGATGCTTATGGGAGGAGGTGGCTCTTTCTCTGCTGGGGGTCCTGGGAAAGGGATGTACTCACGGCTATGTAAGTTGTACACTCACTTGTTCTGTAAAGGATTACTGATTTTTTTTGGGGTGATAACAAATGACTATAATAATAGGGTAATTTTGTAAATGTACAAAAGTACCATGATAAGGAGCAAGAAAACCCCTGAACTAAGAACAGGGAGCATCGGCCCACTGAATAAAAAGCCCTCAAACCCCTATTTGGCTACATCATTCACAAGACTATAAGAGAGTTCACTTGCCCTTTTTCTCTATTAGAATGAGACGTTCATATTGGAATTTTGGTACCGTGCTTCCATACTAAGATGAGATAGCCAACAAGGGGTCCCACTGACTCTACAAAGTCGATCCATAAATATAGCTGAATCTCCCTCAACCAGAAAATTATGCCAATCTAATGTTTAGGTACCTTTAGACTATAGAACAAAGCCAAGACTTCTGCTCTAAGTGGACCCCTGTCCTCGGCGTACCCGAGTATGCATGAATAACCTTTCCCAAGCTGCTTCTAAAAGCTACATCAATACTCGAGGGATTTGATCATCCTCATGTGGGGCACCTAGGGCCTAGAGATCACAATAATGAGGGGAAATAATTTTATTCTCTTTTACCAAAGCTGGTAAAGGTTGTGATGTGTGCGATTTGCGAATAAAAAAATCTTATTAATCATATCTTGGGTGGAGAGGAACCTGTCTTGGAATGGTTTTGCATTCTTACTGATAAAAAAGCCAGTTTGGCAATCCTCTTTACCCATATGGCCTAATGAATAGCAAACGAGAATTTTCTATATATATACCTCTCTAATCGGTGCGGTGAAATGCCAACATCATAGGAGGTCGATAATGTTCCTAGGAAAAGCCCAGAGCATGCTAAAGAGATTCAGAAAGTGCTATCAAATCTTTTCTTTAAACTTTACAATGGATAAATAGGCAGCTCCCAGCCATAATGTTTGGGGGATTGCCCTTGGGGATTCTTGTTTTTTCCCCTTCCTCTTTCTCTCTTGTACATGTCTGGGGATGCTTTGTCCTTTTTTTTTTTTTCCTAATAAATCGTTTTATTCATAAAAAAAAGAGAAAAAAAGATGGTTCATTAATTCTGTCCTTGCACATCAAATGTTGGGGAGTAGGTATCAATTTTCACATTTTATTTGGAGTGTATATATATAATCTTCCAACAAGTGGTATCATTTGATCAAAGATTGATTTATGGCCTCAAACAAGCATCTAGAAGTTGGAATATTCGATTTGATTAAGGAATTAAATCATTTGAATTTAAACAAAATCATGAAGAGCCATGTGTATACAAGAAAGTGAATGGAAGCGTTGTTGTGTTCTTGGTTATTTATGTTGATGATATCCTATTCATTGGGAATGATGTAGGAATGTTGTCAACAATAAAGATCTGGTTGCCAAATAATTTTTCCATGAAAGATCTTGGTGAATCTTCCTACATCTTGGGAATCAAACTCCTTTGGGATAGGAATAACAAGATGATAGGATTATCTCAGACCAATTACATTGACAATTTTGGCAAAGTTTTGCATGCAAGACTCAAAGAAAGGGTATGTATATATATGTATATACATACATATATATTTCCGGTAACCTTCCATCTGAAAGATTTAGTATAATGGGGTCAGGAACTTTTAAAGGAAATTGTAGGGAAAAGAGTCACTATTTTGACTGGCATCACTAACATGTCACACATCTTTAACTCTCTGAAACCCCTACGAAAGCTTAGATCTCAGGAAAGACCCAAGGTAGGGATGAATGCACAAGTGCTTTTTTTGTGTGTGTGTGTGTGTGGTGTGTTAAGGAACATGGAGTATAATCTAAGAAATTTCGAGCATACTTGGGAGGGTCATGCAACATGCATGTAGGTCAGTGGGTGTGTGCACAAGAGCTAGGAATAAAATTGATAAAGTAATACATAAAGATAAACAAGATTCCTACTTGCATATCTACACACTAATTCAAGTGATTCTTTAAGTTTAATTCAATATGCATGTTAAGAATTAAGGTGTACAAAGCAATTGACGATATTAAACCTAAACATTATGATTAAAATATTAATTAACTTAAAGATTATAAAATTGTTAGGTTGCTGTTCAAAATTTTAGAACATAGTAAAGTGTTTAAAACTGATAAAGAAACATAAAGAAAGTATAGGAAAACAATATGGGTAAGGGGGAAATTATTAATGAATCAAATAAGCAAAGGCTAGAAAGGATTAAGGATGGCCATGAAAAGGAGTTGAGAAGATGGTGATCGAGAGGAAATCTATTGTGATCGAGAGGAAAACTTTTGATTTTGTAGAGGAATATGTAGGCAATGTTTGTATTCTAAAGATATCGGAACGACAAAAAGGTTTTTTGGCTTTCATTAAGTGTGGAAGAAATGTTGTTTAGTGGGTGTGTGAGATGGTCGATCAAGCTAGTCGGGAGACCAATCTGCCGGCTTTTGTTAGATCTACGGATGATGGTAACTGGATTATTATTATTAAAGGACGGTCGAATACGCAAGGAAAATTCCTGAAAATCTTAGAAATTCTTCGCAATGGAAAAAAATTCAGCATTATTGTGCCTGGTGGGAAGGAGGGTTCGGGATGGGAGATTTTCTCATATATTTTGCGATGCTATTTTGGGGGGGGGGTTACCCAGATCAAAAGTAATGAGGTTGTTCCTCCCCAGGATGCTTTCCCTCTTTTGGGGATCGTGGATGACTTGGAGGATGGTCGGTCTCGGGCAGAGAAGCCGAATGTGGAGGTGTTACACTGTGATAGGGATTGGGCCATTCATGTTTGTGGGGCTATGGATGAGCGAGGGGAAGAGATATGGGACCGTGTGGTAACGTGTATCAAGAATTGCGTGGAGGTTGCTTGGGAGGAGGTGAATGCAGGTATTGTAGCCATGTTTAACGAGACACCCCATCTGGAATGGGTTGAGGTGGACACTGGTCGCGCCCTTATTTTCTGTTCGTGCATGGAGGAAGTTGGAGCCTTATGTGAGTGGGGTTTGGTGGGATCAATTCCTGGGGACCCTGATTTCATCAGATGGAGCCCAGATCTGTTTGCTATCAATTATGGTAGCTTGTTTAAAAGGCGATGGATTAGAGTCAGGGGACTTCCATTTCACCTGTGGATGTTGGAAATTTTTGAGGCAATTGGTAAATCTTGTGGAGGGATTCGGTCGGTGGACCCAAAAACGTCCACTTGTGAGGAGCTTCGGTGGGTGAGGTTGGAATTGGAGATAGGAGACCTTCGGGCTATCCCTTGTTAGATTGCTATTGTGGACCATGGGAAATACTTTCCAACAACTATTTCCATCGAAGGTGATTGTTTGGAGGAGTCACATGATTGGAGTTTGACGAGAAGTTGGTGCCTTTACCTGAGCTTAACGTTAAAGGGATGAACAACTCGGTACCGGTGAGTGGTTGGTGGGATGAAAATCGACCAGTGAACAAGAAGGTTTTGAATTTAAAAAAGGTGGTTTGCAGACAGGTTGAATCAGGGAGGGTAGGGTATGGGGGGGTGTTTGACGAAGTTGAACTTACGTGGGCGAGAAGAAAGGGGAAAGGTGTAGCGGTGGACGTTGAGGGGAAGGTGGGTTTGGAGTCAGTTAGGGTGCAGTCCACGCTAAAGGGGTAGATTATGAGGGGTGTGATAGGGTGCAACAGGATGGTATGGTAGAGGTAGGTCAGGCTACGCCTAGTGGTCAGAGGAAAGAGGTGTCAGACCTTTCGATGGGTGTTTGGAGTGGGGTTAATTATAACACTAGGAAAAGGGGTGCCCGAAAATCTTTTGCAAAAGTGGGGGAGGAGAGAGAAGAAGCTTCTCGGGATCTGAATCGGTTTGCTACGCTTCGGATGAAAGAGGCGGGGGAGTCGGTAGATAGGTCTTGGGATATAGAAAAGACCAGGTATGGGCTTTCTAATAAGTTGGAGGCCCAGGGTGGTAAGGAACGATGGACCAAAGGGTATAAAGGCCCAGGGGATCCCACGGGTTGGTTTGGTGGCCCGGTCCAACCCAATTTAAATTTGACTAAGGCTGAATATATTCGAGATACTTCCAAGTCTACCTAGATGGAAATTAGATCGTCTTCTCATCAGGTCTCCTCTGGTGAGTCAAAGGGGGGAGCATCCGATTAGGAAGCAAAGTGGAATTTGAGTTAGGAGTCTCACAACAGGAACTCGCAGTGGCCTAGGAAAGACCTTCTTGATGGTGAAGTCTGGCGGAAGGGGGTTGTTTCGAGGGATTCAGGAGGCAGGGAGTAACCAAGGATATGTTGGGCGACATCTCAAGTTCTGTTCGGTGGAGGCGTAAGTCGCCGGCGGTGGATCTAGAGAGTTATATTTCGAGGTCTGTGACCTAGGACGGGGAGGTGGATTCATCGAAAGATGGCTGGGGTTCGGTGGTTGCTGATTTGTTAGAATTGGAAGCTGAGTTGATGGCGATAGAGGAAGTGAAGCCTCGATCTAAGACCAAGGTTGAAGGAATAGTTTGATAAATGGGCCGATGGGGTTACGAGCCAGGCTTTTCTTGGGGTGACTGACAAAGAGAGAGATGGTGTGCATATATTGGTTAGCGAGGTGAGGAGCAGGGGAGAGGGGGATCGAGTTGAGGCAGAAAAAGGTGTTTCGTCTACGGCTGAAAAACCTAAAAATTTGGATCTTCACATCCCTTCCAAGGCTTCTCAGTGGCTGATGGTTTGGGCTGCCCAGATCGACTTGGACGATTCTTCCAACAGTTGTTCTCATGCTTACGTGGGTGTGGTTCCTATGGGTGGAAAGAAGGACGATGGGGTTTCAAAGGTGAAAGGGGAAATGAAGCCCAAGTTTAATCCGCCTGGT
>JAOXJP010000017.1:2019180-2030357 GCA_025762735.1 Platanus orientalis
TATATATATATATATATATATATATATATATATCCGTATTTGCTTTAAACGAATACGAAAATGAACCGGACTTGGATAATAATTGGATACTTGCATCCCTATATATATATATGAGAAGAAAAATAGCTTCTAATATGCCTCTAAATATAAACCTAACCTTAATCTTCGCTCATGCTTGTATCTATTATCATTGCAGGAGTCATCCATCACAAACCCACAAGAGGTAGAATGGCTAAAGTACTATCCCTTCTGGCCTTACCCTGACAACCCGGATCATCATGGGTAGGAGCAAAAATAAAAGAAATAAACAAAAATCCTAACAGATAGCATCGTGGCCATCATCATCAGTACTTAAACCCTCCTGCGGCTCTTTTTAAGAAGCCTAGAAACCATTCTAGTTTTTGCACTTTTTCTTTCTTATCTAGGGGTCAGGAGAAGGTGTGACGGCTCACCTAAACTAACTGTACAATAATCCTTCCATGTTGGAAAGAAAGAAAGGGAGAGAAAGAAAAGAAAAGAAAAAGAAAGAATGAAAGAAAGGCTGCTCTTGCTGACAATAGAAGGAGCACCAAAGACTCAAAGCAAACAAATCATGCATGAAAATCATCACCATCATGATTACAGGATCGTCTTTATCAATATTCTTTTTATTTATTTTTTAATCTTTTGTATCATTTTTATCTTGCTTTCAAACATCCAAGAACCGAAGGGTTTGTACAAAAGACGCTTGCTGATTGTTGTTGTGGTTGTCACTTGTCAAATGCTATAGATTATAGAAGGTGGAGTATTAAAGGGTATAAGAATATGGGTTCATTTTACTTTCCTCTTTTGGAAAAATGAGACTGTTTAATATTTGTTAATCTCATGGGTACATCACTTTATCCACGTGAGGAAAAGAATGTAGGAGACCAGAACTGCCATATTACATATTATACTAAGGTGGGTCTTTACCTGGATAAGCTGTGCATATTCTGAACAGGAGGTCCCATTTAGATTCTTAGACCAAAACACAGCCCAGTGGCTGATCCTAACCGTAAGGCCAAATGTATTGTTTTGGACAAAATCTGTTATTCAAAGAAAGAAGTCTAGAAGAAGCCTACTTGTCGGTAATTAAGACCTTAATGATTTTCAATCCAAAAGGTCTCTGGCTTGTTGATTAGATGGCCCTATTTGTAAAAAGTGGACCACTTGTAAAGATCAAGTATCAATGTACAGTAGGACTATCCTGCATGTTTAGGACCAATAATAATAGCAAAAACAACAATAATAACAGTAGTTGTAGTAGTAGTAGTAATGTCACGGTCCAAGTTCAATTTTCACTTGTTCAGTGATGGCCTCCCTGCTGATAAAAGCATCTTGGTTTCTTTCTTTTCTTTTTCTTTTTATTTATTTATTTTTTTTTTGAACCATCAATTTGCCCAATAGAAATGGAAACATGGTATATGGATCACTATATTGTGGTGTTTACATTGTGTGTGTGTGTGTGTGTGAACATAGTTGCAAATTCATAAGTAGACCAGATTCAAGTTTATTAATAGGTTAGCTAGTGAATCCTAGTACCTAGGTTCAAGTCCATACCAATTTATTCAATTTGTAACTTTGTTTTGTTAAATTGGAGAGAGCAATTGATTAAATTCATAGGGTCAATTTACTATATTCGTGAATGTATGCACTCTACGTGAATCAAATTTATTCATTTCATTAATACCATTCTTGATAAAGACAAGTTGTTGCAAGTAGATTAGAGATATTGTGATGAGTTAAGAATTTATTCAAGTGAATGAATAAGTTTTTGGAACTAGCAACCATGGTAGATATTATCGATATAAATGAGGCCATATTACCATGAACCCGAACATGTCTAAATAGCTGATAGATTTTATGCAATTTATGAAAAAAAGGAACAAAAATAAGTATGATAGCATACTACCAGAATATACGGGTAAGTGCGAGTATCTAACGATCAATTGGTGTCCAAAGAATCTAATCAATGACCTATAATGTGAAGTCTCCTGGCCCCAAAATTAACCCTTCAAAATAGGATGGATGAGAAATTTACTAGAATCTACTTTGATGGTCAAGGCCTTTTTCAGTCATCCCGTTTGAGGCTAAGAGATAACTTAGTCGTGGGCCTCGATGGCCAATTCATTCGGTGCTCTCTAATCAACCTGTATGAAGTCAAGTGAATGCTAGAGTTGTAGTACTATATTTATAATGTTTTACTATATTGTTCACCCCCAAAAATGATTAAGATTCTTTTTTTTTGGATCAAGGGTACTATTATTATGTCATTCATGAACTATATAAACCATTTAATGATGGCAACAAATTGGGCCCCTTTTGAATGGACAAAAGGTGTCTCAAGATTTCATAATTTTAGGACATTTGAGAATGCACAAGGTAGGATAAAATGAAGTCGCCCCAAGTGCCAACTAAGGTAAATATTAGTTCAAGTCCTGAATTCGTACAAAACCATTATGTGCAATTGACCTAAGACTGAAAGATTGACTAGGTCAAATTCAATTTAAGTTATGATTGTTATCAACAAAGATAATTGTTCTCCTTGAAATTTCCTAATTTTTCAAGGGTAGCAAATCTTCAGTGGTCACCGACATTGGTGTGACTACACTATGGCTGACACATGGTGTCTATAGGGTTGAAAGTGTTAAAATAAAAAAAGTAAGAGCCCAAAAAAGACACCAAATTCAAAAACACGTTACGTGTTAATCTGTGGTGTGTGTCACACATTGGTCACAGAAGATCATTATCCCTATTTCAAGTAATATTATTTGTTAGGTACCAAATAATGGAGAATAGGACCTAACTTAGGTGCAAATGCATGGAACCAAACCCAACCTGATAATTGATTAGGTCCCAAAATATAGACTCCAAGCCTACTAATTGTGGTCAGGCCCTATAGATAATCACAGGGTTGGTATGTATTGACACCTTAATCCCATGCTTATGCTTACACAGCTTGATATGAGTATGACTCAATTTCAAATGCTATGAAATAACAAAAATGGGATTATTTCATTTCAATATAGTTGCCAAGCGCTTCCAAATGCACAAATTTATGATATTATCTCATTTAAAATGACTTGAAAAATAGTATTGAATGAGTTGTGCCAAGTGGGCCATTGATGTATGATACCTTTACACTATTATGATTGTCAAAAACATTTCAAACGGTGCAAGCAAACTAGTCTTGACTTACCGATTCAGTTGATTTTGGTCTGTATTTGCCAAGCAGGGAAGCATTACGTGGTAGGTTCCCAGCAGCCACCTGCAAGTGTGCCGTGCATGTTACGATACGGGTGACACCTTCCTCCAAGGTTCCCCTTCTCTTTTCCGGAACATTTTTCAGCGAGTCCACTTATAAGTGAGACTTACACACCAGGTTGCATGGTTCAAGTGCTTTGACCCTACATGACCAAGCGTGGTGCATCAAATATTTAAACCCCAGTGAGGAGAACACTCGATCTTGTATTAGCCCACGAAGAGGAGGTGCCAATTGCAAGAATGCAATTCTTATATTCCAAATTTAAAACAAAACAAAAAGAAGAAGTGTAAACTATAGTGTAAAAGACTGGTGGCATGAAAATAGGTAGGGCCCCTTTTCGAGAGAATCCTAATTAAGCCATGGATGATGTTGTGCGGAAAATTTAAATTTGGAATCATAATAAAAGAAAAGAAATAATGCAAACAACAATCAGACAAAGAACAAGACGATTTATGTGGTTCAGTTTAAAACTTATTTCCACAGACGAAAATGGCCAAAGAGATTTCACTATGATTGAAAACAAAGATTAAAATGAATAGTAAGGTGGCACAAAAATCAAGAAATCTCCAAAACCTTATTCTCCTCAGGTCGGAGCCAGACCCCAAATTGGGTCTAGATTATGGCTCAAAAATCAGCAGGGTAAATGGGCCATGTTTGGGTTTTTATCTGGATCATCATCTGAGTTACATCTTGGGTTGAATTCATGATACTAACCCAACATGGTGACCATACGTCTTAGCAAAAAGAAGGAAACTAAAATTAAAAAAGAGACAGCCGGTGACCATGTTGATATTATATTGTATTTTAGATGATGAACCAACCCCATCCAATTGCAGACAGGTTGATTCTCTCATGTTGATGATTGTACCTCTTATCGTGTGAGATAGAAGTTCATCTATGGCCATGCCCTAAAAGGTGTTTCAAAGTTTGTCTATGACCATGTTCTTAAAGAGCGTTTCGAAGCTGGGTTTGGCTAGAATTATGTTTGAAACTCTCTATCTATAAGATAGTAGTAGCAATAGAATTGCAATTTTAAGTCCCTCTTTGTTTTCTGTCACTATGGAAAGAGAAGCTCTTTATTGCTTTATTCCATTCTAGATACAAGCTTTTTTAGTAGTAATTGTTGTGATTAAACCACAAACCAAAGAGAAAAACAAAATAGACAAGAAACAGAACACACACAAAAACACAACGATATATATGGTTCGGCTTATAACTTACATCCACAAGCGAAGACGGCAAAAAATTTCACCATCAATTAAAGGAGATTACAAGGAAATCAAGCTCTCAAACCCTAAGCCCCAAATATTCCATTCCACCCCTTCCTCTCTTTATCAAAGTCATGATTTACCATCAGAAAACCCAAATGCATATTATATATGTGGTTATACAAAAGATAACCAAACCGGGTCACAAGTTGGGTCACGAAAACGGGTCTGGTCAGGCGGCCGGGGGCAAAACCCCCAGACCCCTGACCAAAAGGTGCACTGTCCCCTGCAACCCTACAACAAGCTCACCGCCAAACTCGATTGACGAACGTGTGGCTTGATTACCAGTATTTCTCTTAGACATTAATAACATTTGAAAACATAAGATAGAATTTAAGCCACATTTAACAGTAACAGATATGTGAGCTTCATCTATACATATATAGGGGGAGAAAGAGAGAGAGAGTGCATGATACTTTTCTGTTATGAGACGTGCATGAAAGAAAGGTAGATAAACATGCGCGAGAGGCAGCTTCATCCTAATTTCTTGAAGGGAATAAAGAGCACAAAGGAAAGTGAGGACAAGAACAAACTTTAAGTTTCTAAATGACTGACATCTACATCATTGGAACATATTCTTGTGTAATTGAACGCCATTAATTGCAAATCACGTGAGATGAAGTTGTACGAAGGATAGGCTCAATATTGAATATGGTAGAGTGGGAGCTTTTGTTTTTTATTAATTGGTGACCCATCATTGAGAAGGTATAAGGTCTAACTAGGGTTGGACTTGTAACTCAATAAGAAGGTGCTGTGTCAACCTTTAGGTTGTGGGTTTGATCACAGACTAATTACCAGCTACCAAGAAAAAAATAGTTATAGATTTCACCTACCAAGACTGTGGCATACTGTTTGTCATGATGGGTTAAGTTGATTAATTGGAGACATGTTATGATAGCTTTGGACCATGGAGACCATACCACATATTGCTAGAGGCCAATAGACCCACAAACTATACATTCATCTGTCAATTAATCGTAATGAATTTGAATCAATAACTTCATAAGTTCTGAGAGGAGTAAGGATGGGTAATAGTTCTTGCGAGGAAGATTTTTGTCATTTTTACAATTATTTTTGAGAATCCAAACACTGAGGTGTTAGATGTTTCCGACTGATTTTTTTTTTTTTTCAAATAAAGAAAATAAAAGAAAAAAATCTAAAAAAGGAATGTCTGGAGAATAGAATGTGAAGGGAGTATCTTTCAACATGCAATAGGAAAAAGAGTAAGATGTCTTGTTCACCCTAAAAGGTTGGAATTCATTTATTTCATTTTAGAGGAATTTGGGTGCTTTTAAAGAGGATTGTTTGCATTGTTAGGGATTTGCTTAAGCGCTAAATTAGTCCCATAAAGAAGTGGAAAGAAGAATTGTGTAGTGCAAGGGGGAATATCACAACATGGTTTCCTTTTCTTGGATTCTACGACTACTACTTTCCAAATTGCAGCCTAACTCTTTAACTATTTGTTCTTTGTTAAATCTTTGAAGCTCACAAGTGTAAATCGAAAATCTAAAGATGTTCCAATCAAATTTTGTGTATGTGTATACGTTTGGTTCAGTATTCTTATCAGCAAAGCATAGTTATTAAACTTGGACCGAACATTGACCCGGTTGAGAAGCTGGGTCACTGGGTCAGTGGTTCAACTGGTGGGTCACTAGTCAAACCCAAAGGTCAATTAAAAAATAAAAAAATAAAAAATAAATTAGATAGAAAAAATAATATAATAATTTTATATCACATCTTTTTAAAATATAATGTAAATAAACAAAAAGAATAACAGAAATATGTATGACAAAAATGAATGTTTGTTTCAATTATTACTTTTAGTGATACATATAGAACATAAGATGATTTCATGGCCTAGTGGTGAAGAAATAAAGTATGAAGTTAGTGGGTTGAGTTAAAATCTTGTGAGTATTTGTTTTTATTCATTTTTTATAAACCCGGGTTTAAAAGATGGTCAGACCATCCGGGTTAGATGGTTCAACAACAAACCTGCCGGGTTTCAATGGGTTTGGCTGGGTCATGTGTAAAAACGATCTAAAAAGAAAATCGGACCGTTGGAAGGATTGGGTCATCGGGTTTTTTGGTTTGACCAGCCGGTTTGGTCTGGGTTTAATAACTATGTCCCTATCATCCAATCCGGTTTTTCATGGCAGAATGAAACACGTAGAGTTGGATGTTCATTTCACTAGAGAAAAGGTTCTTGAAAAACGGTTGTAGGTATGCTACATTCTAACTGAACTTTAGCAGGCAGATATTTTAACCAAGCCTTTGTCCTCACTCAAGTTTCATTTCAAATTCAAAGTTCTACCGATTATGAATTTGAGGGGGGATGTTAAGGAAGTGGATGTAAATGTATGATATCATGTGCATGTTAGTAAGTTAGGTCTGCCAGATGAACTGTAAGATGTAATCATATCTATATAAATAGAAGTGGTCCCTTTTGGAAGGGCACGTTCTGAAACCCTCATCTGATCATTCCAAAGCTTTAAAATCGAAATCATCTTATTAGAAGGCTCTGAAAAATCGCATTAGTCAAATGATCATAACCATCCAATCAATTGCTTGTTTTTAAACCCAAGTCAAAGAGTTAATCAAATCAAGCACCAGAGGACCATCTCAATAAAGCACCTCCTAGATCATAACCACACTAGAAATAACCATTGATGAATATGTCTTTATCCTCTTCATATTTTTCTTGTTGTTGCTGGTCTTGGTGGCGGTGATACTGTTCTCCTTGTCGTTGAAAAGGAAAACAGGATAACTTCTTTATTTATCCTAGCGAAAACGCTTTTTCTTTGTTCCTTTTGGAATAATTTCTATACATTTTCCTTGAAGTGGATTTTCTATTGTGATAAAGCGTGTCATGACCCTCTTGCACCATACGCTAGGCAGCACGTAAAGGAAAAAGCAAAAAAGGGGGCACAAGAGGTGGGGGTTCGCTTTTATGCCACGTGTCAAAAGGTGGTACTATCTCATTTTTGTAGACGATCGCAAGTCCTCCTTCGTCCCATATGCATAACATTCTTAGATGTTCTGTTACGTCAAAATGCTCCTTTTGTTCACACGACTAAGATACTTTGCTTCTACTATATGCAATTTTTGTTCATTGAACAAGTATAATGATACCTTCCTTACATAGTTAAAAAGACAAAGCTGGGCTCTCCATAATCTTTACTGTAAGAACCGAACTCTCACGAACCAACCTACCCAGAGCCTTACAGACTCATAATTAACCAGAAACTCATTAGCACCTACACACCAATCAAAGCCATGGAAGCTTCACTTTGTCTTCGTCTTCGACAGCAACCTCTAGCCAACTCACCCCTTCTCTTGACTTCGAAAATGACCACTTCCATAGCGACCAACCGTCATGTGACCTTTTCCCACCCTTGTCTTTCGCTCACAAATCGTTACAAGTGGGGATCTCTTAGAAGTATTTATTGTCCAATAACTTGTACCTTGAATAGGTCGCCAATGTCCCAAAAGAAGAATGGCAACGACGACCATAAGAAGAAGGTGAGTGTGGCAGGGGCTACAGTGGTTTTGGCTTGCGTTCTAGGGGTCATCGGTTCCAGTTGCAAGATGAACCCTAGAGCAATTGCAGTAGGACCCATGGAGATATTGCAGATGTTGCAGAGTGAAGCAGCGGCTAGCCCGTCGAAGAAGACGAAGACTAACGCACCCGGAGGAGAAAAGGCGCCTGATTCGTCCTCAAAAATTTACACCAGAAGTGGGAAGGAAGCAATGCATAATTTACTGAACATGAGCATGCTTCTCGACTCGTCTAAATTCGAGTGCAAGGACCCTATGCGAGAACCTTCATTCTGTGAAAAGCCAATTTTGCCTGACATTAAGGTTCTCTCTCATTTGCTTATCATAATTATTTTTGGAGATACATAATGTTCTGTCCAAATGTATCCCTCGCCCCCTCACAGAGTTGGACCCCATGCAAAAAGTTCATGGGCCCACACAACCATAAAATCCGGACTCCCTGTGAGGGGGTAATATTATAAAGGATTTGGTGTACAAGACACCAGGGGACGTCACATGGAATAGAATACATATTCCATATTCCATTCAAAAAATGCATCACTCACCCATTTTATTCCATATGACCTCCCCTGGTATCCTTGGTACACTATCCTGGATACCAAATCCTGGATAGAACACCCTTTTCCTTTTTTGATTATCATTTTAGAGAGCCCCAGGGGGCGGGGAGGGGGGGGGGGTGTGATAGTTTGAAAATGCCCCTTTTGGCCTCTGGTGTCCTGGATACCAAATCCTCCACTGGACATTTGCTCCCTAAAAATAATTTACAAGTCTCCCAATCTAAATTATCTATCTAAGGGCAAATGTTCTACACCCAAAATGTCCACTCTCATCCTCCCATAAACAAAGGCTGGAGTGTATAGCAGTATAGGGTTAAAAATGTAAAAATAATTTTCAAAAAAAAAATATTACGTGTCAGTCTTGTGTATGGGAGAATGTGAGTAGGCAATTTTTGGGAATAGAACGTTTGCTCCCCATCCAGTAACTCCTTTGTTTTCAGTTATTAAGTAATGCTTTAATATTTTAAAATAATGAAAAAATTTTATTAAAAAAAAATCGTCAAAAAATGTCAAGTTACTCTAAAAACATGGGTGATCAGGATGGAAGCTAACTTCATCCAAGTTTTGGCACCGAATTAGCCAGAAACTCAACCAAGTCAAATAACTTAACCGAGTTTTAGCTCCCAGCGAGTTTTCAAACCATGTATAATCCTAAAACTAAACCAGAGAAAGGTAGACAGAACAATTCATATCATAATGTCACGGCAATATGAATGCATCACCCAACACCATGCCCGACAAAGGGTGTAATGTTAAATGCTTAGGAAATTTCTCTACTCTTTATTTATTGTAGCACCATTATTTTACTCCTGCATATTCTCCAAAGTACCGTGTCAAGCATCTTGGCATGCATTGATTGGTACTAGCATGATATATCTCCAGTCACATTGGAGATGATTAGAACCCCTTTTGTAACGTTTGTCATCTTAAGTAGGGCTGTCAATCAGGTCGGGCTGAGTCAGGCCGACCTCTATTGTAACTCAGCCCAAGATGTTTTATCTAATCCTGAATTCGGCCCAAACAAAATTCCAGGCCTAAAAGTTGAGTCCAAACTCAGACCATTTTGAAACAATAGGTTGGGTCAAGTTCAAACTGGTCGAATTAAAACATTTTTCTTAATTTTTGGGTTGATTTTAGGTTCATAATTGTCTCTTAATGCATATTGTATGAATTTTTTGAACAGTTAACACTTGAACTAATGATAGTAAATTTGTTAAAATATATAGATCTATAAAGATTAAAAATAAAAAAATAGACCTAATATCAACATTTAACTAAAATTATTATTTGTTAATTAGTTTAGGCTGTACTGTGCCTTGGGCTGAACTCGAACCTGTCTAAACTCAACCTGAATAAAACTTTGAACCTAAAAATTGGGTCCAAACTTAGCCAGCCTGGAATTAGGTTGACCCAGCCCAATTATTTTTCTGGCCAAATATGTCAAGATGATAAACATTTATCCCGATTCAGCTCTTCATCAAGTCATGCTGACTGATTCAACCAGTTCAATGTGTTTTCTAACTTTTAATGGCGAGGTCTAGAATAAGACCAAGCTATCTAGGGCCTGGTTCTTGGATGTACTGATCCAACAGTCCAGTTCAGTAAAACAATGATCAGCAGCTGGAATAGAGAAACCGTTTTTTTCTTGTTGAAATTGTAATATTACATCTCAAAAAAAGAAAAAAATGATGGGTCAAGAGGACGATTTTGCATGATAATTAAACATCAATGTCGTTTAGAAAGACTGTAAACGAATTGGATTATTTGGAGTGGATCTAGATATATTTGAATTTGATCCCACTGAATTCGGATATGTCTTATCTTAAATTAAAATCAGAGTAAGACTGGAAAAGCTTCTGTTGTTAAAACTCAAGCCAACTAAGCTAACACAGAATCATTGATTTTTATGCAGATTTAAATCTATACATGTATTAGTAAGTATAGATGATGTCCTTGGACAGAGATTTCATATGACAAGTTGTATACTACTAATAAAAAAGTAATAAATTTTAATACTATGCAAAGATGACTGTGATCTGGCCAAATTATCATTAGACTAGAGTTGATCTGAATGTGCTTAATCCAGAGCGGCTTTTGTGTGCCTCTCTAACGATCGTCTAAGTCTGCCAATATGCAGGGGTGGACACATGGCGACAAAAAAGTGATATATACTTTTTTTCGGGGGGGGGGGGAAGAGGAAGTGATTTTCAATTTTTGATGCCATGTGTCCGCTGCTGCATATGGGCTGACCTTAGGCATTCGTTAAGAAGGTGCACCACATCTTGGGATTTGAATCAGATCGTGACAGGGAGAGGATCTTCTATTTCCAAATTTTCCTGTGTCCCCACACACAAAGGGTGGGGTGTATGGGGTTAAAATCATTAAAACGGGTTTTCAAATGAAAACATGGGTAAAAAAAAGGTCTAAGCCATAAAAAAGTGTTCAAATGAAAAAGTAGGTATCTAAAAAGAGGCGCATGTGGCCCACACCCTCTGTGAGGGGGTGAATGGTACA
>JAOXJP010000017.1:2030457-2041772 GCA_025762735.1 Platanus orientalis
AATTGAAATAGCGAACAAAATAAAGAAACAACAAAAGAGAAATAATGAGGAGAGGAAATTGACTAGTTAGAAACTGAACGTTTTGGTATGTTTGATACAGGTGGGAATGGGAGAAGCTTTAAAGGCAAGAGAAGCCTCAGCATCTCAAACGTGCGAGGAGCATGAAGAACATGAGCACCAAAGGCCACATCGCGTGACCCATGAACCCCCGCAACAACAACAGCATCATCATCATCATCATCAGGTCGCAACGGCAGCCTTCCACGTCAGTAGGCCTTCACATCCAATCTCCACAATCATCTCTCCTCCTCCCCTCCATCACACCTCCATGGTTCTTGATGAAGACCCATATCATGTTTCAAGATTATTACTCCAAAACGAAAAGTTTCAGGTATTCAACAAATTAAAACCATTTCTTTTTCTTCTAATTAATCTGTTTGGATATTCAACAAAGTATACATGTCTGTAAATATTCAGTGTAGGCATGATAGTTTTTTCCATTAAAACCATTTCTTTTTCTTTTGTTGTTAATTTCTTTGGTGTTTTATGGTTGGGTATTAAATGAATCAATTTAACAGCAACACCAACATCATAAACTGGGAGGAAGGTCTGGTTCTTTGGAGGAACTGTTGATGGGTTGCACTTCAGCAGGCATCAAAGAAGTAAGTTTGAGCTTTTTGACCCTGAAATCCATGTGTCTTTTGAATCAGCAGTCATTATCAACATAAAAGAAAGGAAAAACAAAATGAACTTCTTTTAATATTTTAATTGAAAGAGAAACCAGAAGCCTTCTCTCTCTCTCTCTCTCTCTCTCCCCACATTTTGGCTGTTTTAACTGTAATATCTGACATAAAAATGAACTAGATATATACCTTGGATTATCAGAAGAAAAAAAAAATGAAGCATGTTGAAGAAATGCAAACAAAAAAAGATTTAGAGTACTGTAATAATCACAATTTTTAAACAAGCAACTGCAAGATAACTGGTAAAACAAGAAGAGTAAATTGACTTTTTTTGGTTGTTTTGTAAGTAATAAAGAAAGAAAGAAATTCTTATTTTCTTCTTATTGATCTATTTTGCTGGCTTTATCTTTTCCAATATTTCAATCAAAATAGGATCTACTCAAGAATGTAAAAAAGCTATAAAAAAATAAGTATAATCTGTCAAATTTGGACGAAGATAAAAACAGAACCTTCCTTTATCTTTGTTTTCAGCAACAAAAAGGAAAGAACTGTAGCTTTTCCCTTCCCTCTCTTGTGTGGTGTTTTTTTTTTAAACTGAGCAACCAAGCAAAACAGGAACCCATCTGGTTTTTCGAACAAAAGGAAAAAAGAAAAAGGAGTTGAGAAGCCTTTCTCATGTGTTGTGGTGACGACTAATTAACCAAAAACAAAATTTGGAAAAAAAAAAAAAAAAACTGGATTTTTGAGTGGGACAAAGTAGGAAAAGAGAAAGAAAATCCTTTTTCAAGTGTGGCCTATGTAATTCAAATTTTTAAAAAAAAAAAAAAAAAAAAAAAAACGGAAAAAGGAAAAAAAAAACCCAGATACATTTGGATCATGAAATAAAAATCGAAGACGAGAGAAACAGCTTTTCCATTTATGGTTTCATACTAATGTGTATATAAATCAAACCCTAACCCTAGTCTTCTCATACTTGCTTATATTATCCTTGCAGGAGTCATCCATCAGAAGCCAACACGAGACAGAATGGTTAAAGTACTCCCCCTTCTGGCCTGACCCTGACACTTCGGATCATCATGGGTAGGAGCAAAGATAAAAGAAATAAACAAAGAGGGAGCAAATGTTCTGTCCAGGATTTGTATGTCCTATGGTGTACTCTCACCACAGGCTGACACGTGATGGTTTTTGAATTTGGTGCCTTTTTTTAAATAGGGAGCAAATGTTCATTTGAACACTTTCTTATGGTTTAATTTTAACCCTATACACCCCATTTTTATGGGTACCTATTTTTTTTCATTTGAAAACTGTTTTTACAGTTTTAACCCTATGCCCCAGCCTTTGGGTGTAGGACACAGTAGGACATACAAAATCTTGGACAGAACATTTGCTCATCACAAAAAATCAGTCCATAAACCCCTCCTGCAGCTCTTTTCAAGAAGCAGCCAATAACCCTTCTAGGGTTTTCTCTTTCTGGGCTTTGGATAAGGTCAGGTGGATGAACTGAACTAACTGCACAATAATCCATGTTGGAGAGAAAGAAGGAAAGAAGAAAAGAAGGAAAGAAGGAGAAAAGAAAAAAGAAGGGAAAGAAAGAAAGGCTGCCCAAGCTGACAGTAGGAGGAGAACCAAAGACCCAAAGGAAACACATCATGCATGAAAATCATTACCATCATGATTACAGGATCATCTTTATCACTGTTCTTATTATTTATTTTTTAATTTTTATATCATTTTCTTTTATTTGATATGCAAAAACCGAAGGGTTTGTGCAAACGAAGCTTCCTAGTTGTTGTGTTGTCAATTATCAAATGCTATTACAAAACTATATAGAAGGTGTGTCTTAAAGGGTATTAGAGTATGATTTGGTTTCATATTGTTTTCCGTTATTTTGGAAAGTGAAATCTGTTCTAAAGTTAAGTTGTTAATCTCATGGGCGCGTCACTTTCTCCACATCTTTTGATACGTTAGGAAAATGATAAAGGGGAAACATGGGATAGTTTTGTTACTGTTTTATATATTATAATAAGGGGGTCTTTACCTGCATAAGGGGTGCTAATTCAAAACAGTGGGTCCTAAATAGACTTTTAGATCAATGAGGCCGGTGATCCTAGATGTAAGGCCAGTTGTCTTCTTTTGGGCAAAAACTTTGATTTAAAGAAGGTACGTAGTCTAAATTTAAAGGAAGAGAAGTGACTTGTCTATGGTTAAGATCATCACATAAAGTTAATTTCAGTCTATGCTCCACTGATTCGATGGTCCAGATCTTGAAATGTGCACTTGTGAGTTTTTTCTTCTTTTTTTTGTGTGTGTGTGTGTGTATGGGGGGGTGGGTGGGGTGGGGGGGCTAAAGGCAGCAGTACTTGTGAGGTAACAATCAAGTATTAATGCATAATAGTAAAATTGACTCTCCCATGTTTACCCAAAATAAAATGTTTACAAAACATATAATAATTTTAATAATAGAAAGTTCATTATTGTTATTATAATAATTATAACCAATAATGATAATAATAATATAGCACCAAAAATGTCATAATCCTAGTTCAATTTTCACTTGCCACAGTTATTGGTCCCACTGCCGATTGAAGCATAACCATCATTTTGTCCAATGGAAATTAATGGAGACATAGTCCTTGGATCACTATATATACTGTGGATTTTTTTTTTTTTTTTTGGGGTGGGCATATATCATAGTGTCCAAGGTGGGAATAAGGCTTTCTTTTCGTTGAGTACTTATCAAAGTGGCTAAGTTCATAGTTATCATTTATTTTTATTTTTTTTATAAAAGGTTCATAGTTAAATTCAATTCATATATAGTTTGTGATTCATATGTTAGTGAATCCAAGTACCTAAATTCGATTAACATCAATTAGTTCTATTCGTGACATTGATTCATTAACTTTGGGAGGTCAATTCGTTAAGTTCACAATGTTAATTATGCTATGTTAATGAACTTAGTTTACAATCGATTTGGTGCACTCTGACCAACTAGAATGTACGTCATGTAAATACTAAATTTTTAGTACTATAATACTATCTTAATAATCCCTGAAATGGTTAAGTTAGATCAAGAGTATCACTATAAGTCATTAGCCAAATAGGCCAATTGATGATCAAAAATATTTGGAGCGCCCTTGGGATGTGCAAATGTCTTTGTTTAGAATGGCAATGCTAAATTGCTTAATTTTAGGACACTTGAATGCACAAGTGCATCATTTAAGATGAAGTAACTTTTTTTTTTTGTGGCTCTTTTGAAATCTTGAAATCCTACAATGATCTTACTCAAAAGGTAAAATGGACCAGGGCTGCAGGACCCCTAGAACAGTTGCGGCTCCCCATAAGTACTCGTCACACGTCACATGTTCAGAGGATTGAGACTTACCATTGGACAGGTTTCCCCTAAGAGATCAACTAGGATAAAAGATCTTAGCTTGAACAAATGTTTGTTACCATGTAGTTTATCTGTAATCCAAAAAACTCCAAAAACAATGTGTTGATCATATGGTTAAAAATCATCCAATTGCATGATATTTTAGGGCGTTTGGCAACCACAAGGAAATGAAATTAATCACTCCAATTTGTTTTCAATTCCTAGCGTTTGAAGGCACAACTTTTTCATTCAAAATGGAGTCAGCTATCTCCAAAAAGATAATGATAAATAGAAGTGAGTTCATTTTGGGGGGAGAGGGGGGCGTCAGTGGCTGAGGAGGTTGAAGGAATGCCATTATGCCAACCCACTTTACAATTTTTTAGTACAAGAATACAAATTTAATTAATATTCTAAAAGAAAAATAACAAAAAAAAAAAGTGTACAGTGGGTGTGTAGAAGACATGTGTCACACATAGGTTGGGTCCTCCTAGAGATAATCCTAAGCTAGAGGTGTGAGTGACCATCTGATACTTCCCATTATTTTTAACCATAAAAAGAGCAACACAAATCGCCTAAGAAACTACTCAAGATTTGGATGATGAAAATTATCCAGTTGGGCTGATTCTCTCATGTTGATTAGTGCACTCGTTGTTGTTATCGAAGTAGAACATAGAACTGCATCATAGTCATGCCTTAAAAGGGCGATTCGAAGGTGGGTCTGGTTAAAATATCTGTTTGGAAGTCGGGAATCTCCATATAATAATAGTAGTAGAAACAGATTTGTTGTGTATTCTCATCGAAAGAGAGCTTCTTTATTGCTTTATTCCATTCTAGACACAAGCTTTTTCAGCAGTAGCTGAGATGGGCTTAACCATTTTATTTCTTGAGGGAGAGAGAGAACGTGCATGTTTATTACTTTTCTTACATGCGACGTGCATGAAAGAAAGGTAGATCAACATGGGGGGAGAGGCAGCTTCATCGTTATTTCTCAAGAGGGAATAAAGAGCACAAACAAAGAAGGACAAGAACATCTTTTTAAGTTTCGAAATGACCAACATCTCCTATAACATTGGAACATTTTCTTGTATGATTAACAGCATTAGTTGCAGATGGGTCTATCATCAGTACTCGGTTGATGAAGCTTTAAGAAGGATGGGTTGTGTGTCATTGGCCGTGGAGAGTGACTACTGAGAAGGTGTAAGTCTAACCAAGGTTGCCTGCTGCTCAGTTGGAAGGTGCTCTGTAGTGTTGCAAAGCAATCTTCAGGTTGTGGGTTTGATCACAGCCTACTACCTAGAAAAGAAGCTATAGATCTGATCAATCTACTCAGCGTGGCTGAGTTCATCTGTTCCAGCATCATCTTAATTAGCTTCATTGGAGACCCTGCTGTATCAGCTTTCGAATGTGGAGACGATCCCACAGATTGCTAGGGCCAATAGATCCACAAGCAATGCATTGATTTTTCAAGTAATATTAATGAAGTTCTAAAACCAAACACTCCAATTGTAAAAGCTTATTTTGTCAAGCGAGGATAATGATTATGAGTTATTACTAAGAAAGAGAGTGATACTTATTTTGAAATTAATTAGCTGATGATTTTCAATCGGTGTAGCAGATCCTTTTCCTTTCCAAAATTGTATAAAACAAAGCATGATATTTGGTAGAGCATAAAAAAAAATTCTTGATTAGTGGATGTAATCAATAATAATGGCATAATTTTATTTTTGATAAATGGAAAATTAGTAAAGACTAATAACAATAAAAATGAAAGAAACCCAAGCACTGAGCGAGGTATCAGATGCTTTGACTAATGTTAAGAAGGGTATTTTAGTCATTTTACAATATCTTGGAGAATCCAAGCACTGAGGTATCAGATGCTTTGGAATGATATATATTTTTTTCTTTTACCAAATAAGATAAAAATATCCAAAAAGGAACGTGGGGAGAATAGAATGTGAGGGGAAGTGTTTTTGTACCAACATATGCAATAGGAAAAAGAGTGAGATATCTCTTGTTCAACCTAAAAAGTTGATATTCATTTCTTTCACTTTATGGAAGATTTCGAATGCTTTTAGAGGGGATTGTTTGCATTGGTAGGGTTTGCTCAAGCGCGGATCTGGTCCCATAAAGAAGTTGCAAGAAGAATTGTGTAGTGCTAGGAGGAATATCACAACATGGCTTCCTTTTCTTGGATTCTATAACAAGTGCTGCTTTTCAGATTGCACCCTACCTTTGTCTCTCCTTACTTGTGCTATGCTTAAGTACTAAAGCTTATACGTGTGTGAGCTTAAATCACAAATCTAAAAATCTTAAGCTCAAAACCCGTCTTCACCTACTAATATATTAACCACTAATGTTTACCTATCAAATATATATATATATATATCTAAAAATCTTCTAATGAAAGCATTTTCTTGCATGTATGTGTGTACTAATATTATTGTTAACAAAAGGAATAATCCACTATTGCAATAACATTAATCTTAAAACTTATGAAAGAACACAGCGATTTTCCGTGTGCATGGTCTTTCATTCTCCTTCTAGAGGTCCTTGGTCTGAGCTGAGCCGAGATCCTCGATCTCCTGCTCACAAGAAGCCTTGTAACTTTCTGCTAATACACAAGGCCCCCGTCAGAAGTTACTTTGGTGATTTTCAGTCTTTTGGGGGCATGTGTGTGTGTGTTGTAGGAGGTTGCAAGACTTCTTGCAAGCAGGAGAGGATCTTGGGGGGTCTGAGCCAAGTCCTCTACCACTTAAGCAATAGGGATTTCCAGTTAGGAGGGTATATTGGTAAGTACACCTGTTAATGAACAAGTGTATCCAGTAATTACACATGTCTAAATGTAGTTATCAAAATATCCATGTAATGCTTTTTCCTGACATGTGACTGGTGTAGTAGGAAATCCCAGTAGAGGTTGGGACTGGCTTGGTCCTCCATGGAGAGTTATAAATTAAACCTTGGGAAATCTATATATAAACTTATCTTTGCCTTGGAGTTGCCCATAAAATTAACTTAGTTTGCCCATGCCATTATTAGCTGTTGGAAGTACACCTTCATGGTTTCTTCAAGCATGCATTTACTTATTCCAAGCCCAATAATTCCTGTGCTTTTGGCTGCATATATCATAATTTTTTTACACACACACAGAGGGAGATCTGTTGTAAAAAAGTACCCTACTGCATGAACAAAAAACATGGTTTTTTTTTTGTTTGTCTCTTTGTAGTATCTTTGTTCATGCAGTATGCTATTTTATGTAAGTATATGTGTGTGTTTATGCCAGCTAGTGCATTTAAGTAGTGTAAGAGACTTATATCAAGAATTATTTTTTTACAAATATATGATAATTTTAATTACATATTTTGTTTGATAGAAGTCACCTGGAGAGTAGCTTGGTCAATACATTGGTGTTCAAGTAATTATGGGTGACGATGCATTGACCAAAATACCCATTTGATGTCTTTTTGCAGCCTAGATTAGCTAAAAGCTCAACACAGGCACACACTCACACACACACACATACATGTATATATAGACACACATATGCATGTATTTTTTTGGTATAATATATACATGTTGATGTTATCATGATATCTATATATTTGTAAAAGGTGTACCATGTATCTTTTTATTTTTTTCCAAAGAGCCCCAATCTGCTGGAGTGAAAACTTCAAGAAATTGCTGAAGTTTGCATTTCCGCATGAGTAGGGGTGTACATGAGCCGGGTCCAAGCTGGTCCTTTGTTGGTCCGTGCTGGGTCCATCATTGCTTACTACAGGCTAAGGTCCAGAAAAAACCAAGGCATCAAGGTCTGAGCCCAGCCCAACATAATTTTATGGGTCTACATCTGGGCTGAGGCCAGCCCAATACCCATTATTTCAATACATAAATTAATGATCTTATCAGAAAAACTTGTGTATTAACATCTTTTTCAACATATATATGATATATTAACCAAACTACTATAAAGCCTCAGGCTCAGGCCTTGGGAAACAGGCTCAAGAATTGGGTCAGGCCAAGGCTGTCTGGAGCCCAGCCCAAGCTTAAACCTGGGCTTAAACTTGGGTCTAGGGCTTTGTCGGGCCTATGGTAGGGCTGAACTTTTTTTGAGCCATTTCTCAGGTTGGGCTGGGCTGGGTTTCGGTCTGGCCCAACCCTATGTGCAGCTCTACGCATGACACGATGTGTAGAGGAAAAAATAAATAAATGACAAAAGCACCTTTCATGTACTTATTAATGGCTGCAACGATCAATATCTCACAATATCTCATTGTACTCATCGAGAAGCTAGCAGAGCTTCTAATCATACACTAACTTACAACGACTAGATAAATCCTTAAAAGTCGAATAAAAAATATCGAAATGAGAGGGCCAAAATGATGCTAAGTCCTGTCAAGGCAGGCAGGCAATTGTCTTTCAATCTCAAAATAGATTAGTCCATTGATGTTGTGATCACTTGTATATAAGATGTTAGCTTGTTAAGTTGGTAAAGTCTGTGGGTGTTGCACTAAAGATCTGGGTTCAAAACTCTTCTTTACTTATAATTACTTATAAAAAAAAAGTACTGAAGATTTTTATGAAAGCCAATCTCTTCAAAGAGCCCCTCTCTCTCTCTCTCTCTCTCTCTCTCATCAGGCGACATATCTTATCGAAATGAGAGGTTTTCTAAGAAGCAGAAATGTTGTGATAGGTGTAACCTTTCAAATTCTATAAAAGGTCTTGGTCCTTATTCTTGCTACCAATAGTTTTTTGCAACAAACTTCCAATTGGTATAATTGTATCAAGTAGATGGAGAATAGAAGGTTAACCATCTCATTGATTAAGTGGTAGGTGCACTAATTTAGTTTTTCATGTTTTTCTATTTTAAAATATATGATTATGCTATTGTTTTGGACATGTGAATGTTTTTCTTTTTTTTTGGAATTTCTTTTTTATGATTATGCACCCATGGGTTTGAATCTCTCTCTCTCTCTCTAAATTTTCATCCATTTTTATTTTTAAATATTGTTTCACCTTTCATTTTTTTTTTAATGTAGGAAAATTTTATATTAAAGAAGAAAGAACTAGATAAAGAACTGCAAGTCCCTCATGAATGAAATATAATTTTTTAGTTCAAGTAACCAAAATACTCATTTTTTTCTCTCTTTTTTTCTTCTATTTTGTTGATAACCAAAATACTTGTTATACCGAAGCAAAATACCTTTAGAATCCAAATCTACAAAACCAATGTATTGAGTGCTAAACCCCTTTAGGCTCCGTCTAGATTCCAGATTTGGGTGGATTAGAAAAGAAATATGAGAATCCAAAAAGTACAAGGGATTAGAAAATAAAGGAATTAAATGCAATACAATAATCCTATTTGGCATTTGATTGCCAAGAAATAAAAAGTACCTTTTTTGGAATCTACAAGAGATCAATGGTCAACATAACAAGGCGGAGTTTTCATTGGAGTTGGTCACAACTCTAACCTTCTGAGATGGAAAAGGAAAACAAAAATAATACAAAGAAATGGATTCCATTGGATTTGCACGGAAATCGATAGGTTTTTAATTCGGCTAACTAGATGTGTGGAATCCATCAAATCGATGGAATCCTTCTCCGGATTCTACCGGATTTGGCTCAAATCCGGACGTCTAAACACAGCCTTATTGACTAATAAACTAAATCAGATCAAAGGGCACTGCAATTGTTTAGTCAATTTGTTAAGCAAGTTTTAGAGGTAAGATTGTGGAGTTGAGTACCATTGGAAATATGAGGAAGAAAAAGAAAGACAGGGGTGTCAACAAGCTGAGTTTTTTACACCCCCCCTTCAAAAAAATAAAAAAGCAAAAAGAAAAAAAATTAAGGTGAGCTGACTCAACTCAAGTACGGGTGAGCATCGGCCCGGGCAGCTTGAACCAGGCCCCAAATTTGGCCTGAAAAGAGCCAATCCAAGCCAAACCCAAGAAAATAGTCACAACAAGAGTAACATTAAAAAAAAAAGTGAGAAAATGGTCAATTGGGCTTTAAGATTTGAACTTAAAACAATAAATTGAGTTTCAAAGACCAAGTAAAGCTCACCTTCATCTTAACAAGCTAAGATTGAATTCAACACCTCAAGAAAAGTTCTATTTGTTGATACCCATAACATAACTTATCTTCACATTTTTTTAGTCCAATAATGATTTTTTTGAGAATAATAAGATTTTTTTTAATGATAACAAATTCACTAAATGAAGAAACAATAAAAATATCTTGATCTAAATATACTAAAAAAATTCCAATCTAAAATATTTTTTAAGGGATTGTAAAGTCTAGCAAAAAATGAATTTCTTATCCTTCATACTAAGAACTGAGATCAAATAATTTCTCTCTAGTGACTTGACAAAAATAACTCTTTATAAAGAGCACACTTACATGATGTTGAATGTCACAACATATTTCCACAAAATCCTTATATATTTGGGAATAAATGTTGTTTAAGATTTTGTAGGTCCTACATACACAAAGGCTAAGTGCATAAGGTTAAAACTGTAATAACAGTTTTCAAATGAAAAAATAGGTATCCGTCAAAGTAATATTTTATTATTTACTATGTTTTTATAAAACAAGTAAACTTATATGACTTAGTTGGTTAGAATGTTTTTTTTGTAAGTGAGAGGTTTTAAGTTTGATTTTATTGCAAAAAAACCTTTTTTCAAATTAATTGACTGGCCCGAACTCAGTCCAAGGCCCAATAAAATTATTAGGATTGGGCTTGGGCTTAATATTAAAAAAAAATCAGACTTAAGTCCAGCCCGAGCTTGTGGGTTAGGGCTGGGTCTACCGTGGCTTGGCCCGAGCCCGGCCCATGCCCTCCTAGAATGTAGGGATGCAAATATTAGATTATTATCCGGTTCATATTCATGTCCACAAAACTACATGTATCTGATTCATTTAAAAAATATTCGATTATAAATGAACCAAATAACAGATATATATACATCTGCTCCAACTAAATATTTGTATTTGTTTATATATATATATATATATTATACCTAATGACTGATTTAAATTAATAGTAATATTATAATATTATAATATTATAAGTTATTTTACATTATATTAAACTAATTTAATGAATTTGTTTAATCGGAAGTATTCGTGTTGGTATCTGATATTAGACTAACTTAACGGATACGAATATGAAGCTAGATGTATCCGATTCAATTAATATCCGTTCGTTAAAAAATCCGATTATAAATGAGCCCGAATTCGGGTTTACTAATATCCGCATTGAATCGGCT
>JAOXJP010000017.1:2048567-2059865 GCA_025762735.1 Platanus orientalis
TGATTTTTTTTTTTTTCTTATAACCGCAATACCCTTCCAAAAACAAGTAACCTTGATTGATTTGTGTTTTCCAGGAGTGAGATCAGTCGAGGTAAGCCGAAAGCAAAGCCGGGTGACGGTTTCCGGCTACGTTGATCCAAACAAAGTGTTGAAGAGAGTTAAAAGCACCGGAAAGAGAGCTGAATTTTGGCCCTATGTCCCTTACAATTTAGTGACCTACCCTTATGTGTCTCAGGCCTACGACAAGAAGGCCCCGGCCGGGTTCGTGCGGAACGTGGTGCAGGCACTCCCTAGCCCCAATGCACCAGACGAGAGGTTCACTTCCCTCTTTAGTGACGATAACCCCCATGCATGTTCTATCATGTAGAGAAATCAGTGAGAGTTTTAGTACTGGTTGTCCCCACAAATGAAAGTGAACTAAGATGACTTCATAGCAATATATATGTAATTAAGATGAGTGTTCAATGTTAAAGTTTGTGTCTTCTTGGACTTCAAGAGTGAATTATAGGTTTATATAAGCTGAGTATGCACTAATATAAACAAAATAAGGTATTCTGGTTGATGCTTATAGCTAGTGTTTTGTTATGATTGTTTGCTGTTGCTAGTTGTGAATTAAAAAAAAGTTAAAAAGTAATATTAATGAATGAATGAGTGAACCAGAAGGGATATTCGTATGTGAATGAGATTGCATTTGGGTCGTTTTCTATATAAAAGCTATAGATATTTGTGTGGGAAGTTTCCAATCATATTTGGTGGGCATGTTTGGGTTACAAAATGTGGAGGGGACATATGGGAAAAAAAATAAAGAACATTTTGTAATACTTCTTAGTAAAATATCAAGGAAATCGCAAATTTGGAACTTTAAGGGGCGTCAATTGCTGGTATACACAATGTATCAAATATTGCCAAATAATCATGAAGGGTATTATTAGAAAGAAAACATAAAATACTGGGCTTGGTATCAAATTTAGGAGTATGATGGATTGGGAGCATTTAAAGAATTATAATTTTATTGTACCTTAACAGGGTTATTAATTTGTCCTTGATGGTAGGGGATGGCTGATAATAGAAGGTGTTAGTCATGTGGACTATGGTTGCAACTGTATAAAAGCAATTGTAAATTTGATGTGGCACACAAGAAATGGTTGGATCCCAGTCGATTAGTCTCACTTTATGGATCCCCTTAGTCAGAAGTTAAACTTGTCAAATAGCTTGATCTTGGATCAAGCTTGCACAGCTGAGCTTGAGCCTCTAATTGAGCTTGTTTAGCTAAGTAAGCCTGAACCAAGCTGCAATAATTAGTTCAACTCGTTAATAACTTGGCTTGCTAATTGCATATAGATATTGTTGGGAAGTGTCTTGAATTCACCTGGCTTTGTCCATGTTGAACCCGCATCAACTGGGAACCATTTTAGAAGTTTGGTTATTTGAAGCTCTTAAGCCACCTTAATGATTTAGGGTTTTTCTGGGTGAATGTGCCTCCTATAAAAGGATGGTTTATGGGTTTTGGAGCAGCAAATTAAAGATTGCGGCAAAAGTCAAGACTTTGTGTAAGAAGCAAGAAAGTATTTTGTGTAGAGAATTTGCTTGGATTTTTCATCTTTAGGTTTTGGAGACTCACCATTTTGCATTTTGTATATCTTTGTTCTCCGTCTTAGTGAAAGTTCTTCATTGTCTTTGCCTGTGGATGTAGGAAGGTTTGCCAAACCACGTTAAGTATTGTTTTGTGTGATTTTTTTGCCGTTTATTATTTTCTTGCATCGTTTCACGTGCATCATATACATGAATTCAATCTTTGTTTTATTCCGCTATGTTGTTTTGTCACAACAAACTGGTATCAGAGCTTCATGAGGGCTGTTGTAGACTGGTGTTGAAGATTGTCTCCATTCATATGGCAATGACCCTTTAGGTTATTAGCCACTAATTGCTGTTATTTGAAGTTGTGTGTTGAGGATTCCGTGTTTTTTAGGATTTTGAGATGGCGGATACAAGGTTCAAGGTTAAGAAGTTCAACGGAAAGAACCTTTATGTGCTGCTCGAGAATACAATTCAAGGTGGAACAGTTTAATTTGTCTTTTGTTCATATTCAGGTATACTTTGTATACAGTCGTAGCATAGGCAAGTAGAGTTTGCTCTATGGTAAGAAGTTTAGGTTTAGTAAGCATTGTGCTCATAGAAAGTAATATGGAGGTGTTATTTAATTTGGGGATTCTGTTTTATTGCATCTAAGCAAGTAGGTTATGAAGGATGAACATTTAGGTGTTAAGTTGGAGGTGGAGTTGGAGTGTGATACTCATATTTCATTAGAACTTGATGATGTTATTTTATACCCCATTTAGGTTTTGAAAGTTTAACAGCATGAATTTGTACCTAACTTGAATGTTAGACCTCTAATCATGGTCGATTTTGAAGACATGATTAAAGATGCATTTAATGTTGAGGAGTCAGTAGGTATGTCAACAAACCCAAGTTTTGTGATTGAGTTCAAAGGTGGTTTGGACTCTCAGTTTGAAAGAGAACTGGTTGTGTATCCTTCGGGATTTAGTGGAGAAGATGATAAATGAGCTTTGTTCAGATTAGTTTGGTAGAATTCAAGCCAAGGTGGAGATTTGTTGGGAAGTGTCTTGAAATCACATAACTTTGTCCGTGTTGAACTCACATCAACCAAGAACCTTTTTAGAAGTTTAGTTATTTGGGGCTCTTAAACAACCTTAACGATTTAAGGTTTTCTTGGGTGAGTATGCTTCCTATAAAAGGATGGTCTATGGGTTTTGGAGTAACAAAAGATTGTGGCAAAAGCCAAGACTTTGTGTGAGAGGCAAGAATGTATTTTGTGTGGAGAGTTCGCTTATGTTTTCCACCTATGGATTTTGGGAACTCGTCGTTTTGCTTTTTATAATTTCTTTGTTCCTCGTCTTAGTGAAAGTTCTTGATCGTTTTCACTTGTAGATATAGATAGGTTTGTCGAACCATGTTAAATATTGCTTCATGTGATTGTTCTTTGTTGTTTATTATTTTTTTGCATTGTTTTACTTGCATTGCATACTTGAATTTGATTTGTGTTTTGTTTGCCTGAATTGTTTTGTCACAACAGATATAATTTATTATAATATATATATATATATATATATATATATATATATATATATATATAGAGAGAGAGAGAGACCTAGTTTGTTGTAATATGGATTGTTGGGTCTGTTTCAAACAACTATATCTTTAGCCTTTAGAAACAGATTTGATTCATGGCCTATTAGGCTTTAAGATTCGGACCTGAAGCAAAAAGCTTGAATTTGATGAATTGAGTAGAGCGTCTCAATCTTAATGAACTGAGATTGAGCTCGACATCTAAGCTCATGATGAACCTGATCCTTGTTTGACAAGCCTGAGTTGAGCTTGTCCACACCCTTAGTGGTAACTACTTGATTTTAGACTTTTTATTTTTATTTTTTCAGATCGTTATTCCAAGCTTTTGGAGACCGTCCAAAAGAATATGACAGATCAAATAATGCACAATATTGTGATTCCTATGTGGGACCTCTCAAACGGCTATTGGTTCCCCTCCATGTTTGCCATGTCATATATGATTCCACTAATACACCAAACTTTTGGTCTATTGGAGTAAGAGCTCGTTAAGAAAACTCATACTCGCTCTTTGTAAGCATTATATATATGCCTTGGGCTTCCTTAAAACTTGGTTTCCCCGAAGTTCTGGCTTTAAATTGGGTGATGTGCTTGTATTTTCTATATGATAATGATGAGGATGATGACCTATATTAGCACTGACTGAATCTCCTCTTATCCTACTTCTTTATATATAAGCAGAGGTCACTCCGGCACGGGCAAGAACAAACGACCTGTTCTCTTATATTACTTGAATCATTTATTATCGATTTCGGCGATCTTATACTAATCAACGCGGCTATGAGAATTGAAATCATTATCAGATTAACCAAGATTTCAGTGTTTGCTAGTCGAGCACCGCCATGTGTCGCCGCTAACAATAGAAAACAAATACAATAAACTGAGAAGACCACATTAAAAAATACCTTTACATTATCTATACTACACCATGAGAGTGGGAGAATGATTCCAGGGAGCACAATGTTTGGCTTGAAATTTCCTTTGGCCCTAACAAGAAGAGAAGCTTCTAATAAAGGAGGAACTTTACAGACCTTCAAACACTCTTTTATGATTTAATTGATTAATTAAGTGAACCACACCAATCAACCATCTATTGTTAATTCAAAATCTACAATGTCATTTCAAAAAAGAAAGTGCTGCCTTTGCATCCCAATTATCCAACTTTTGCATTTGATTAGTTTAATAAGTGAAACCAATCTTATGGATAAAAAAGAAAGTAATAAGCCTCCCTTTACTACATTTATTATCCACCACTCGATCTCGATCAACCCCCTAGGAGATATCTTTGACAATAAGTCAACAATTATCATCTCAGAAGATTTCAGTGGTCAACAAGTATCTAAAAATATCAACAAACTGAATTGCACATTTTCAGGTTTTTTTTTTTTTTTTTTGCCGCATGTCAACCATTGAAATCTGCTTAACGATATCTGAGCTTTAATAATCTGGAGATGATCATAGGGGCCCAATTGGACGTTGGAAGATCCAAAGTTTATGGCGTATTTTTTTTTTTTTTTTTTGGGCACGGTCACATGGACCTTCATCGTCACAGCCCCTTGAAACAGGACTGACCTGAACCAGAACTTCGGAACCCGAGCAGGCAACACCACTTTGCACTGCTCACCTCCCCCTCGAGGGATTAGACACAGGGGTCTTCCCCATGGAAGACAGATGCCTCAGCAGCAAGAGCACTGGGGCATTGGCTTATGGTGGATTGTATACCCTTTTAGATTGTAATGAGAGAGCTCTGAAATTGGATGGTTAAGCCCAATCGAAGTAGGTAGAATTTTGGACATGACAAATCGGTAGAATGGTGGGTTCCAAACCAACTGGGCGTGTGCCACATGTCTAGCGTAGAACCTAGATATGAGGAGGACCCTTTCATCCTCTCCTACCCTCCATGACGTCTGTAATCTGTATTGCACCTTTATCGAATCAATAGATGTAGCCATGTAGGAGATAGAGTTCACATTGTTGTCACTCAATCAATCATCCGTACTAAAGATCACTAAAACACGTCATGGGGCCGTTTTGGCTCATGGGGGGGCCAGCTGCACAACTTCCAAAGCAAAGAACTACTATCATAGGTGCAAGGAAATGATCAATACAGATATGAACAGGGAATTTCACATAATTTTTAGGGAAATCCGATTTGTCCATTTCCCATCTCCAGGAAATTACCATAGTATCACTGTGGCTACGTCTATTTGCAAAGATTTTGATAAAAATTTGAAGAAAATGTGAGAAAATTTTGAAAAATTTTATGATTCACAATTGAAAAATAATCTCCTACACCAACATTTGTCGGTGAGGACACGGAGGATCAGATAAATTGGGTGTAGGAGATCCTTTTCCAATACTGAAACACAACATTTTCTCACACTTTCTTCAAGTTTGTGTCAAAATCCATGTGAAAATATATGACATTTACTTCTTGGATGTTTTCCTCTCTTTGTTAGACTTCTCTACTTGTCTACTGTTTCATTATCATTGATGATGATTGATCATCTATAAGGAATTAGAACCACCATTGGATGGTTCCAATTTAGAGGTAGAGGTGGCAATTATTGATCCACTATTGCAATCCATTTGTTTTTTTCCAAAGTATATTAATATGGTATCTCGGGGAGGTGTTGAAGTATATTAATTCCTATATTCCCTAAAGTTTTAAGGTCTTGGAAGAGTAGGTTAATTAAGGTTGCAAGTTCAAATTCTTGCGGAAATAAAAGCATACTCCCACACATGGTTCTCCAAGTGTTTCTGCGAGAAATATGAAACAAATGTTCTGTGACCATGTGTGACGTGCACCACAGATTGACAAGTGTTGTGTTTCGAATCTGGTGCCTATTTTTGGGAACCTACATTTTCATTTGAACACCTTTTTTTAATACTTTTAACCCTATGCACCTCCACTTGTCAGCCTATAGTGCAATCCCACATGGCCATTTGAGGGATTATTGAAGTATATAAATTCTTATATCTTCTAATATCTAAAGGTTTTGGAAGAATTGGTTTAATCACTGTTAATATTTCGAGGTTAAGTTTGGGCTAAACCTGCATCTGTCTCCCCTAGGGATGGGCATTTTCACCTAGTATAGATCAACCCACTATGGACCCAAATGCAACCTATTTTTTACACTAGAACCTGTTAATCCATAGGTTTTCGCCGAGTTAATGTAGGTTAATCTTTAAACAAGTTTAAATTGGGGTCTGATTGGATAATCAACCGTTACTCCTACTACCCGACTTGACCCAACCCATTTCCATTTCTACTTAAATTGGGTTAAAAAAATGGCTAATAAATAGTTTTTATCAGTGGTTAGTTTCGTGGGACAGATCCTCTATACTAGTAGCACCATTCACCCCCTCATAGAACGATGGGGATTTTCTATGCCTCCCTATCCTCTGCTAACCTCCGCTGAGGTCAAGGGGGCGGGCACATCAGTGCCAGAAGTGATTTACACATGGCCCCAAAAAGTGTAAGTCAGGTTTGGCACAGATATTTCTACCCCCTTGACCTCGGTAGAGGTTAGCAAAGGATAGGGGTGGCATATAAAATCTCATTTCTCACAGAAGAGAGTGGATTGTATTCGCTCCTCTTTGCCCCTGTCAGGGTGCTGTAGAACAGACAACACAAGCTTTCCTTGAGCAGAGGGACCAACAGAACTTTACACACAAGAAGGGGAAAAAGCACTAGTAGAAATCATGAGCCCCGATGACGGAATTGCGTGAAATTTGGTGAGCTTAAGGGAAATTTTGCAAGGATCAAAACTCATGCTTCGCCATGAGCACCACTACTTTTCGCATAAATTCCTTCGTTAAAGCCCTCAAATCAGCGTTTTTTCTATTTTTAGTAATTTTCCTTTTCGCTATAACTTTCTATTTAGAAGTCAGAATAAGGTCCCGTTTGTTATGGGATGTTTCTTAGTGATAGTAGTATTTGATTTTGTGCTATTTTTGGTAAAATTTATCAAATTAGCCTAATTTCGTGCCTAACACGAATTAGGGTTTCTTTTCTCTATTTAAAGCATTGTAGCCTTCAAGACAATTTAGTTTTTCATTAATAAAAGTTTTAGAACGAGTTTCTCATCCTTGGTAAAGTTTAGGGTTTTTCCCAACAAAAGAGACGACGTGTTCTTCTCTTTGCTATTGTGCTGCATCATCGTCTCAATGACTTGGCCAAAAAAAAAGTGTGTAGGGTTAATAAATTCATTTTAATTTACCTTTGCCACGTGTCACTCTGTGATAAGCGCAACACTGAACGAGATACAGATGATAAAAACATCTAGTGTTTGACTTAAGAACTGAGACCGTTCAAACGTCGCTGGTCTTGCTTGGCTGCTCGAATTAATAAAACCCGGAACCTAATTGATGAGGGTAAAAGGGTAATTTGGTTAAGAGATCGAAAATACAATATTGTTATCGCGGTCTGCCTTCGTTTCATGGTCGCCTTCCTGTAGAAGAAAATCGTTACACTCTCAGACCGCCCCTCCCCCTCTCTCTCTCTCTCTCTCTCTCTCTCTCTCTCTCTCTCTCCCCCATTAAAATTTGAAAACCCTAGGAGAGAGCTCTAGAGATCATGAAGAGCAAGAAGCCACTGAAGTCTCTCAAGCTCTTGGTTCCTGCTGAAGAAACCCCCATCACCAACTTCTTGTAAGTAGCTGTTCTTTTTTCTCTATTTTAGATCGCTTCCGTGTTTACTTGATCGGTTTTTCTCTCTGTGTTCCATTTTTTTTTTCCTTCTTCTTGATTAAAGTAGGATCTGCTAAAGGACTTATGTTGGTCACATCTTATGATCGTTTGAGGTTTTCCCTGAATTTTAGTTTATTCTCTTCTTTTGGGATTTTGATAGTTAGGATGGTTTGATTTTCAGGACTGCGAGTGGCACATTTCAGGATGGTGATCTGCTCTTGAATCAGAAAGGATTGCGGCTGATCTCTGAAGAAAAGGAAAGTCTTGTACGTTTATTCGAATTCAGAACCAATATTATCAATTTTTTCATCATTTATGGATGTTTGGTTCTGTAACTAAAATGACCATTTATTGATATTGATAGTTTTCTTCTTTCTTTCTTTCTTTTTTTTAATGCTATTCCCATATCGAATTATACAGTTTCTGATAGGAAATGGGTCTTTCCATCTAAAATATACAATCCATGAAAAAACGGAAATATTTTTCCGAAATAGTTTGGGATTGATGTTGCAATTCTTTTAAGGAGTAACTAACTATCAGAAATAGTTAATCAAATCGTTAACTAACTAGCACAATCGAAATAAGTAATTGGTACAAACATACAAAGGGGATTTGAAGGATTGTCATACACAAATGCTACAGATTAAAGGATAGTCTGGGAATCTTAGGATATTGGGCTTACACCGTCTGCCACAGCCATTGCTATATAATGCTTGGAACTTGGAAGCCGGAACCCTATATAAGGATTAAACTTAAAAAGCATACTGAGAAGCATTACTAGTGTTTGCTGAAAACCTGCATGATAAAAAAATAAACATAGTGACATATAAGGTTGATGTGATGTCTGTATCTTTCACATAGATGGCAGTCTATCCCTGCATTAGCTAGGGACTCATCAAGATTGGTGTAGTGTTTATATTTGTACTCTTAACTTTACAGTATGGAATCTGTGTTCTACTTATATCATAGCTTGAAATGGAAACCATCTTTTATGGATTTACCTCTTCTATGGTTGTTTATATATACCTGATTTTCTCATATGGTTACATTTTCTGTCTCATTGAGCAGCCCACGGATGCTAAGGAGCTTGATTCCCAATTCTCATTGGAAGACCTTGAGACCATCAAAGTTATTGGAAAGGGCAGCGGTGGTGTTGTTCAACTTGTTCACCACAAATTGGTTGGAACGTTATATGCCTTAAAGGTCATTGTACTGGAGACACCTCCCCCCCCCCCCCCACACCCAATTACCTTTTTTTATTGACATGTATAGTTAGACTGTTATTGACTTTCCGGTTTCCAGGGTGCTCTAAATCCTTTAAGTGTTTGACAATTATTTTTCATCATAAGGTACATTGGCCTCTTGCTAGGGATAAATTTGACTGTAGGAAGTTTTTTATTACATGCTTTATTGAAGAAAAAAGGGGAAGAATTTACATAACCAATGCAGCATAGATATGAGAAAATCGAGCAAATTATATATGAAACTTCTTAGGGACAATTAGAAAGTTGACGAAATGATTTATTGTGCAGGTCATCCAGATGAATATTCAAGAGGATGTCCGTAAACAGATAGTACAGGAGCTGAAAATAAACCAAGCAGCACAGTGTCCACACGTTGTAGTTTGTTACCACTCTTTCTACCACAATGGGGTTATCTCTCTTGTTTTAGAATACATGGACCGTGGATCTCTAGCGGATGTACTTAAGCAAGTGAAAACAATTCTTGAGCCATATCTTGCAGTTCTTTGTAAGCAGGTTAATATATCCCCTCATTGTAGATTTTACATTTCCAAGAGATTGAGGTTCCTGCAATAGTGACAACATGTTTTATGTTTGTATTTCAGGTTTTACTGGGTCTTGTGTATTTGCACAATGAAAGACATGTAATTCATAGAGATATAAAGCCATCCAACTTGTTGGTAAATCATAAAGGGGAAGTAAAGATAACAGATTTCGGGGTGAGTGCCACACTTGCTAGCTCAATGGGTCAGCGGGATACATTTGTTGGCACTTACAACTACATGTCGGTGAGTTGAGTTATCATTCTTCGGTTTTTACACTTAAGTATAGAACCGGCTAGCCTAATTTTTTCATTGCTACTCTTTATCATGTCCGAAATCTTAGGCACATTGCACAGGTCTGCAATTATTTGAAGAGTTAAAGGTCTTTGTGTTTTTGTCTTTCAGCCTGAGCGCATTAGCGGAAGCAGTTATGATTATAGCAGTGATATTTGGAGTTTGGGCATGGTAATACTTGAGTGTGCTATAGGACGTTTTCCTTATATACAATCCGAAGAACAACAAGATTGGCCGAGTTTTTATGAGCTTTTGGAGGCTATTGTGGACCAAGCACCACCCTCTGCCCCTCAAGATCAATTCTCACCAGAGTTCTGTTCATTTATATCATCCTGGTATGGACCTGTTATCCTTTATGCAGTAACCAAGATGTATTTATATTATTATTATTATTATTTTTTATGGATAAGATGTGTTCATATTATTTGCAAACTTTTTTTTTTTTTTTGAATGGTAAACTATCATTTGCAAACTAACTTCCTTTGTTACATTTCAAGAAACCATGTCTAAAATTATTTTCCATCATCATGTTTCTGTACTTATGTCCAAGGGATAAAATTTTGACTTCAATGGATATTTTGCCCTAGGGAGTTATGAAATTTTATAGTTGTTCTGCTGGAATGTTTCAAAATAATGGAAATATCACTGTTAATCACAGTAAAAATTTGAAACATCGATGAATGTTAAGATAAGCATAATAACACAATCAAGACATAAAAAAATATATAAAAAAGCATCTATGTATAAATTAATCATATAGATAAATAAATGACTACCAGACATTTTATCTTATAGATGAATGGTATAACGTGTCAAATTGCTTTGACTACTTTACTTTATATGTCAACCTTAATTTTTTTTTTGTAATCCAGTTTTATGTAAAAAAAAAAAGGGCAGTCCCAGCGCACAAGGCTCTCGCCACTGCGGGGTTTGGGAAGGGTTAGATGTACGCAGCCTTACCCCTGCAAGCAGAGAGGCTGTTTCCGTGTCTCGAACCCATGACGCTCAGGTCACAATGGAGCAACCTTACCGATGCGCCAAGGCCCGCCCTCCATGTAAAAAAAAAGTTATAAATCTGAATTTATATATTATCATTCTTGATAATGTATAATTATTCATTACAATATTTACCACAAAGGATTAAAGTGCATTTGTAATTTTTGCTAAATCAACAAAACAATAATGATGTAGGATAAATGTGAACAACCAAAAGCCTCAAGTAGTTAACAAAGTAACAATACGGAAGCATGATATCAATGTACACAACCAAGAATTGAACTTTAAAATCACAAGTAGCCACAAAATTTAGAAAATCAAAGAATAGAGATATAGAGAAGGAATTAGGAGGGTTTAGAATTGAAAATGAGAAGAAAATAGGAAGAAAT
>JAOXJP010000017.1:2059965-2071221 GCA_025762735.1 Platanus orientalis
CATCACTTTCTTTGTCTCACTACCCTATTTCCCTAAAATCTCTCCCTTTACAAGTTTCCGTTATTATTAATTGGTTTGTATGTTAATATGATTTTTAAATTTAATTGCTCTTCTTTCTATCATTCACTTCTACAATATCTAAACTTTTTTTTTCATTTTTATCGCTATATTCTTCTCTCTTTATTAATTTTTCAATCTTAAACTCAATTATTATTTTTCAATTTGGTTTCATTAATCTTCATTAATTTTTTAATATTATTTTGTAATTTGGTTACATTAATAATTATATTATTAATTATTTTTGTTCATTTTTTAAATTTTAAATGTTTATCTTAAAGGACTTACATATCCATTTTGTTTAATTGATATTTTTCAGGTTTTTATTTTATTTTTATTTATTTTTAACATCCATTAGTCACTCAACCATGCTTACACGGGTTCATATTCTAGTTATTTATTATTATAAATTTTTTAACGAAACCGAGTTTTCAACAAGTTGAGCTCAATAAAGCTACGCTCAGCTCACCAAGGAAACGAGCTTAAATCAAGGCTCAGACTCAGCTTTGTGAACTTAAAACAGGCTTAAGCTCAGCTCATTGACAGCCCTAACCACAACAACAATTTCAGTCACTTGCATAATCACGTCATGGCTTCTACAGTCGGTTTCACTGTTCTGGAACCCCATCTTTGGAGGGGAGCAGATGGGTCCATGCTTGGCCTCTGGCTGTTCACCCCATCATCGACCCCATGGAACCCACTTTAAGTTGGAAAGGCTTTTCTACGCTCGGCATACAAAAACGCCTAAGTCAACTGGCGGCCACATCAGCATCAGAAGTGTTTTACACACTCCCCAAAAAGTGAAAATTACTTTCAGCACTGATGTTTTCACCCGCTTGACCATCAGCGGACTCGGCACAGGTTAGGGGTCGGCGTATAAAATCCTTGCCGCTTTAAGTAAAGGCCTAGGTAAGAAGAGTTGCTTCATGTGGAGCTGTAGCATTGCTGTAATCCCACTGAAACTTGCCTGATTATATTATAGGCCAATTCGTTTAGAGAAAGAAAGGTAGTTTGTAGTTTAAGGTGGTAAGACTTGGATTGGGAAGTTATTTAATGAAGTGATCCTGTATTAGTTATTAATAATTTTCAAGGGATTGATAATTTATATTATGTATGCCCATTACTTCACAGAATATTCCACACTCACATGCAATCAGACATAAAGAAGAGTAGAAATGATCAGATTCCATATCATGGTCCACATCTAATGGGGTTGGAACCCACCACCCATCTAAGTCAAACCTTTGTATACGTGACTCAGTAGATTTTTTTGGGTGAATATGGAACCATATTAAGCCGGGGCCACGCCTAGAGAATTACAAAAGTCTAACCTTATAGAGTCCTCAAGTCACATACGGGGACGAGTGGACCACTCAGAGAAGGACCCACAACTAAGCCCAAAAGTAGCCAACACATGCTCTGACTAGTTGGCATTGCTCCTAATCAAAGAAAAAGATGTTACACTCAAACAATTAGAGATCAGGCCTCTAACTGAGCACGGCCAAGAGGAATCAGCTCCCATTAAATATGAGATAACATTTCTACACTCCCCTTCAAAAACAACCTTTCTTAGTCCTAAACCCCGGGTTTTAAACAGGCCTAATATGGCAGCCCAATATTCAGCTACCACAGCCAACCCACACATACCCACTCCGTCTAGGTAAACAAAAATGAACCATCCTCTTTACACCACCCAAGATTTGGTGCACCCGCTTAAAAGAACGTCTAAGGTTCGCCCTAAATCAGGGGTGGACACATCAATGCCAAAAAATAAAAAGCATCACACACCCCCCCCCCCCCAAAAAAAAAAAAAGTGTAAATCACTTTTTGACGCTAATGTGTCCACCCTGATGTAGGGATGATGTGTCCACCCAAATTGATTCCCTGACTTGTGCTTGAGTCAACTCGGCTTAGTCACCAAGTCAACTCAAGGAATCGGCAAACTTTGCTTTTAGGTTGAATTATTAGGCATCTCATTCTCAGACTCAGACTACATCACGTGAACTTTGTGACCGTATTTTGTAGTGACATGCTAGTGGGACCTCAGACCCAAAACAAGTATAAGAACCTGGTCGGGATGGACTTAGTTAGAGCCATGGTTGATAGAATTGCCAAAGTGAATTCAAAGCAGATATAGATGCATTCGTATTTGTATTTGTTTAGTTAATTGAATATTAGATATAAATTTGAATATCTACGAATATTTAAAAATAGAATCCACATTCTTATTCATTTATTTAAATGAATTTTGGATATAACCTATTACACTTTCTATCAGAAAAATAAGATTTTGACCGATGACATATTTTGAGGGGTTGTCAAAACTTCTCATAGTATTCTATAAGAACGACAATTGCAGGCTTCGAATGGATTCACAAAATTTTTGAACAAATTTACATAAATGACTTTCTCCTCTTCGTTAACATCAAGTAGAAACTATTCAATATCAATCCAACATGCCCATACAGGTTGTCTGGCTAAAGAGAATCTAGACAAAAAAATGTCATTCTTGTTGATTAATTTGGGTGTACTTGGGTGTGTTTCTCTTAGGAGACCTTGTGACCTTGTTGCTGCCATAGAAATATTGAAACTGGTGGTGATGCTTGTAAGAAACATGAATTCTTTCGTGGTCGTCTCATCACTAGACTCTATAATTAAGACCTTTGGCCAGTCTCTCCAAATTTCGTTCTTCCCTCTTCAACAACACCGTCCCCAAATTAAGGATTTTGATTCTTCTGAAACATCTAGGCAATGATGTTTATTTACCTAAATATCATTGTCTCATGAGACATAACTAACATATATAATGGTGCATTGGAATAAGCTCTTGCACAAAGTGTCTTAGGGCTTAATGTTGCCTTCTAAACAAAAGACAAGACAAGACTAGGTGGAAGAGAATTGATTCCATCACTATTTCTCTCCTATAATGATTTACCAAATCATCCTTCTTTATCATGCCCATAATTGTGTTTTCTTATTTATTTACTAAACTAAAATCTTTTCATATATAGATAATATTAATCAGAACATATATATATACATATCCGCATTTGATTCGTTTATAATTGAATATTTATTAAATGAATCGGATATAGATGCATCCATATTCGCCTTAATCAAATCAAATATGGATGCTTAGGTGGATAGTTGACAACCATACAAGCAACTTCTCTTTTTCTTTCTTGGAACAAATCTTTTGTCCAAGATTTTGTATGCATAGGGATAAAACTGTAAGAACGGTTTTCAAATGAAAAAAAATAATAATAATAATAGCCACCCATAAAAATGGAGTGTATAGGGTTAAAACTGTAAAAACAGTATTCAAATGAAAAAATAGGTACTCATAAAATGGTGTATAGAGTTAAAACCGAAAGAGTGTTCAAATGAACATTGCTCCCTAGTTAAAAGAGGCACCAAATTCGCACACAAAAATTCTTCATTCGTCAGCCTATGGTGAGAGGACAACACAGGGCATACAAAATCCTGGACAGAACATTTGTTTCCTTTCTGCGTTGGTAAAACAAAGTAACTAATAAATAAGAACAATAATATTGTGACCAAAATTGTCCGTGAACATGTAGAGGTGTATAGGGTTAAAAGTGTTCAAATAAAAAGTAGGAGCCCAAAAAAGGCACCAAATTAAAAAAAGCACATCACCTATCAGCTTGTGGTGCAGTCAAAGAGGGTCCCAGAACATTTGCTTGGACACCAAAAATAGCTTTTTAACTCGCTAAGATAGATCAAAGTCATCGAACAATCACCAAACTACAAAGAAAGCAGACCAGCCCATGAAATACTTGCGCTGTGGCCATCTCTAATCAATGAACAGGAAAGGCAATTTTCTCCTCTCCTCTTCTAGGCTTATAAAAATAATCATCATTTTTAAATGAAAAAAATAGAAATGAATAATAACAATAAGACAATGATTGAGCCACAAGGCATAAATATTGAGTTAGCCATGGCCATTTTGACCTTTTTGGTTTTCATGCTCAAATTCAATATTTAGAATGCATACCGATAGATGGCATCAGCAACGCCGTCTTCATCATTGCTGGAACCAATCACATTGGCCACAGCTTTTGCCTTCTCCGATCCATTACTGAGAGCAACGCCCAGAGAAGCCAGCTCAAGCATCTCGACGTCATTCTCCCCGTCACCAATTGCCATTATCTGATTATCAGTGGTAGAATGAGGGAGTGAATTCACAGCTATTCGTCTCCAAAAACAAGATGTTTATAAGCAAATTAGGTTAACTTCCATATTGACAAGTATGCCTCTCCATCTCAAGATGACAGGCCAGTAGGAGCCATCATTGTTTATATTTGTGTTAAAATATTGGGTAGGAGAGTTTAAGAGCATCAGATATTGATCCATGCACAGCTACATATACTGAGCACAGATGCTATATTAAACCAATTATATTCCAAAATCCTAAGCTTCTAATAGCATTTCCCAAGCCCTTTACACAGACAATGATAAAGATTTCCCCACAATTACCAGATACTCCTGATTGAATACTGAACTTGACCACCATCATATGATGACTATGGGATTTAAGAGGGTGTGGTGTCAGTGAAATTTAGGGAAAAGATTGAAAAAAGCATCACAAAGGGAAGAAATATTGTTGGTTCCTACCTCATTTGTTGTCACCCCAAGGTGATCCAACAGCATTCTTACTCCACTTCCTTTTGAGGTTCCAGGGGGGACAATTTCAAGCATATCAGGCTGTGCTTGGATGACACCAGCACGCCCTTTTGTTGCTTCTGACCAATATGGCCGCAAAGTTGTGGCCACCCCCTCAGCCGTGTCAACGTAAACCAGCTTCTGTAAATCCAAAAAGATGCAAGGCATCAATAGAACAAAAAAGCATAAGCTACAGCAGTTATAGAAGATCATGTTGTTTCAGTTGTTCACTTGTGAATCATGGGGGGAAAGGAGTGCCAACTGGTAGGGCTAGACATTGGCATTTCGACAAACATTGTGTACTGCCTAACTAGAAGGTATCTTTGTTAAGAAAAAAAAAATCACAGACGCACCTTATGTTCATCAATTTCACTTTCTAGAGAGCATGTTTGAAACATAAAATAGGACTCGGTTGAGCAGTGAGAAACAGGAAATTCTGAGAACTAAGATTTTATGCTTGAACTCTCAAGATGATGTCAATCAAACTTAAAACAAGTTTCCTAAACATGATCATACAAAGAGTACCTCCCAGTCACTCTTTAGAAGGCCAATCTAATTGTTTGCCCTTCCAGTACTATTTCTTCTTCTACAAAATATGGATGTAAATGTAGTAATAAATACTCTGATCTTGTGGTGATTTACTGTGATATTGATATCAATCAATATCATGGCCATTTATCAACAACATACCTGTATGTCAGCAGCAGCTAAGAGGTGCTCAACCGAAGGCATAACCTCTGCCTGTAAAGGAATGCCCACTTTCTCATGAATTTCTCATCAAATATTTGAAGGAACAAAAATCCAACAGTGTATTCCCATACCTTTGGCTCATGATACACAGTATGAAGAGACTCAATCACAGGGTGATCAAAAAGTGTAAAGCATCGATCCTGGCCAAATGCTACAAGAGGAACCTTCTTCTCCCAAGAGTACATAAATGCCTGCAATTTAGAGAATAAGGACCGTTTATTTATAATTTAGACATACTTCCCATAAAAGTATTTCATTATTGAGATTTTTCAGAATAATTGAAAACAGAGGGATTTTATGAAGCTTATAACTTTTGCAGTCATGCATCTTGTGACAGAGCAACATAGCATTGCATTTGTGAAATAACAATGACATAAATGGCAAACTCAAAAATTACGGAGGACTAATGATGTCAGATGCATGTGGTTTGCAGAAAATAGAAGAAATAAGCATGCAATACAAAAGATTGAAGAGATCACATTGGATTACCCAAAGTAATGGAAGAATATAACAAAATTCCTACCCTCAGCTAAATAAGGTGATTTAGTAATGATCTTAGCATTATGCAAGAATAGTCCAATAACCGTATAAAGAACTAACAAACAAGTTGAACACAATCTAAGTAATATCTATATTCAAGTAATGAAATAATCCACCAGTCATGAGAGAACCATATTTCCAATTAGTGAGAATAATCAATTCAGCAATGCTTATTTCTGAGTATTTGTGATCAACAAAATGGGCCAATCCAATTGAAGTTATAGGAAAAATGTGGCTGCTGGTTGGTGGGGACTCAAAGTGATGCGGACATCATGACTGGGATAATGATTGGGCCATGTTCACGGTCATTTTATTTTATTTCTTTTAAGTTCTTTATGTAATTGTGTCTCATGTAAAAGGGGGCACAGAATTTTGAGGGTATTTAGTCCGTAGGAGTTATTTGAGGATAATTTTGTTATTATTAGTAGTGTAGGGTTATTTTTGTCATGGGATTAGCAGAGAGGGGTATTTTAGTATTTGCATTATGTAAGGTGTAATAAGCCTAGTCGTAGGGACTATAAAATACCCGACACGACCAACACTCCTTTAATGATGAATAATAATATTTTTGCTCATGTTTTGGTCTTCTTCTTCCTCTTGCTTGCTACAACTAAAAAACAACAAAACTCTAAAATGAGTCTAAGATCATTCCTAGTTTAACGGTGGTAGTTGAGGCTACTCCCTCTCCCCTTGGGTCAAAGGTCCTCTTCCACCTTCTAAATTTTTCTTTTTTGATATAATCTCTATTTTTGACTTTATGGGGTGAAGCTGAAGAAATCCCTGAGGGATTGATTTTTGTCAAAAAGATATTGATATTTAGGGTATTCTCATCACCTTACACATGTTCAAGATTAAAGCTCAAATCAGAAAAGTTCATTCAACACTTTCCAAGACTTAACAAGGTTTTTTTGTAGAAGCAAAGCAGTCCAAACACTTCATCCAAGACCTAGAAAATTTTGGATTTTTGAAATCTCCACTTTTGGGCATGCTTTGATTTTGGGTATTGACATCTAACATCTTCAAGGAGACATTCTACATCAAAATCAGGTAATGATCTCTCTCATCTGACTCTTTCAAATCTCTGATAGTAGGCACTTTTAACCTATTTGGCATATAGTTGGATTTGAGTTTCTTTTTCTTTAGCCTAAATTGATCATCCCTAAAATATTATGATTGACAAAATATGTTTTTGATTCATTTTTATTTATTCATACATTCTCTAGGGTAATCCAGGTTGTTTCTCTTTCCTTCAGCCTAATTTAGACTCTTTGAGAAAATTTTCAGACAATATTTTGGGCTTATGCCTAAGCCTAATTTCTCTTTCCCCAAAATAATAGAACATTAGACTTAGGTCTTTGATTGTTTATTAATTTTACAATCCCTAATTCCCTGGTTGCATATGAACTTAATTTAAAGAATTGTCAAATTTAGTGTGTGTATGTGTAAGTAGGAATTTTGTTTATATTTTATCATTACTCTTACAATTTTATTCCTAACTCCTTATGCACACACCAACTAGCCTATATGCATGCTACATCAAATTTGGTATCAGAGCTTAGGTTAGGATTTCCGTTACCCGTAAATTGCATTTTAGGTGTAGTTTATGCATGTTAGGTTAGTTTGTAATTTTTGCATATTTTAATTTTAAGCTTACTCATTGCATTGCATATTTTAATTTAATTCACAGCATTGCATATGTTATTTTTTTTAATTTTATTTAGCATCCTTAAGTAATTTTCCGTGCTTAGGTTTTTATTTTAATTAAAAAAAATTAGAATCCATGCATTCTTTTGGGGAGTTCTACGGTCACTATCCCTAGTCCTTGGTGTATATCTACTAGGTCCAAACTAGGCTAGCATACCCAAGATGTCCCTAAGAGAGAGGATTAGCTCCTAATTGTTTAAGACTACCATCCAAACCAGGGATCCATGACAGTTAGAGTGTATATTTTTTATGGACAGCCAGATCCCAAGCATTTCTTGGATTGGGTTAGAGAGATGGACCAACTTTAACTAATATGATATCTCCCCTCACAAGCAAGTTAAATTTGCCAAGACGAAACTAGTTTGGTCAGCTCAATTCTACTGAGAGTCAATTGAGCAAGAGATTTATTGGGGATATGAAAGACTCATTACTAGTTGGACAGACATGGCGAAGTAAACTCAGAGAGAAATACGTTTCACGTTATTATCAAACTCGACTTCTTGAGTAGTACAACGCAGTTCACCAGGGTTCATCTAGAGTAGCGGACTACATTACACAGTTTGATGATATTAGATTGAGATGTGAAGTCCATGAGATGTCTAATACGACCATCACTAGATTCAAAGAGGGACTTAGATCTATTCAAAAGGAGCACATACGTTACTTCATCGTCACTTTAGAGCAGGTCTACCAAATAGCCCAGGACATGGAGATTTATTTGAGGCGTCCTATTAGTGGACAGCCATCCACACCAAGTCCTAACACCTCTAGACTTGACCCTACTCCTAAACAGTGTCCTAATTAGTTAGAGCATTTTTTGCTTCTATTAGACACTGTGTACCAAGCTGAGTCACAGGAGGATCTGTCATTAAATGGAGTGAGAGCTAATGAGTCATATGCCCCTCTTGTGATGGAGGTCCGTGGTGATGATGAGGATGACATCGATGAGGTTGTTGATCCTCTCGAGGCTCCAAGTGATAATGAGTGGAGTTAGACTCTCAGGAGTTTAATTAGGAGGTTCAGGGAGTTCAGGAGAGTGCATCCATAGAGACCTTAGTGTCTAGTTCTTTTGTACCTAACCTGACCATGATACGTCTGTAAAGACCTTGGTATCTAGTTCTGTTGTACCTGACCCTGACCATGGTACATTTGTAGAGGTCTTCGTGTATAATTCTACTGTGCCTGACCCTGACTCTGATACTGGGTAGGAGATTCATGTGGTCCAGGAGATTCATGTAGTCCAGGAGGTTCAGGAGGTCCAGTTGAGTGTACCCATAGCACTGATAGAGTTTAGACTTGTTGAACCTGAACCTGAGCTTGATATTATTTTAGACACTACGTTGTGTCTTCTGTCTGAGGGAGAACCACTTGTGCCCAAAGTATACATATTTGTTGAGGAAGTGGTTCATACTCCTATGGTATTCATTTCCTTAATACCTCTCTGGGACTTAGTTTTTAGCTATTTCTGGAAGGTACTATGGAAGATGAAGGATGTATTGGGTGGCCAATTATCACATGATTATCATCCACCTATTGATGAGTGTCTTGAGATGGTAATCAAAAGTCATGGTCCTTTACTAAGCTTAGAGAGTTTACTGAGATATTTGATCAGTGAGAACCTCAAGACATGGGGTAGTGTTCTGTCTATCACAGAGTTTCCATACATTAATTCAATCAATAGGATAACTAACATGAGTCAGTTAGAGATTGTCATATTTAGTAGACCCAGGGTTCCTATAGACTTTCTATCTATGTTTGCATTTCATTGTCCATTTGAGTCTACATTTGCATTGGCATTGCATTTTCCTTCACTACACTAGGAGATCAGGTATAGAATTGTTATGAGTAATGCGAGATATAAATGGTCAGCTGATTTACACTGTTCGCATCGCGACTTTCAGGTCGGTGATTTAGTTATATTTCAATTGCATGTGAGGAGTTCGAGACTTTACAAAGTTCGGAACAACATTGGACCTAATATATATGTTTTGGATATTCTGACTACTTTGGAGATTAGCCCTATCTTTTTTGTTGAAATTCTTGTACCCTATCATAGCCATTCTATACCCCGTTCATCAGCCTTTTGCAGTAATTCAAACCTTAGATCTTCAATCTCCCTAGTTTGTGCCACTTTTGCCAGCAGTTACTACTTGCATGGAGAAGATTGAAGCCATATTAGAGGATCAGATCATTTCTACTCAACGGGGAGGTTATCAAAGATAACTCGTCAAGTGGAAAGATCGACTAGAATTTTGACAGTATTTGGTTGACAGAGAACGAGTTGCAGCAAATTGACAGTGATATTCCAGATCAATATAGCAACCGTTTATCGTCAAAGGCGACTCTTTCTCAGGAGGGGAGAGTTGGTGCGGACATCATGACTGGGATGATGATTGAGCCATATTCACGGTCATTTTATTTTATTTCTTTTAAGTTCTTTTTGTAATTGTCTCATGTAAAATGGGGCACAGAATTTTGAGGGTATTTTAGTCCGTAAGAGTTATTTGAGGGTACTTTTGTTATTATTAGTCTTATAGGGTTATTTTTGTCATGGGATTAGTAGAGGGGGGATATTTTAGTATTTGCATTACGTAGAGTGTAATAAGTTTGGCCATGGGGGCTATAAAAATACCCCACACAACCAATACTCTTTTTTATGATGAATAATAATATTTTTGCTCATGTTTTAGTCTTTTCCTTCCTCTTGCTTGTTGCAATTGAAGAATAACAAAACCCTAGAATGGATATAGGATCATTCCTAGTTTAACAATGGTAGTGGAGGCTACCCCCTCTCCCCTTGGGTCAAAGGTCATCTTCCACCTTCTTAATTTTTCATTTTTGATATAATCTCTGTTTTTGACTTTCTGGGGTTGAGCTAAAGAAATCCCTGAGGAATTGATTTTTGTTAAAAAAAATTATTGATATTTGAGGTATTCTCATCACCCTGTACATGCCTAGGATTGAAGCTCAGATCAGAGAAGTCCATTCAACACTTTCCAAGACTTGACAGGGTTTTTTTGCAGAAGCAGGGCAGTCTAGGCACTTCATCCAAAACCTGAAAATTTCTAGATTTTTGAAATCTCCACTTTTTGACACACTTTGATCTCCGATATTGATAGCAAACACATCCAACATCTTCAATGATGCATTCTTCATCAAAATCTGGTATTAATCTCTCTCATCTAGTTTTTTTCAAATTTCTGATAATAGACACTTTTGGCATCTTTGACATATGGCTGAACCTGAGTTTCTTTTTTTTTGGCCTAAACTGATCATCCCTAAAATATTATGATTGATAAAATATGTCTTGGATTCATTTTTATTTATTCATACATTCTCTAGGGTAATCCAAGCTACTTCTTTTTCCTTCAGCCTAATTTAGGCTCTTTGGGGAAATTTTCACTCATAATATTTTGGGCCTAAGTCTAAGCCTAATTTCTCTTTCCCCAAAATAATAGAACATTAGACTTAGGTCTTTGATTGTTTATTAATTTTGTAATTCCTAATTCCTTGATTGCATAT
>JAOXJP010000017.1:2078260-2094642 GCA_025762735.1 Platanus orientalis
GCCATATTCAAGCGACTCGACGTCCCCAAATTTCCAACAACAGAGAAAGAAGAGAAGAAAAAAAAAAGGAGAAAAAGAGAGAGCATGAGAAAGAGAATGAAGGAGAGGGAATAGAAGAGGGTGTGGAAATGAGGGAACCATAGGGAGCACGACCAGGTAAGTAGGGCATGTTCTGTAGTTAAAATTTCTCCAATCTTCTGTATTTTCTTTAATTATTTGGGGATTTTTCTTTATAAACAAGTTAGGAGGTGAATTGGGGCAATTCTCTTGTAGAATATGCAAAAATTTCTGGAATTTTGAATCATTATATATGATCAATCGATGAGGACACTATGCTCTGTTTTGGGCAGAAATTTAGACAACTTTTGGAACCCACAAAACGTCGGGGTTGGAATGCCCCATCCTGCATGATTGGAAAGAAGAAAAAAAATGGGTTGAAAGCCCTTTTAATAATTTTGGAAAGGTGTAGAACACACTTACGGTTTAGGTTTTAGTTGAGTTCTATCTATTAGGGATTTCTACAATTTATAGTAAAGGTAAAAATTGATGTAAGAATGGGTAATCTTCGTAAAGTGGATATCCTAGCCTTCCTTTTAGTTGAGAAGCATGTTTTGTGGGATGAATTATGCTTAAACATTGAATTTCTAATCCTCACAATTGCTACACATTATGTAACTAAGATTTGGGTTCTGCTTTGTGGACTTCAAAAGTACTCAAATGTGAAGTCTTTTGCAGTCAAGGTGTATTCTGTTAAAAATTATGAAAAATCTATATATGATGGTAGTTGATTTTAATAATTTTAGAGTAAGCATCCTTAATATTAGTTGTTTAATATCATGCTCCCCAAGTTCTTATATGTATTGGATTGTATCTTCATGAATCTAATATGCTACTTGGATTTTATGGTTCTGTAAAAAGAATTGAGAATCATTAAAGTCAACTTTGGGTTAGATTTGGGACCAATATCCAGCCCAAATTACAATGGATATATATACATATGGTTGAAGTTGTGATGAGGACATCGGGTCCAGGTACAAGTTCCAAGTCTACCAGAAGAGGCGTAGGAGAGATGTGCCCATGATGTGGCTTTAGTAGAGTTTTTATTTTATTTTGTGTCTCTTGTTCGAGGGGGACACATGTTTGTGAGGGTAGTATTGTCTTTAGTAGTTGTTTAGAGGTATTTTCGTTATTATTTGTAGTTAGGGGTATTTCTATCATAAGAGTAGTGGACAGGGGGTGTTTTTGTCCACTTTCTATTTTATGTACACAGTCCTAGCCGTGGAACTCTATTTAGAAAGCCCACGACCAAGCTTTTAACTCATGCAATAAGACTTGAATTTTTGTTAACGTAACTTCATCTTCTTCCTTATGTGTGCTACAAGATGGAGACCCAAAACCCTGGAATGGGACTAGGCCCCCACCTAGTTTAACACTAGTGGTGAAGGCCACTCCTTCCCCTTCGGTTAAAGGTCCCCATCTCCTTCTTCTTCTTCTAATTTTTTCTCTAATTTTCTTAAGTTGTACTGTTGCTAGAATTGTGTTAACTTCAAAGAATCATCACCAATCGTCAAAGTCAAGAGTTGTTGGTGATCAAATACCTCCAGAAGATCCTCTAGGGGCAGACGGCACAACCCATATTCACCTCTTATTGTAGCAGGCAGTTTTGAGAAAGTTTCACACTGATTCCAACCAACCAGGCGTGAATACCTACAACAGAGTGCCTGTACGAGATCGCCTGTCAATAGCAGATCACCACAATTTTGCAAAGTTGGTCTTCTCTTGGGTTGTCCTAACCCTTGTAAGATCCTAGAGGACTAAGAGTGCTAGCAAGAATTTGTTTCAATTATTAACAATACCTGATTGAAGTTCTGCCAAGTGTGAAAACATAGGAATCAAATCATCTTAGAAGAATGAACACCAAACCCTAACAATGGGTGATCTGCTCGAGTGGAGTCATCCAGGGTATTCCAGACCCCTATACGATCCATCAGGAAGTGTTCAACCATTAAAAATTTTGAATTTTTGAATTTTGTAGCCGTTAGAGATCTTCTCAGGCGTGAACACTATTAGAAAAGTGATTTCAAAAGATTGCCCCTTACTCTTACATGACAAAAGCTTTGGTTGAGCCAACTTCCCAGGGTGTACTAGACCCTTGGACGATCCTAAGTGATAGACCCCACCTCCGAAAACTTCTTTGATATAAAAACCCAAGCTTGGATTATCAGAACCAAGCGGCACCTCATTCTACAGGCCTAGAAAATTCAAAATTTTTGGAAAACCAAAAATTCAACCCTATGGCCCTAGATTTCAATCGCAAACTCCCTTAACATCATCACGGAGCTATTCTATATCAAAATCAGGTATTGGTTCTTCAATTTTGACTCTCTTTTCAAATTCATAAAAGTAGGACTTTTTGGCATGTTGTGGCAGATGGCTAGATATGAGTTTACAATTTTTTTGCCTAAACAGATCACCTATACAATATTGTGATTGCCTAAATATATTATTAAATCCATCTTTAAGCCTCTCATACCCTTCCTGAAATTATTTAGCCTATTTCCCTTAATTTTGGCTTGATTTACGCACTTTTTGGGTCTTGCCTAAATTTTTCTCATTACTAAATTTATGTATCTTACTGATAATTCAAGCATATTAATTAGGTCTTTAATTGTTATTAATTCTGTGAGCCCTAATTTTTCTATTGCATGCTGAGCTTAATTTAAAGAACTACCTTAAATTAGCATGTGGACTTGCGAGTAGGAATCTTGTTTATTTTTCTTCATTACTTTAGTAATTTTATTCTTATCTCCTATGCACACACTCACTATTCTACATGCATGTTGCATCAAATTGAGTAGGAACATGATGGCTAATATGCTCTGCCAGGCTAATGTGTTTGTCTACATGTGCTAGTTTGGGTTGGAATGGTCATTGTACTAATATAGCCGAATGTTGTATTAAGTTACTGCCTGAATTAGGACAAATTCATATTTTACGCTTAGGGTATATGAAGTGATCTCATGATTACATGCTAGGGGTTAATGCCTAAAAATAGGCTAAACCATTGTTATTTTACATGCATTAAGGAATGCCTAACTAGGAGGTGTGTTATTATGTTCATATACTTGAAATGGATGTCGGGATTTGCCTAAACGGTAATATGGTTATATACATTGTGATAATGATTACCTTAAGTGAGCCAAGGCACCTAATAAAGGCCTAAAGCAGATCCTTGTTGGAGAACCCACCGAGGTGAGGTGTGTTGTCTAGATTCGTTGTTGAACAGGAGTTCATAAACTCTGTGCTACTACCAGGGAACTATTGGGGGGCACATAAAGTGTTGAAAGGTAAACCCTCAAAGTTAGAGGTTTGATTTATTTCCTTAGAGTTTGGGGTTGTTTCAAATAACGTGGGCAAGGGTGGAGCCTCTTTTGTTGCTAGACTTATATATATATATATATGGGGTTCTTATGAACCTAAATTCGATGAGACTCTAATTGATTTGTTGGGATTGAGTTAGAGTATTTATTAGCATTATTGGGGTAGGTTTCACTGCATTAGAGCATTTATATCTATGTATTTAGTTGCATACACAACATTGAATAGATTGAAGAGTACATAATTCTAATAGTCTTCTATAATACTGATGATGGCATGTATACTTCTTTATTGATCATGATTCCATTTAATGGAGTTAACGATAATCGGGAGGGGCAGATTGTTAGGCCAGAAAGGCGGGAGGGGTTGGTTGGGAATAAGGAATATTGGGAAGGGCAGAATGTTCTGCCAGAAAGGCGGGAAGATTGGTTGGAAATAGGGATTATCGAGAGGAGGATACTGACATGTTTGAAAGGCGGGAGCAACTGCATAACATTATGGATGAGAGGGAGGGGCCTGTTATTATGCCTAAAAGACATGAGAGGCAGAACGACGTTCTTGACATTCGGGGGCAGGGGACAGTTAGGGCTTGTCAGGTGGTGGAACCAGGGGAGGACCATGCGAAGGGTGAGGGCCTGAGTATTCAGAGGTCGCAAAGCAACGCGTGACAAAGGAAAAGAAGTGGTTGAATGAAGAGCTGGGTCAATATATGGTAGTCCAGACGGAAGGGACGTTGATTTGCACCGGTGGTAGGGGTGAAGAATATGCCCGCGTGGATGATTTGCTATCTGAGGCTCAGGTGAAGTTGTATGAACATTCTATGCCATTGGGGGGTGGTACGAAGTTTGATTGGAAGGGACACATTCTGGGGAACTGGGTTATGGGATGGAGATTTTATAAGATTCCTGGATAAGGATATGTCTAAGGGTCTGTCAGGCGGGGTAATTCAGCTTCCAGCTGGGCTACTGGAGGGAAATGTATATGGGTTAGATAGGAGAGAAGGTATGGAGGACCCTGCGATAAATGATATGAGGATTGGAGGGGGACATACCTCCAATTCGTCTAAGGGGGTTGTGTACTCGGTGGTAGGGAATGTGGGGGTCGCATGGTTGGGAAGCTGAAGTCAGCCCTCCTAAGCCTGCTTTCTATTGATCCATTGGGGAGTTAGTCAAACTGGACCATGGTAGGATATCTGATCTAGTGGCTTGGCAGGAGACGGAGTTAGATGCAGTTCCGATTACGAAGGTTTATGAATGGGTCCTAGAGAAGATGGGAGTCGTTAGTGAGGTGCTGGGGGTATCTTTTGACAGGATGGAGCAAGCAGCCTGGGAGTTGTTCGTTGAACTTGAAAGAAGATCGAAGACTCATAGTGAGACAGTGAACTTAAGAGGTAAGCAGGCTTCGAAACGCATATGACAAGAAGTCAAAAACCTAAGTTGGGGAGTATCATACATGAAAAAGGGCAAGATGGGGTCAATGTCAGCAAGGAAGACCAGGGGTAATAGAGCTAGTGATCCATGAAGTGCCACATTTTATCCTAGAATGTTAGGGGATTAGGGGATCCAGATAGAAGAAGACTGGTGAGGAAGATGGTTCCAAAGAATTATCCGGAGATTATTTCCCTGTAGGAAACTAAACTAAGACAGGTGGATATGAGTATTGTGACTAGCCTATGTCCCTTTCAGAATCCTGGGTGGATTACTCTACCTTCTGTGGGGGCATCGGGGGGGATTCTTATGAAATGGAATAGGGAGTTGGTGGACTACGACGTGTCGTGGGAGGGAGAGTACTCTATCTCTATAGTGGCTGCATTGAAAGGGGAGAATCAGAAATGGGTGGTCTCTAGTGTGTATGGCCTAGCTGGGAGAGCTCATCTGGAGGAGTGCCTTACAAAGTTGGGAAGAATTCGGGAAAGTTGGGATCTTCCATGGTGCGTGGGAGGTGATTTTAATGAGTTCCTTTTTTATGGACGAGAGGAACAGGGCTCTGCGAAGAACTAAGGGGATGGACTTATTTTGTGACTTTGTTGATGAGTACAAGCTAATAAATTTACCTATCTTGGGAGCCAAATATACTTTGTCCAACTTGCAAGATAATCCGGCCCTCAGCAAACTGGACCGACTCCTTATTTCAGTGGATTGGGAGGAATATTTCATGCCAACAACTGTACGGGTGTTACCAAAGACTAGATCTAATCACATGCCTATTCTTCTTAAAGGAGGGGAGGAGACTTTGAGTTCTGAGCCTTTTCCTTTTAAGTTTCAAAATATGTGGTTGTTGCAGCCGGCTTTGTTGATTTGGTTCAGGGCTGGTGGGAGTAGGTGGGGGTTTGGGGCCCTCTGGGGCAAAGATTTCACCTGAAACTTAAAGGGATTAGAGATTGCCTTCAGGTTTGGAATCGCGAGGTGTTTGGTAATATAGAGATGCGGAAAAAAAGATGCATGGAGGGTATTCAAGAATGGGACAAGAAGGAGGAGTCGGAGGGGTTGCTTGAGGAGGAAAGAAGATCAAGAAATGACCTTAGATCGAAATATGAAAGGGTCATGGCTATGGAAGAAGTGATGTGGCGGCAGAAATCCAAAGTGTTGTGGTTGAAAGAAGGAGATAATAACACCAAGTTCTTTCATAGAATGGCAAATGCTAGGAAGAAAATTAATGGCATCCATGGTGTTGGTAGTGAGGTAGTGGAAGATGTGGAGGAGTTTATTCGAACTCTATATACAAAGAACAGACAACACTGTCCAAAGGTGGATGGCTTGGTTTTGCCGCAATTGGAAGAAGGTCAGGCGTATTGGTTGGAAAGACCATTTAAGGAAGATAAAGTTAAGGCAGCGGTTTGGAATATGGATGGTGATAAGGCTCCTAGCCCAGATGGATTCACGATTGCATTCTATAAAACTTGCTGGGAGGTGATTCATGTGGACCTTATGTTGGTTGTGAGGGATTTCTATGAGAGTAGCTTTCTGGACAAAGGAAGTAATGTCACTTATATCGCTTTGATCCCGAAGGAGGGAGCTGATTGCCTCTCAGACTTCAGACCGGTTAGTCTGGTGGGTAACACCTACAAAATTATATCCAAATGCCTAGCCTTGAGGCTGAAACAAGTGCTCCCAACGATTGTGTCAAATGAGCAAGGTGCTTTTCTGCAAGGGAGATCTATGGAGGATGGAGTCTTGTGTGCGAACGAATGCTTAGATGCTAGGCTCAGGGAGGGTCAGCCTAGGGTGATTTGCAAGCTGGATCTGGAAAAGGCTTGCGACCATGTCAATTGGGAGTTCTTGTTGTGCATTCTTCGTAGATGTGGGTTCGGGATCAAATGGAGAGAGTGGATGTGGAAGTGTTTCAATTTGGCGTCCTTCTCGGTCATGATTAATGGGGTTTCAAAAGGGAACTTCGGGTGTAGCAGAGGTTTGCGCCAAGGGGACCCTTTATCCCCTCTGTTGTTTCTTTTGATGGCGAAAGTTATAGGTGCTATGATCGGAAGGGCAACAGAGGTAGGGATGATCGAAAGTTTTTCAGTGGGACCTGGGGTTGGCCCAATAACACATCTTTAGTTTGCTGACGACACTCTCATATTTTGTGATAACTCCCAACATCAAATCAAAATGTTACGTTGTGTTCTCAAGTGCTTTGAGGCAATGTCGGGCCTTCGTATCAACCTTGCTAAGAGCTCCCTGATCGCGGTGGGAGATGTTCCCAATCTTGACCAGCTAGCAATGGATTTGGAGTGCAGGATGGGTAGTCTTCCGACATCATACCTTGGCCTCCCTCTAGGTGCCAAATATAAGAAAACACAGGTTTGGAACCCGGTCATTGATAGAATAAGAAAGCGATTGAATGGTTGGAAATCCTGCTATTTATCTAAGGGGGGAAAGCTCACGCTCACCAAAGCAACTTAGGCTAGCATCCCAATCCACTTCCTATCTTTATTGGTGGCTCCGGTTTCCGTCTGCAAGGAGATGGAGAGGATTTAGAGGGATTTTTTATGGAGAGAGATGGAGGAGGATAGAGGTATGCACTTGGTAGCGTGGTACAAGGTGTGTACTCCTAAGGATAAAGGTGGGACGGGTTTGAGAAGAATCCAACCTATGAACCAGGCTTTGCTTTGTAAATGGCTTTGGCGATTTGGTCAGGATGAAAGGAGCTTGTGGAGGCAGGTGGTGGGTGCCAAATATGGCGAAACGGGCGGGTGGGATCCCCTTGTTCTTCGAGGACCCTTCAGATGAAGCCCATGGCAGAGCATTCTATATCAACTTGATCAGTTCAAAGCGGGCATGGCTTTTGAAGTGGGAAACGGGAGGCGTATTCGCTTTTGGAAGGATGTCTGGTGTGGGGAGCGACCCCTAATGGAGGTATGCCTTTAAATTTTCAGTATGGCAGTGGACCCAAATGCGGTGGTAGCTTCCTATATGTCAGTTTTGGGAGGGGAGATTGTTTGGCAGCCAAGTCTTAAGAGAGTAGCTTTTTATTGGGAGATTCCAAGGGTGGTCCAACTTTTGGATAGGCTTCAGGATGCTCGTATCAGAATGAACCAGGAAGACCATAGAGTGTGGATGAAAAGGAATGGGGGTATCTTTACGGTGAAATCATGTTATGATTTCTTAGCAAACGTGGTGGAGGTGGATGGCCCTTGGAAGGTAGTGTGGTATAAGCCTACCCCCCTAAAGGTCCAATTCTTCTTATGGATGGCAACCTTGGAGAAGATCTCGACTATGGATATGTTGTGGAGGAAAGGATTCAACTTGCCTAGCATATGTCTGTTATGCTATCATCATTCGGAAACTTGTTCTCATTTGCTTTTGCATTGCCCTTTTACTTGGGAAATCTGGTGTGGTTTAGTGAGGGATTTTGGCCAAACATTTATAGCCCCGGGGAGCTTAATGGGTCTTCTTCAAGGGTAGAGTACAGATGCCCTTAACGGCTTTGGTCGTAGTGTCTGGAAGCTAGTGCCGGCTGCACTATGTTGGGCAGTTTGGAGGGAGTGAAATAACAAAGTCTTCCGGGGTCAGGCAGAGCCGGCATACCAGATTTACAGGCATGCTAAGAGTTTGATCATTTTTTTGAGCCAGACGATGTAAGGGGTATGATGGACTACCCATGGGAGCATTAACAAGCGATTGGGATAATACCATACGTCTAAACTGATTGTGAGACTGGGGTCCTTGTGCTGTTTTTTCTGTTCTTTTGGGGGTCTACCTCGCTTTCTTGGGGATCTCTCATCCCCTCTTGTTTGTTTTGGGGGTCTACCCCGCTTCCTTGTTTTCTTGCCTTTTCTGTTGAGTTTGCAATAAAGTCTTTTTTTTCTCATTTAAAAAAAAAAAAAAAAATTAGAACCTTATAGTTAGATTTATTAGTTTTGAAGACAAATGCTTATTTGTCATTGTTCATTTAATGATTTTTAAGCATATGGATGGATGAATGTTGATGGAGTGACGAGCATGGATGTTTTTTGGAGTGTTAATGGAGTGATGTGAAGTGATGAGCATGGATGTTATTAAGAATGTTATTTATCTGTTGACTATCAAGTACCTGTAGGGTTTAATAAACGGGGTTACTGATCATTCCCCTGGGTGGATTCCCTCCCTCGCCAACCAATGTGTTGAGAGAAAGGCAAAGGAAGATGATCTGTAGTGTCACAGAACCCGGGATTTGGGGCATGACAGTCTCGGTAGTTATGATGCCCAGCTACAGAAGCAGACATGGACACTGATATAGGAATGGGGATATGACTTCACTTCACGAAATCCAAGTCTGCAATATATGGGTACCACATCCAATAAGCTGATACCATGTTTCTACATTTAGTTTTTCAAGTTATCTTTTCTATACTTATATTGTACCAGAATTCAATGAAAGTTCTAACAGAAATATTTGTTAAAATATCCCATTTATATAGTTTTGTTGACAAAAGAAAAAGGAATTTGTTAGAAGAGAATAAAATAAATGAAAACCTGCACTGCAGATGTATCCATGAATTATCGGATGTTGCTATTGATATCATATCATGTCAACATGGGTACACTAAGAAAGCAAGCATATTCAGGTACCAGGTACCACAGCACAGTTGTTTGTTAATATTCCATAAATTTTCTTCAAGAGAACTTTGTGTGTGTGAACATGAGAGAGAGAGAGCTGGGATCGAATCCACAAGCTCCTGGTTGCAGTCCATTATGTCAATCATACAGGCTACATGCTCAAGCCCAAAACTCCTCAAGATTCCAAAGTATATTGCTTATTTCCACTCCCAGCAATCTAATTCTTATAGTTCTCAGTTTTGATACTTTTTATATGATTGTTAGATATATCATTTAAAAACAATGTGTGAACCTCAAACTATTTAAACAAAGATACCTGAAACATCGAAAAACTAGTGGATACTGACAAAAATAAAACAGAGGCAACCCATGTGGCAGCTTGTAATTTAACAGCAGTTATGGCATTAAATAGGGTGGAATGCGGAACATGATTTGTGTAGCCGACCCCAAATAGTTGGGATAAGGCTGTTGTTGTTGTAGTTGTTGTAGACAGTCGATGTCAAGAGAATTTTATTTCAGCAAGCATTGTGTCACTGAACTAAGAAGTATGAATACTGCAAATACTAATAAAATAATTAGCCCGATAGCAACAACAGTAGTAAAAAAAAAGTACTATGGAACCAACCATGAGGATGCGTATCTCATCAAGAAGTGTATGCCCTCTTTCCTCTGCTTGCCTTGCAGCTGTCTCGACAGAAATTACTATGTCACCCAACATAAGCTGTGAAAATAAGGCAAGCATGTCAACAGTTTACCAAAAAAGGGAGAGAAGACCAAGAAAGGTTTTTTAGTTAAAAAGACTGGAATCTTACAATTGGAAGCTTAAGTTCAGGAATGTGTTGTGACATAGAGAGTACGTCAGTGGCATGGTCCTCATCCCTCCAATCTTTATTAAGTTTCCGAATAAATTCGTCGTTGCAAAGAAGAACAGATAACTCAACATTTTCAAACCCCCCAACATCATCAATTGTAGTGTCTCTTGTTTTATACACCAAATCTTTTAGACCATCAAATGCCAACTTCATCGCCATGGGAACGTTGAGTCTGAGCATTTCAGCGATACTCTGTGACAGCGCACAAGATAAAGATGTCAGTCAAAAGGTAAACAAGAAAAAATAACTAATGAGCAGGTTAAAATACATCACTCCTCTTATTTTAAGAATAAGATCAAATGAAATAGCTTCTCTCTCCTTTGGTGCGCATTAAAAACATGAAAAACTTCTAAGGTCATAGAAAAACATTTTGATGAGTGTGATCAGTACTGACTACTAATATCGTTACAAAAAGGACCTACAGTAGGACCAACTAGGGGCAACCCTTTTTACCAATAACTAAGTTAAATCCCAGAAAATCCAATGAATAAAGGTTGCACAAGGAATTTAAAAGTATGAAATACAACAACATACAGCCTTGTCCCAACTAATTGGGGTCAGCTACACAAATCCTGCTCCGCCATTCCGCTCTGTTTAGGGCAAAAGTATGAGATCATAAAGAAATTTAATTTAGGATTAAAATATGAGAAAACACTGATGAGTTTTTGGGTGAAGTACAGTAAAGAGAAATTAGGATTGCGAAGGATGTGGGGTTTTGAACAATGGGTGTAGGGTGTTCTCAGTTTGAGAATTAGGGTATGATTAGGGATGGTCAAATTCAAGAACAAACTTATAGAGATGGAAATTCAGAAATTAAACTAGAATTTGAAGTAAAGATCAAGACAACAATTTCAAGAACTAGAAATTTGAATTTTAAGAAATCAAGAACTAGTCTAGATATTCAAGAAAATATAAATAAACTAGAGAGCAGTCTTTTTTATGGTTTAATGACTGATTTATTGAATACTAATAGAATGAAACACAAAGTTACAAAGTACAAGATGGCAGATTTTGATAAAGACACTCGGCAGGGATTTTGATCCCTTTATACATTAGGTATTGCCCCACTCCCCATTTAGCTAGCTTATATGCTTCTAGGGGATGCCCCCCCACCCCTGTTTTTCTTCACTTTTTTTAATAAAATGTTTTTTTCTCCAAAAACAGAGTTTATGCTTCGGTATTCATCTGTCTTGGCACAAGAGAGTGAGACTTTCATCTCATGAGCCAATTCCCTAATTTCGCATATATTGTGAAAGATGCCATTGGTCCAAGTTGTGGTACTGTCTCCAACTGATGACCACTGCTGAATCCCCTTCCACCATGCTTCCAAAAGCATCCAAAGCTTTGAGCTCCTGGTGATGCAGGACAACCTAGTAAAAGGATGTTCCCTGCGGGTTATGGGGCCAAAGGATCTAATAGGACAAGGTTTAGGGTCATCTAGAGGTCTCGAAATAGAGGTAGTTATAAGTGTTTATAAGCAGGGTTTCTGGAGTTAAAACTTGAACAGAGTGGTGGCTAATGAAGGTTAAACAGAGGATGGAGACAGGGTTTTAATGGATATAAAACAGGGAACTCAAAGGGGTAAAGTCTGGGTTGTTAAAGGCTTAATATTAACTGATTTTAGGGGATTATTTGGGACAGAACAGAGGCTTAATTTCTGGGGTTTATATAGGACTGAAACAAGGGTTTAGAGGGCTGGTTTAGGAATTGATGGCAAGGGATTTAAAGAGATCTGAGCCACAAGTTATTGAATCAGTGGAGATCTGATTTGCATATCAGAAACAGTAAGAGGAGAAGATCTACTGGTGCTGCAGGTCTGGGAGAAAAATCTCTAGGGCTCTAGAATTGAAAACCAAGCAGGGAAGAGATTCCAGGTTCATCCACAGGTTTGCAGAATTGGTTTTCTTGGATTCTGGAATGAAGACAATACAGGTTTTGGTTTCTTGAATGGGGACAGCAAAGGATGATGGGGAAGGATTAGCCACAAGTTATGGAATGAATTTTAGTTGGGTTTAACGATGAGAAACAGCAAGAGAATATAGGGAAAAGATGGATTACAGGTTGGAGGGCTCAGGAAAATCCATAAGACTGAATCTTGACAGGGAATAATGTCTTCTTGATTTCAGAACTTAGAAAACAGCAAGCAAAAGATAAAATAATATAAGCAAGAATGATGCAGGATATCCTAAACTCTTATACATCATTCTCTCTAACCCTCCCCTTCAATTCATGTATTTTTTGGTACTTGAAGTGTTTAAAGAATCCAATTTTGGACTGTTTTAATTAAATTCTAGCTTCTGCATTATTTTGGTCTATTCTCCTACACCTAATTAGTATTCTTAGCATTGTGTGCTGCATCAAGCGTAACCAGCGAATTTTTAAAGGCCACGTAACCCCTATAGCGAAGTTGGTGAATTCTATGCTTTCTAAGATCTTCAACTGGTTGGATGCAGCCTCAAGACTCAGCAATACCCACTACAGAGCTTGGATTTTTTATCGGGACTTGATGATTTTAGCCCAGGAGAGAGAGGAATAGGCTATGGCCCTGTTGTATTTATTTTCGCTTCTTCTTTACCTAGGCATCTCTCATGCTTTTGGCTTCTTCTTTGTAGATGCCTTTGCTTTCTTCATTTCTTAATAAATTTCCTTATTTTTCCACATAAAAAAAACATAATCCAATCGAGGATCGCATAGGGTTGGACCTTCCCATAAAAATCAATAACATCTAATCAGACCTTATTGACATTTTATCCTTCTCCAACCCTTTTAGATTTGCAAGTCTTTTTGCCATCCGACAAACTAAGAAGGTGTAATTGAATGGAAATCAATTTGTTGTCCAACGAAACAAGGAGGCTTAAAGATCAAGCCATTAAGAAAAATGAATAAAGCACTCTGGGGAAGTGACTGTGGCGTTTTGGAGAGGAACCAAGCTATGGAGGGGGTCATAGAGGCAAAATAGATTAATAGAGCTCCATTGTCACCTAAATGGATATTTTTCTTCTCTTTTGTGAAAGCAATAAGACAAAAAATGAGAAGGAAAAAGAAAAAAGCGTATACCACAAGAAAGAAAGAAAGAAAAAAATCGTCACTTTTTCTTCATGTCTTAATTACCTTGTAAATGATGTTTAAAAAGTACTTGTACGATTGGAAGCAATTCAATTTACACAAATGGTCCTAAAACATTTTGTTTCAACTAAAACATACCTGTTTTCCTTTTTTCTTTTCAATTTTTTGCAGGAAAATTCCAACTTATTCAAGTTAAGAACAAAAAAAAATTCCTAAATAAATCCAAAATCTCAATGTTAGAAACCTATCCACTAAAAAAAAAAATCCATATTGCACCTTGGTGCTTATTCCCTTTATCCAGTGCAAAAGCAATCCCAATTAACATTGTGCTCAACCAACCTTATATGGCCCTCTCTCTTCATTGGTGTATTCTTTGCAAAAAAGATGGTGAATCCATAAAATACATATTTCTTCATTGTAAGTTCACCTACACCCTATGAAATCACTTCTTCACCAAAATGGGTTGAAGTCAAGCTTGGCCAGATGATTTTAACGATTTCATGTAAATGCGTGGTGATCAAGGTATCCATGTAAAAGTGTTTTGAGAGTGTTTGTTACACGGGGTAATCTGGGGAGTATGGGAGGAGAGGAATCTCAGAGTGTTCGAAGACAAATACAAATCCACAAATAAGGTGATTGGCTCCATCATTAGAGAAGTGGGTTGATGGATTTCGGTGTCGAGTTCAAAGTGCTCCCTCCTTTGTTGTACTTAAGTGATTGGGCCTCCTCCTTATCTTGGTCGCCCCCTTTGGTGAGAAAAAAGGTATTGTCCTGGACCCCCTTTCCTCAAGGTTTTTTAAAGCTAAATTTTGATGGAGCATCCATCTCAGGCTAGCTTTGGTTGCGTGCTTCGAGATCATTCAGGCAACGTGATTCGAGCTATCCGTGGCCCTTTGGAGGTATGTGATTCTATTAAAGTTGAGGCTATGGGCCTCCTCATGGGTTTGCGAGAATTGAAACGTTTGGGTATTGAAGGTTGTCTTGTGGAGGGATTCTGCATTAGTTATTAGTTGGGGATTGGGAAAGGGTACTGGTTCTTGGTGCTTAGCTCCAAGTTATCTATGAGACTTGGGTGTTAATTTCTTTATTGACTATTTCTCTCTCTCAAATTGATAGGAGCCAAGATACTTAGGCCAATGGATTGGCAAACTGGGGGGTTAGGTCTTCTTTATTGTTTTGTGATAGTTGCCTCCCGGAGGATTGCCTGCAGGGGTTCTACCCGTTGTTGTATCATTTTTATTTATTTTTTAATAAAGTGGAGTATATTATCAAAACACCCACCCACCCACACACACACACACACACACACACACACACACACAAACTTCTCACTTCCACTGTCAGCACAGAAATAAAATAATATATACTTCAGGAATCAAAACGGATTCAACAAACATGTGTGACCAAATAAGCATTATGATTTCCTTCCCTGATTCCTTCATAACATAGAAAAAATATGTCTCCGTAACAAAAGCACAAATCCTAAATTCACACATTAGCACTGTATCATTCAAATCTGAAAGAAAATACTCGAACGCAAAAACACACACACACAACTTCTCCAAATTACGCCTTTGTTATCACACCAAAATCCCAAAAACCATTCACAGAAACTACTTAGTATTCCTCTATAAAAACCCAGATGCAAAAAAATTATCATTTACCAGAATTTCAGGATCGTCGGGCAATTCTTCCTCGATGCAAATCCTGACATCGAGCTCCAACTCCTTCTCCTTCTTCTTCGCCGGCCGACGCCTCACTTTTCGAAACCCTCTCTGCGTAGCAAAAATCCCTCCAAAGGGTTTCGGAGAGGCTCTCTCTGCTCGACACAAAACATGAAATCCGCGACCAAAAACCGAAGAATCAGAAGCAGAGGTAACAGAACGAGTCACAGAAGGAACGAAATCCGAAGGCGACAAATTACGGAAAGCGACACAGTTATTTGTAGGTGATTTAAAAGCGAGAGGGAAAGCGCGGGAGAGGATTCGGGCCATGCCGCCGGTCAATCCGACAAACTCTTGCCGGAGAATGGCCGGCGACTGAAACACCGGTGAGAATATAGAGGTAGATTGGAAAGGAGAGACAGTTCGGCGGAGAGAAAATGGGAGACGGGGAAGCATCCAGCTAAAAGGGGAAGAAAAATCAAAATCAATTTTTTTTTTACTCTAAAATCTTTAATCTCACTGTTTCTCGCGTTTACTGAACGCGACAGCTACGGAAGTCCCAACGCTCCTCTCCAGCGTTCCTGCAACACCTACCACACTACAAGATATTATCGAGGGGATGAGTAGCTTTTAACCTCCCATTGGGTCGGGTTTGAGTTGGACCGTTAAAATTTAGAACCCGAGATGGCGGTCAGAATCGGAATTAGGTTGGATTCAGTTTGTCCTCGCACCATGCAACTGACAAGCCCTACCACCTTATTTTATTCTCAAATGGGACATCCAAAAAGTGCATGACCCCACCCCTTACGAATCCTGCCTCAGTAACGTCGCATGAAGGTAGCGTCTCAGAAGATACAAGTCCGGATTTAGTAACACTACCTTAACTTAAGTTAGAACTAACACATCAGCGCCAAAAAGTGTAAAACATCCCAAAAGTGTAAATCACTTTTCAACGCTGATGAAGTGGCCTCAAATGTCAATCCTACCTTAGGGTGACTTTAGGGGTCCTACCAAATACCATCTCAACTTTATTGCTAAATATACAGCTAGGCTTTTTTACGCTCGACATACAAAAACGTCTAAGTCAATGGGGGCCACATCAGCATCAGAAGTGTTTTACACACTTTCTTAAAAAGTGAAAATCATTTTCGACACTGATGTTTCCACCTGCTTGACCATCGGTGGACACAGGCGAAGGTTAGGGGTCGGCGGATAAAATCCTCACCCTAATATAAAGCTGTCAATAGTTGAATGAGCTCAGCTCAGCTTAAAAGATCTACCCGTTAAGGCCCACTAAAAATTAGGTGAGAACGAATCTTGTGAGAACTGTGAAAATGGCATCAGGGTACGGACACATCAGTGCCAAA
>JAOXJP010000017.1:2097121-2111321 GCA_025762735.1 Platanus orientalis
GTGTGTAAGATCGCATATATGCAATCTTACACTATAAACGTATATCAAACTCTATATATACCATTGATTTGGCACACACACACACACACACACACACACACACACACATATATATATATAATCGGATCAGACATACACTCATCTGAATTCAGTTCGTTTAAACTCGAATATTTAATAATCGAATCGGATTTTAAATGAATTCGGATGTATGGGCATCCACATTTGCTTTAATCGGATTGGATTCAGATCAGATTCAGATGCTTAGCCGGATAGTTGACAACCCTAGATACAACTAAACCTGGAATCAACTCCTTATCTTTGGCTTGCACTGCCTAGCAAAGATGTGTGATACCTCTCCATATAACTTATTACCCATTTAGAGTTGAGTTTTCAAAAATGTATGTAGAGATTTGTTCACAATTTTTGGCTTTGATTTTATATGCCGACCTCTAACCTCCGCCAAGGGTTAAACAGGAGGAAACATCAGTGCCGAAAGTGATTTTCACTTTTTGGGGGCAAGTGTAAATCACTTCTGACACTGATGTGACTGCCCCTTGACCTCGATGTTTTTTACGCCGAGCATAGAAACCCTTGATTTCAGTAGAGCTTCCCTTATCAAGTTGTTAATCATTTGTGAAAACTGAGTGAAGAAGACAAAGGTAACAGTACCATCAGCCAAGTGGAGGTTCTTCTATAAGAATATACTTGAATTGAGATGGTTTTCCAACCCAATGATGAAAAGTAGGGCTCCAAAAAAAGGTGTTGATCCAAAGGCTGTGATGGGTCTTGTGTCTTTCATATGTCATTAATGTTCTTCTTTTTCTTTTATTTGCCCAAATTGTTTCCTTAATCACAAGTCCATTCTCAAGCCCATTTGTTTATGTTTTAGAGTGATGGTAGACTTCAATCCCATCTCACTAATCACTTCTTACTATCCAATACTTATTGAATATCAATATGGGTTTGCATTCATGATTGGGCTTTTCTGAATGATCATGTCCGGACGCCAAAAAAGAATCTTGCAACCCAAGAGTTCTCCCTCAAAATACACAAGGTGTAGGTGACTGTTAACTTATATTTTGCCCAAATGATTTGGTATGAACCCCTAGGTCAGATCTGGGCCATCCCAGTATCAGGGGCCAACACATCAGCACAGAAAAGTGAAAAACATCTCCCAAAAAAAGTAAATTAGTTTTTCGGAGCTGATGTGTTGGCACCTGATGTCAGTCTGACCTAAGGGTCACATCAAATCCGAGGTGTATATTTTGCTATAAAAAAAAAAAAAACTTTCTCATACCCGATGTGGGACTAAAAATAAAGAAAATTTTGAAAAACAGTGATTCATAATGGTAACAGGGACGTCATGAGAGCGTTTTCAACAATTTATTGCTGTACCCACCAACCTGCTCGAGTATTTCAGCATTCAGGTTGACGTATCTTGATTCGAATGGGATGGAATGGACCATTTTCTGTTATGACTCAGTCAGACTGGATGCTATCTGACCCATTCAGTAACTGCAGTATCCAGCTAATTTGTCTGATTTTCTCTCATTTCAAGTTGGCCGCTCTTAATTTGTATAGCAAATGTCTCAGAGATGGATTGGCAAATATCGAACCTGAAGCTTGCTCAAGATGCTTCTTTGCTTTTATTATTATCTTGGTGGCCTCAATTCTACCTCTCAGATCTCCTATCTATAGACCCAACTACTGTTTTCTAACTTGATTTCTCGACTGTATCTGGGTTCACAATCTGAGTCTGATTGGGTGTAGATAAATTGCCCAAGTGTTAGTTGGTATTACTATTAAGAGAACAACTTAAATGAAAATTGCTTTGTGCACCAATTTGGGGTGGGTATACCAGACCCATGTCTTCTATACAATTTACTTGACAAAGTTAAAGACTTTCAAGTCTGTTAATCCATTTTTTTTTTCGCAGACCCTAAGTACTCACATCTTGTTAGGACCGTTTTACCTTCTTCGCCAAAGAAACGAGATACAATAAAATCAACAAGTAAAGCAAAGAAAGAAATCATGCACAACACAAGATTTATGTGAGAATCCCCAGTTTGGGGAAAAACAACTCATGCAACCCTAAAAATGAAAACATATAAATACCCCCAAAACCCTAATACATACGCGGATGCAGTTAGGATCCGATCCAATTCATAAAAACGGGTCAAATTTTTTCTTCAGGTTGAAACCGGGTTAGATTTCGGGTTGAATTTCAGATGCTAACCCAATAAATCAAACTTCACACACTACACATCTCAATCATCTCTTTTCACGTCAGGATTATTCCTACTATAAATATTGTGAAACAAGTTATTAAATCCTTTCCTCGACGGTTTTTTTTTGGTAAACTATTTATCAGCTAGGAACTGTTATGGTCTGATAATCTTTGTAAAGTTTCTTAAACTCTGGCAACCATGCTCAAGAGATCTTACTACTGAAAGAAGGGAATGAATTTAACATAACTTGTTTGCTCACTGGAAAACAGGATACAAGCAACAGGGAAATCCAGCAACCAAGTTTTAACACCAAAAGTGCTCCTTGCAGTCTCTGCTAGTGATTCCACAGGTTGCCACGACGGCTTTTACTACTCTCCAGTAAATTTTTACTGAGAGCAATTTGCATTTACATGTCTCATCTCTTTACAGTCTACATACTTCATGCCAACTTAACTCATTACCGCTCAGGTTTGGGGTTCTTATATCGACCTTTTGAGGCAATGTTTTAAGACCTGGCTCAGACCCTGCTGATTTGAGTGGCTGACCTGGGAACTGGGTTTTATTGGCTGAACTGGCCTAAAATTGGAACTTTTTAAGGAACCGACCAATGGAACGTGCAGTGTACCTAGCCGATCACCATGGCGCTTGCGGTCTATCATGGGAAAAACAACTGATACTTAACAGAGCATAATATTGGGTAGCCTGATGCCATTGGGCTGCTGACCTGGTTCGAGAGCATGCCAACCAAGTGATATGCAAAGAATTTTTAGGATGTCCAAGAGTTCATAACATTTCATTTAGTAGTTTGAATCCCCTAAGATTTAATTAAAGCAAAGCCTATCCATCATAGAGACTGATCAAGCATGTACTGTTCATGTATTCAACCCTTTCAAAATGGCTAAATTTCTTTAGATTTGTCAACAAATTTCATAAAATGAATGACCAAGCAGTATTCATGATATTTGTCAACTTGCAGTAAGTGCCTGAACCACATGGAAGGTAATTATGGCACACACAAACATGTTCACGTTAGTACACCATTGAGGACTAGGGACGCATGTGTGACAGCTCTAGAGACCCTCCAAACTTCGTGCTGTACAGAACGCCATGAATCTTCAGTGTTCAAGCTCTTTGCCTTTTCAATGGCATCATCTATCCCAGGAAACGATTTTGACCCATAGTCATCGTGCTTTGATGGTGCATAAATCTGCAGAGTAAAAAAAATTGGTGAAGTTCACAATAATGCAGAAACATCAATTGAGTTCAGTTTCCTGCAATGGTTCAGACACAAAGGTTGCACATTAATATTACATGCTCCAAACTGTCTTAACCAGCAAGATAAAGAAGAGAAAGGAAAAAAGAAAAAAAAAAAAAAAGAAAGAAAAAAAAAGAAAAAGAAAAAGAAAAAGACAAAGACAAATAAGAACTACAAGAACTCATGATAAGTTAGTGAAGAGAACCTACCAAATGCTTATACCATGGCCTTCCGAAGAGTCCATCTCGGTCTGTAAATGCTCGCTCTGCCATCATTAGTCTGTCATTTAGCTCTCTCACTTGCAGGGGGTCCTTTTTCCACAGCGATGCCCAAACACTTCTTTCTTCTAATGCCTAAAGCATGATCCATCCATTATCTTATATACACTTACTGAACTATGCATATCTTAGAAGATGTGAGTAGTCAAAATTAATACAATACCTTTCTTTGTTTATTTATTTTGGTGGCTGCTTTCTTGAGCTTTTCAATGGACTTGTATAAAGGAATGAAGGTTATGCCCTTATCTGAAACTACATCTTCTAGTTCCTTTGTGCTTGTCTGTTAAAGAGACTCTATGAATTGCAATTTAGATTAAATCATATATGCTGACTTACGTGCACATTGCATGGTTATGAAATTGGGTAGTGAACATGCACATAGGAAACTTAGTGCACACAGATCACTTTAGATGGAAATTTCTGTTACGTATGTATACAAACAAACACAAAGACATAGACTAATTGATAGGTGAGATTATACATATTTGTGCACGTACCTGGAGCTCATATGCATAAGAAAGATAATTGAAAGGAAGGAACTCCTCATCAGCAAGCTTAAGAGCAACTAATCCCCAAATGCTTGCCACTGTTTCAAAAGAAGAAGACGGCAAAGATAGAAACCAATTTCAGTTGGGACCATGGTCTGAAGCATAGAACTTATAAATTCAAAGTGACTCTCTTTGTGAATTTCCATTTTGTTGCACCGTTTTTGTTTTCTTCAAATCTTTGGATTAAGAAAATAAGGCAAGCGCTAAAGAGTTCACCAACATATCAAATAATCTGAATGTCTGACTGTCCATTGCAATCTTGGATTAGTTGCATGAAAATGGGATCTGGGCCTGACAGTATAGATCTGTGCTGAATTCTTTTGCTTATTTTTTTATTTTATTTTATTATGTGAGGGGATATGTCATGTTTCTTATCCCATCACAGTCTGAAAAGATTGGAATATGATTCAGATACCACCATTTTTTGTATCAGAATTAAACATTGTATAAGAGCTTAAATAAATGGAAATACAAGAAATACCTGCTAGATGTCTATGGAACATTGGGTCCCCAAAATTCTTCATCCAAATGAAGTCATCATACATTGAGTGGTAGACTGGGTATGCTGCAAAAGAGAGCACTATTATTATAATGCAATAAACCTCCAAATAAATTAATGAAACATTTAGCATAGACCAAATTTTTTAGTACCTAGAAACAATAAAGACTTCTGCATACTGAAAATGTATACTAGTTCAAAAACTTTCCAACCATGGATGAAGTCAAAGAATAAAGAAAACGTAGGTCGAAGCTGTTATGCACAGAAAAGGGAAGTTCTTAGAACAAAGTCAGCTTCTCTTCTGTTTCATGCTTGTATTCTAGAAGTAATGAAATGAAAAGGTTATAATTGCACTAAGTACATGAAGGCTTTACATTGCATTATTTATAGGAAAATTTAAGGCCCAGTCGGGTACTGAGAGGGGTTGGTCTTCTATCTGGAAAATATTACAATAATGCCATCATACTCTCACATTTACATGTATTCCTACACATACATGTGCTACTTAGGAGATATACTGTTCCAACAATCAACTTGATTGGATGACTGTAACAGTCCAATGAATAATCTTTTATCTACCTTTCCCCCGGTACCATTGGAGATCAAATATGACTTCATGTGGACCAATAAAAATACTCAACCAATAATGTGTAAGGAGCATAAATAGTAGGAAAAAAAGAGAATTAAACATATGTTCCGTTTTGAAGAAAAACATTGCTCCGGTTCATAAGTTTCATGGGTGGATTGAGAATTCTTTGAAAGATTCTCTATCGGGGGTGAAATAATGAAATTAGAAAACATTAATAATTTAAATTTAAATACCAAGAAAACTCTGGTGTAGAGGAAATGTCTTCAATAGATATGAAACAGAAGAAAGATCAAGAAGTAAGAGGTGAAGGACCTCGAACGCAATGGCTCTACTAATGATTAAATATCGTTCCTATTCTACAAATGGCTCTAACATATGGAAACAAAGATATAACTACAGTAAACTAAGTAATGCATTAAATTACCATTCAGATGATTGGGATGTCTATGCTGTGTGCAGACTTAGAAACAACATATAATGTGCCCAATACCAAGCATAAATAAAAAAAATTTAAAATGTAAAGATGGAATAGCGTTCTAACTCTTTGACCCTTCTCAATAGCTTTCCATTGATGAACCTATGCAGTGCAATTAATAGATGAAAACAGTCGTTCCATTTAGGGGTGCAACAAGTTGAGCTGAGCCGAGCTTTGCCCAGCTCAGCTCAGGTTTGTCATATGAAGGCCAAGCTCAGGCTCGTGAAGGTAGGCTCAGCTTGGCTTGCCAGAAAAATAATAATAATAATAAATAAGGCCCAACATCTTATTGGCCCATTAGTGTATTGTCACAATATATACTATTATTAAAAAAATATGAACCAAACCAAACTCTTAACAAGCCAACCCTTTAATGAGCTGAGCTTAGTGAAGCTTGGCTCAGGCTCACTTAATAAACGAGCTTAAAACAAGGCTCAGGCTCGCCTCACTGACAGCTCTAGTTCCATTTGTCAGCATTAATCCTATAACCTCTGTTGATTCCTCTCTAAAATTCTCATGAGGTTCATTCTCTGTTTCTTATGTTTGGTATCCTTCCAAATAAGTTCAAACAGTAATGATACTAGTTTTTTTTTCCTTTTCTTTTCTTTTCCATGTTAAGACAAAGGCATCCACTCCTTCATGTTTTCAATAAAGTTTGATTGTGCTTCTCCCTTCTTGCCACCAAAGTGAAAAAGTATCTTAAATTTTTGACCTCATTGTCTTTATGAGTGGTGTCCTCCTACTATAATAAATGGAAATTTGCAATAGATTGGTGAATTAGGTACCTCCTCCATAGAACATGTCAACAGCTGGAACTCCAACATGTTGAATAAAAGCTGCAAAATCTGAACCTCCGCCTCCTAACCTCCCAATCTTCAAAATAAGAAATAGAATATTTAGACAAATAGTTGCCACTCTTGTAATGAATCATTAATATTCACTTTATTATCTAGTCATTTAGTGTATGATTTTTTCCAAAACGCCAAGTAAATCCAACTGTTCTTATTGAATATCACTGGAATAAAAAGTTCATCTCTTTTACAGGCTAGAAATAAGATCATATCAACTGAGTTGTAAGTAAGAATCTGGAGTTACCATGGGAAAATCATCAGAACCAATCCACGATTCATACATTGTTTGCGAGGAGTTATCTGGGTCTTGAACCTTCAAACAATCATGAGTTTCCTCAAGTTGGGTGAGAGAGGACTAGGTAATCACCTTGAGCAAGTATATCATCAACAACAATAAAACATTCCAAAACAAAACCTCTCTCTCTCTCTCTCTCTCAACAACAACAGAAATGTAGCTATTGGTACTGCAACCAACTGTCGTTAATTCTGTAGTTGCAAATATTATCATTTCCATGTTTACTCCTAATCACAATTTTTGTTGATATCTGCTACTGTTAGAGATGCATAGGCACATCATATATGCTTATATATCTCTAAGAACTACCACAATCACTATGCAACTTGAACTACTACCACTACCACTACAACTATTACTGGTGTTGTTGTCACTATTCTGCAAGACCTGTTGAGTAGCTTGTTTGAGTAGTTCGTCAAGCTGAGGAGTTGCAGAGGCATGGAATCCTGCCCCAGAGACTGCACAGTCTACATTCAAATAAGCGACAACCCTTGAAGCTAGCAATTCTCTATTCTCCTCAACCCATTCCGTCGATCCCACCTGCAGAAGGCTGGATTAGTTACATGTAGACCTCATGCCCCTATACGGTCAATCATATAATTAATAACTGTCACAGACAGATTTCAATAATTATTAGAGCTATTAGATATTAGGCAACTCATCTATATATATATATATATATGAAAAAAGAATCATTATACCAGAAGAACTCCTTGTTTGGGAAGGAAACAAAGAAAAAAAATCTCATAATTGGGGTTTCTGCCTTAAAGATTAGAAGTTTCATTATGGCAGGGGTTATACAAATATATGGTATGCACGTATACAGTTGAGCATAAATGTCATTTATATAGTAAAGTACTAATAATTCTCTAGAATATCTATAAACAATTATCAGTTAGTAAGCATTAGGATTTATTATTTATGTACTATGGAACCAAGTAGGTTCCTCAAAAGTTAATTTTGTATTATATTATTACTCTATTAGAAGGTTAACAGTAGAGTATACTTATTTTAGTCGTGTGAGGTGTGTATGCGGGTGACAGAGACGGAGTGAGAAACAGACCAGGCCATACTCCTCAGCATCCCAATTGCACAAGACAATTGTTCGTCTAGGTCTCCACCCTCTTTTCTTCAGCTTCCCTAGCCTTCGCGCCACCTGCATTCACCAAGGAATATAAGCAATGGAGCAATAACTATTATTTGGTGCTACAACTGACAATTTCCTTAACAAGAAGAATCTATATGCAAAAAAACAAAGAGGAAATTTGATATCCCAAATTACCTCTAGTAATGCTGCAGTTCCACTGTTAGGATCAACTGCGCCAAATGTCCAAGCATCCCGATGGTTACCCAGAAGAATAAATCTATACATAATTGCAACACGAGTATACTCATTAAAACATTAATCAAGTTTGCTAAGTTGGGTGTAGTTCTCTATCCTTTTCTTCTTTAAACTTGGCAGTGTTCTATGGATTGTTTTCCCATTACTAATAACCATTTGCTTATTTACTTTATTAGAGCATAAGGTACTTTTGCGAAAACTCGTTATCAAAAATCGATACCAGATATTAGAAAAGAGCAATGGATCTCCCAGTTTAGACTCTGAACTTTCAACATCTCAAAACTCTATGATGTGCTTTCTGTTTTTGAAGATTTAACAGGTTACAAGATTATTTTGGGGAATGAGAGTCCCCTATATTGATTTCAATCCCAGTGGAATTATTCTCTGTGGCACAAATGGCCCAACAACTCATTTATATTTTCAGTAAGTGGGCCTCCTTTTCAGTGGGACACAGCCAAAAAAAGATTTACTTTCGACACATTTAACTGCCCAATTTATGAATTTCTATCCTAACCATTGAACTTATCTTCCTAGTCCAACAAGCTTTATCTGTAAAGCCAAAGAGGCATGGACAGGCAAGTATAAAGTAAAAACAGTAATAATGCCCCACCCGCTCCAATACTTGCCATTTGGACACACTATAGCCTCAAAACTACACCAACCTCCAATGGTGATCATCTTATCAAACAGTTAGGAACATTCAAGAGCTAGATATTTGTCTGCTTACCCAGAATAATGTCTATGCATTAGAGGAAACTGACATAGGTCTTGAAATTGAATAGTCCAGACATCATGTAAATTTTCGTTAATCCAATAGCTAAACAAAGCCTAATTGATAATTCTACATGTTAATCATTTGACCCAGGACCAGGCATGGAGAGAATCGGAGAACCCAAAATTCCATTTTTGAAAAACTTGTAACATACCTATCAGGCTCTTCCACTCCTTCTATAACAGCAAAAACATTTTGGATTGTGGTTATAACTTGATTCCCCTGAAAATTTGACCAATACTCAATTCAGCAAATTGGGCATATTCCAACAGAGCCCACAACAACAGTTCAAACCATGATCACACACTAATCAACCCTACAAAGAATGCAATTTTCGAGTCACTTACAGAGTAGCTAAGATTCAGAAACCCAGGCCCAGGGCCAACCCTGTAAACAGGGGCGTCAATACCCCCCTGCCAATCATCATTTGCCGCCAGCCCACCGATTGATCTCATGATAGCATCCCCATCCGCCGCCGATACCGGCAGAGATGGTATCAAAGGGACGTTCCCTGCCCTCTCCACCTCATCGTTAGACAGCCTCTCGCATGCACCAGAGCTTGCCCACCCGGGTGTCGTCGGATCACCGGCTCCATCATACACAGTCCCCACCTGAACCCCACTCGGAGGCATCCATTTATCGTCGGGAAACGATCCCACACCCTCTTCTCCATCCCCTCCGCCGTAGTCCTTCCTATCAGTATACACCACCACCCCTGCCGCCCCTGCCTCATAAGCATTCTGTACAATATCCCCACGGAAAATCTTGCCATACCTGGCCAAAACGACGGCACCGGATACGTTAACACCCATTTCTTTCAACGTCATGTAATCCTCCACCCGCCCATAATTCACGTACACCACCTCCCCTGCTGCAGAGCCCGACTTGGCGTAGGCGTGGAATGTGGGGAGGACTTCGTTCGCCACGTCGGCATATGGGTCGCCGGCATAAATCTCCTGCCGGAGATTGAACGTGGTTGGTGGGTCCGGTGGTGGGCGCGTTAGTGTCAAGGTACGGGATATTGGGTACGTGAGGAAGACTTCGTAGGAGACGATGTGTGATTGGAGGGAGTAGGAGGAGAGGGTGGAGAGAACGTAGGCGGCGGTATCAGCGTTGGCGGCGGTGCCGGCGACATGGGGTCGGCGGGTGAGGGTGTGGAGGTGGTCTGAGATGGTTGTGTTATCGGAGAAGGGTGAGGAGGTGTATAGGGAGTGGTAGCTGGATTTGGGAGATGGGGTGGTGGAGAAGAGGAGAATGGAGAGAGAGGTGGCAATGAATAGGGTGGTGGTGCCGGCGGTGGCGGTGGTGGGTTTGGACATGGATGTGAATTTGGGTGTGAAGAGGCTTTCAAATTTCTTGAAGGGAAGTCATGCTTTGTGTGGGGTTGGGTCTAGTTTTATGGGTTGGGGAGCGTGAAGTTAGCAAGGCTACCTATCGGAGAAAACAAGAGAGTGAGAGAGAGAGGGTTGAGACTTCTGAGCCCCTATTTAATGTTTGATTTGCTATATGATTGATTAAGAAAAGCTTTTTTCCTTCACTACAATGGATTTTGTATGTAGAACAAACACAAAGTACTAATCAGTAATCAATCCTAGCTTCTTCTTTCTTTATTTTTTCATTTTTTTATATCATTTTTTTGTCAAGTTTTTCAATTTTTATTTATGATGGATGACATTGCCACTAGTGCCCTTGATTTTTCTATTGTACAAGTGGTAGTAGTTGATGCCTTTCTTGAAAATTTTTATGTTATTTTTGTAGCTTTTTTCATGGTGGAGAGGCTTCTTCAACTTAGATTTCCTTGTATTTGTGAACTTCAAAAAATATATATATGATAGACAGTTTGATGATTGTGATGTTCCCTTGAGATGATACCCCCAACGGGTTGTACACGTCACAGCTACACAACTCTGTAGTTTGATAGATTAATTTATGTAATGTTCCTTCTCATTAGATTGAAATTTGCAAATATTTAACTGTAATCCTACCAAACTATTTTGACCCATTGGATTAAACAACTCTAATGGCATGTTCTTATACACTTAATTCAACATTTTTCTTAACTATTTGCCATTTTTGCTAATTAAAAACAAATTGACAGATTTAATGGTGTACATTCACCCCTGATCTGGTGGTACAAAATGAACAGAAATGCTGCAACCATCCCTCACCATATGAACTACCAAGTGGTAGACATGTGGCCTTCTGAATGGATACCTTATATTTCCCTAATACCTGATTGAAGAACTTATTCAATTTTCTTTTCAATACTACACCCATTGCAAATTCATAATCCTATTTCTAAGACAAAAGTCTCATTGCGAAATAATATGCGCATAAAAATTTATTCAATTTATTTCCCTAATCTTATCCACATATGTTGCAATTTACAGCCCTGTTTAGCTTTCATGCAATTTAGTTACCAAATAAGAATCCCCTGTAAACATTAAAGTGCACCCTTTCTGGTATACTATTATGCCATAAAATGAGTCTAATCAGAAGAGCTTCACTTCTACTGTGTAAGCAGAAATATTGTTGCAGTGTCCCCTCGTCATTGAGAAATGACAAACTAAATAACAAGCAAGAAATGACAGCAGAACATTCATGTCTCTCAGTGACTTTGCATGGTGCAGGTAGAATGCAAATGGACACCTTTCCACCATATAAATGGTAAACGAGTCAATGACAGCCACAGTGTTTCTACACCCCCTAAACACCTTCTTATATTGTAAATATGACAGTGAAGTATACTTTGATTATTTGACTATAAAGGCATCAATAGCTTCCAAATTGTATATTCTTCTATTATATTTGACCCAAAAAAAAAAAAAATCTTCTATTATATATTAAATATGATAACAGTATAATTAAAAAGAGAGGTGATATTAGTGATGGAAATAATGATGGTGACGATGCTGGCGGTGACTCAATGGCAATGGCAATGGCGATGATGACGACGACAACGATGATGTTTAGAGTTGTGATTCAATGAGAATTGTATTCAAACCGTTGGATTTACAAAAGAGGGGATTCATGCCAGTACAAGTTCAGGTATGGGTCTTAAGGGATTTGAATCCAACTGCTACAAAGGCTGCACATGTGGATGGTCTTGTTTAATCATTTCCTGATGATAAACAAAAGATTTTAGGATTGAAAACCTTTTAATTGAAATGTGAAGAAGGCAAAGATAAGATCAAAATGTAAACATAAAGAAGACAGAATGGTTGGTGTTGTATATACGACACTGCAAGATGCTTTTGTTATTATTTGGCTTTAAAGGCCCCAAAAGTTCCCAACTTAAGAGATTCTTCTACTATAATTTACGTATAATAACAATTTAATAAAATATATCATATTACTAATGGTGATAATGCCAATAATGAGGGAATGATGATGGTAAAAGAAAATATATAGAACCGAAAAAGCTTTCCCATTGATGTGTGAGACAGGCATTGATAACCAACAAAAACACTCTAAAAACAATGCATAAAGAAGACAGAATGGTCATTGTTAAGTGACTCACAACAAAGTTTCAGCGATCGATTTCTTCTGATGAAGATACAAAAGATCAGTTAATACATATAAAAGGCCAGCTCAGTTCTACTGCACAAAAGGCAATAGGAGAGGGTTGTAAAATAAAATAACGGGAAGCTGTTTCTGAATCATTGCCAGTTAGATGAATATTCTCTAGAATCAGATTTCAGTCACATAATTCAGGGAGATGACTACTCAATTGCGGTTTTGACTTGATCACCTCATTAGAGTTGTGACCATCTTTCTCACCTCTTCTCCATCTCTGCCCTCCTATCAAATATACGAGAACAGAAAGATGTGAAAGATGTGATGCTTTAATCACATTGAAACTCTGGATTAAGTTGAATGTTTAAACCAATAATATCAAGTCTCCTAGTAGGAACTGGAGGCAATATTTCACTTAAAAGATATTTTTATCCTAGTTGTGATGATGAAATTGATTCTTCACCTTAAAGAATGTGAATGGTTTGCAATAAAAGTAGAAGATTTATTTTATTTTTCAATTGGCGGCTGATCTGCAAAGTAAAGTACAGGTTAACTAGTACATATAATAGGATTAATAGCCAGAGCTAACATAATAATAATAACGAATAATAATTTTCCACCAAATATCATCATGCATGTTGGCATCTGTACGCATCTGCACATATGTTTAATGATGTTGCTACAGTCTCTGTCTCTGTTTAGCATGTGTAGTGCTGAAAACATCAGCACATTCAAACTGTTTTCCCATGTGAGTGTTCACCTACTAACTTACTTGCCAACCACATAAGAAAAGGACATATGCATTAATTTTTGTAAACACTTGGATTTGATGCACGAGATGTATATGATCAATGTCTGTACATTGGCATAATATTGAAATGACTATGCACATCTAGCTATTGATAAGGATGCATTGAAGCATGTCTTAATGAATGTAAAGTCTATAAGTATTTATAAATGTTGTTACGTAGATAGACATGTATGTTTGGATGTTGTCATGGGTTCAAACAGAGTTGCTAACTATCTCTTTTTGAGATGGTAGTGGTATGGTCTCTTTAAGGGAGAGGTCGGTGTTTCAAGTCCCCTGGGTAGCATCCCGATGGATTGGATTGATGTTTGTCCCTCTCAGCCAGTGGTAGTGTGGGTTCACCTTGTGTGGCATTAGTAGGTCCAAGTCTTACCACGAGGGAAAAAAAATAGAATTGTTGATATGGGATATGTTTTGAGATAAAAAATTAAGCATAGAAAAATGATAAATAAAAGAGAAGATAAGAGAGAGAAAGAATGTACAATACTCACCTCATATGAGGGGTGGAAAGAAAACTTGAGATATCACACCTATTTCAACACACGTGTTTTCTTTTCAAATAATCATCTTTAATTATTTTTTATTGATTTAATGTGACCTTTAAATAAACATTACATGAATAATAAAATAAAATAAAATCATAGATTTTAGATCTTCTAACAATTATTTTTTATTGATTTAATGTGGCATTTAAGTAGACATTACATGGATAATAAAATAAAATAAAATCATAGATTCTAGATC
>JAOXJP010000017.1:2115839-2135675 GCA_025762735.1 Platanus orientalis
TTGCCTTAGTCTTCTTCTCTCTTTAACTAACCGAGCCCCAAAATTAGGGCTTTTTATTCATTTGAAGCATCAAGACAATTATTTTTATTTACCTAAATACCCTTTCCTATAAGGGTGCATTGGAATCGGCTCTTGCATAGAGCTTTGGGCTTTGTGTTGCCTTCTAAACAAAAGAAAATACAAGAGTAGGTGGGAAAGAATTGATTACACTATTGTTTCTCTCCTATAATGAATTACCAAATTATCCTTCTTATATCATGCCCATAATTTTTTTCTTATTTATTTATTAAACTAAAATACTTTCATATAAATCCGCATTCAGTTCATTTATAATCAAATATTTATTAATGATAATCAAATATTTATTAAATGAATCGAGTATTTAAACAAATCGGATATAGATACATCCATATTCGCCTTAATCAAATTGACTGTGAATTGAATACGGATGCTTAGGCGGATAGTTGACATCCTTACTGCCAATGTGGAGCCATCTATGATGTCGCAACAAGCTTGAGTGTCCTTATAAAATTAAAATTAAAATAATAAAAAAAATTTGGGTACTTGTATTAGGCCCATAAAAACTTGGCCCTAGTAGTCATCTTGGAGGTCAAATCTCTATGAAGTCATCTAATTTGTTTAAAACCTATTACTTGTTCCCCTATAATAATAGCGGTGAGATTTAACTTATATTTTTGTTCTGCTCTGGTGCAAGGTCAAATCTCTATAAAGCAAGGTTTCAAATAACAATAACTGGGTTCTGCTGCTAAACTTGCCCCAACAAAATGGAAATATTGATTATTATAGACAGATTGTTTTTCGTGTATTTAACCACAACTAGCGAATGACCCTATGCAAGCACGTGACATAGTATACTACATAGTATAATTAATTAAAATTTCAAAATAAAATTGAACAAAAAGGAAATTACACAAATAAAATAAGTTAAATTGAAAAATAATAATAATAACAAATCATAGAGAATAGAAGGGATTAATTTAAATTGAACAAAAAATATATTATAGTAATAAAAGAAGTCAAATAAAAAATAATAATAACAAATCGGAAAGAGATGATTGAAGGGATTAATTTAGAAGGTTGGACCTTTTTTTATATAATTTAAAAAACATAAAAAGATAGAAGAGAGAGATAAGGAAAAGAGATTAAATTGCCTAAGATTTGAAAGATATTGTAGCATAAGATACATAATTCCACCCCCACCATTAAGGGAAAATGTAAAATATTGGGAGTAGTTTACGTCTCTTTATGTTTGTGTAAAGAAAGAAAATTTTAAAAATCCTTCTTTAACAAATATCTACAATATGATTAATCCATAGAAATTGGTATCTCTAACATAAATGTATTCATAAAAATAAAAATAAAAACAAAGTAATCAGCTTCAGTGTTAGTTATGAACGCTACTTCCTCATACTGAATAATTTGAAAGTTAATGTGAGTTTTTTTCACAAATTTCGATAGTTTAACATTCAGCTTCTTGAAAATTAATGTAATTTATGCCAACAACATAAAAATAGGATATACATAAAAATTCTCTAATATGATTCCTCTAAAAAGTTTGTAAAAAATATTTTTCAAGAAATATATCAAATTATGATTAACTTGCATACCCCCGAAGCAAAGCTAGAAGATGAAACAATTACCAATCGTGATTACCAATTAGGAAAAGAGATTGGAAAACCTTAAGAACATTAAATCATACCATATGGGAGACACAAGAAACACCTTCATGAAAAATAAATGTCTGAAGAAAAAAAATGCTCCAAAACCAAATGAAATCTATAAGTAACAATGTACAATCATATCTAAATCTCGCAATGGGCTAACTAAATAAAGCAAAACCTCTCCATGATTTCAACTCTTGTCTTATTTGAAATTTATGAATTTCTTCATAGAAAACTTCTAGAATATCAATCTAATCATGTTCAGAATTGATGGTTCTTGACTATAGAAATTCTTGAAGATAGGACTCCATTTATAACTTCTAGAATATCGGCTACTAGTTTTGACTTGGATTTTAGTGTTGACTTTGAGATTGCTTGTTCTTGAGACATGATGAGATTTTCAACAAATGCTTATGGTCTTCCCAACTCTTGGGTACTTCTTGAAGCTTTGACCAAACATGACTTGGACTTACAAGAATTTACACTTGGTCCAATGCAATAACCAAACTACATGTACTTACAAATTACAAGTTTTGGAATGGACATTTACAATACAAAAAATACCTAACACGATCCACCATAGTCGGATCGATCCAAGGCCGCAAAATTTCAAATATATATATATATATATATGAGTGATGGGAATTTTTTGACCTTTAGGGGAGATTCCAAAACAAGGGATCTCACATATTTTCATCCCCTATTTAAATGGGAAAGCTCAAAGGCCTCTCTAACAATCAAAGAGACAAAAAAAAATTGAAAGAAGAGAGCTTCCCTTGCTTTCAATCCTCTAAAAGCTCTTGAGCCTCTCTTGTGGGATTTTTTTTATTGAAAATCAACCACCAAAAAGGATATTGATCATCTACCCCTCCTATTACTGGTGAATCATTAACGAAAGAAGAAGTAGAGGGTTTACACAAGTGTAAACCCTAAGGTGAAGCTTCAAGAAGCAAAGAAGACTTTTCTTGGAGCATTGTGGGACTCAAAGGCACACTAGCTCACAAAGGAGCATCCCCACTTGGTTTAGAAAGGAATAAATCAACCTTCAAGAGGTAACTTGTATTGAAAACCATGAAACTTTCATATAGAGACCATAGCACTTCCGCCGAAGTCATGAGAAGTGTAGACTACACTCACCTAAGATACCGAGTGTGAGAAGCTTGCAAGTGATTGGTGTAATCACTGATATTGCAAGTATACTAGGTTTTATTAATTTTCCCTTGACTGCAATGTATCAATCTTAATAAAATTATGTAGTTCGGTGTTAAGCTTTGACAATGGACGTAGGCCTTAGTGTTGAACCACTATAAATTTTGTCCCGTATGCTTGTATGATTGTTGTGTGACATTGCCTCTTTACCTTACATGGCATGTTACTCTCAACAATGTTTGTGTAGGAAATCATCAACTATCTATTGCATTTAATCTCAATCAATCAAGATATAAAATTGAGCATTGCCATATCATTGCACTCTAAACCATTAAAGAATCAATCTAATTTCAAGTGAAATTACCCTCAACTCATTGAAGCATTCATATAAGTTGTTGAATACCTTTAACTGAAAATTAAAGTAGGGTGAAGTAAAAGAATTTTAAATATATTCTATTCAACCCCCCCTCTGGCATTAAAACCGGACTTTCAACCTCCATGGTCGCTCCTAATCCTTTTGATGGTTAGTTCCTATTCGGTTTGCATTCTTTTACAAATATGAATAAATTCATTGAATGCTTTATATTTCTCTCTAAAGAAGGCTACCCAAGTAAACATAGAAAAATCATCAACTACCACAAAAAAGTACTTCTTTCCACCTAGAATTTCTATCCTAGTAGGACTAGCTAAGTCCATATGTAGAAGTTCCAAAGGTCTTGTAGTACCAATTTGGTTGACTTTTTTTTATGTAGGACCTTAGTTTGTTTAACAAATTGACAACCATTACAAATTGGGTTTTCAATTTTGTTTAGACTAGGAAATCCTTTTATGATTTCTTTCCAACACAACCTTGAAATTGATGTGACTCAACCTTTGGTGCCAAGGGTTCGTCTCATCAGTTTGTGACATAAGACATGTGTTTGAACTCTCTTTGGTTGGTTCTATGACACAACAATTGTCACTTGTCCTAAGTCCTTGTGCCAAGGTCTTTTCATTATTTTTGTCCCTAACTTCACACTTGTCTTTAACTTGAAATTATCTTTTAAAAAAATATGGGATACCTTTATCATAAATTTACATAATACTTAACAAATCGTGTTTAAAGCTTTTTATATAAAGTACGTCATTCAGTTTGAGAAGACTGGGTACCTCAATGGTTCGTTTTCCAACAATCTTAGTTGAGTTCCCATCACCAAAGGTGACATTCCCTTCTTAGTTTTCTTCATAATAGTTAACAATGACCTATCACCGATCATGTGCCTAGAACACCCACTGTCAAGATACCATCTTGATGTGCTCCTTGCTCTAAAAGTAGTGTGAATAACTAAGCACTTAAGTTCATCCTTTCTGACCCAAGTTTTCTTAACCTAGACTTGTTTAGTCTTAGTCCCTTTTAGTTGGTCCATTTTCTTTTTGTATTCAAGATTAGCATTTTGAACCTTCTGAAAATAATTTATCTTTCTCATTTTTCTTTTATTTTCTTTTATTTCTTTTTGTATTAAATCATTTTGTCTCTTGACACACTCAAATTTTGTATGCCCTTTCAAACAACAATAATAACATGTGATCTTTGGCACATATGAAGTAGAGACATTGCTTTGTGTTTTCCTAGGTACTGTCCTTATTCTTTCTTGTTGGTCAAATTTTTTGACCCTAAAGGAAGAAGGAGGTTTTCTAGAAGTTGAAGCTTCTTGGACAGCCTTTCCTTTCCTAGCATAAGTGGGTCTTCTATATGTTGTAAATGTTCTAGGAACATTAGAGATGGCCTTGCTTTTCACAAAGCTATGCTTTACAACATTGGCATAGGTGGGTTGATGAGATGAAGCATCATCTGAGTCACCACTCCTTACCTATAGTTAACATTCTTTTAAACTTTTTCATTTCCTTGGGAAATGGGGTTTAAAAGTTTCTTTTCATTTTCTTTTAGTGTCTTAACTTTGTTCTCTAAGTCAAGAGACCATTTAGTATTGTATTATTTTTAACAAGTCTCTTCTTTCTTCCTTCCTTTCTTTCATTTCCTTAAGTAAAACAATGTTTTTCTCATTAATTTTCATTTTCAAGTACATGACTTTTTCAAGTAACTCTTTTTTTCACTGATAAGTCTAGAAATTTTTAAAGATGATTCTATCTCATTTTTCTAAATCATTAGGTGAAGTTTGTTTCATTCAAAAAATGGTTTGTTCCAAGGATTTTGACTTTTTAGTCAATTCCTTGTTTTGACTTTTAGCATTTTATTTGCTTTAACCAATTTTAAACTTTCTTGATGATGAATATGATCAATTGCATCCTAAATACCGTCACCATCTTCGTCCAAATTTTCATCTTCTTCCTCATTCTCACTTTGGGAATTCTCATGAAGTCCCTCAGTGAAGGCAATGAATGCTTTAACTCCTTGTGAAAACTCATCTTCACTAGTTTCGGACTCATTATTAGACTCATCATCCCAAGAGGTAGCCATGGCTTTGTTCATGGGTTTTTTCTTTTATTTGCACATTCAACAACAAAATTCCCTCTTCCTTGGCATTCATAGCAAAGGGGTTCTTCTTTAGGATTTTCTTTTCTCCTAAAGTTTAGATTTGGTCTTCTAAGAGGTTGTCTTTTTTCTAAACTCTCTAGTTTTCTTAAACGATATTTTAAATTTCTTTGACTAATGCAAATTCCTCATCAGAATCTTCACTGAAACTATTATCGTACTTTTCTTTTTTACTAGTAGGTTTGAATTTAAGCTCCAAAGTTCAAAATGAGCCAATTTGCTCTCATCTTATCAAGGTCTTGGCCTTCTTCTATATGGCTGTTACTTTGAGGTAAAACCTTTTGGATAGAGGCCTTTTTATTTTTTTCTATTATTTTGGAGTCCTAAATATCTTCTCTAAGTTCTCTTATCAAGTTAACAATGTCTTAGAGTCTTGTATGAAAGTCAATGAATTGTTCATCTTCTTCCATTCGTAGGGACTCAAAATTAGAGGTAAGCATATGAAATTTTGATTGCTCCACCATGTACGTTTTCTCACAAGTAACCTCAATAAGGTCCCATGCTTCATTAGTTTTTTGTAGGCTAGAGATCCTTCATAATTCATTTAGGCTAATTGCACAAACGATTTCATTTAGTGCCTTGAAGTTGGCAGTATATGCATCAATTTCATTAGAATCCTACTCATTCTTATCTTTGTCCTTGGGTTTGGTGTATCAATTTTCAACGGCAAACCAAACCCCTATGTCCAAGGATCTAAGGAAAATGCCTATACGAGCCTTCCAATAAGTGTAGTTTGTACCATCAAAGTATGGTAGTCGGTTTGTAGCAAAACCTTCATCCTTAGAGGCCATTGGTAACTGGGATCAATATAAGGATCTAGGTCCGGTTGTTAAGCCCCCTATATAGCAACCTACTTTGATACCAATGGAAATTTCAGTCCCAAATGATCTGAAAGGGGGTGAATAGGATCTCTACACTTTTTCATAGTTATTAAGTTACTTAATCCACTTTTAGATTATTTGGAATTAATCAAGTAAACTAATTTAATTTTATTGTAATTATTTCTATGAACCTATCATAGACCACGTGGCTCCGTCATTACACTATAATGTTACCTATAGCCAGAGCGGGAGCAAGGATGATAGATCCCCTAAATTCCCCTTTTAATCATTTCTCTTTAGTTATTAGATTCAATTACGGCTGCACAAGTAAAGTAGCAATTGAGAATAAACATAAACAAGTAAATACGCAATCACATCCATAAGATAAGAGACAATCTTTTGTAGTGGCTCGACACTATGGTCCTACATCCACTATTGAAAGGCTCATTACCAAGATGGTTGCTTTTTATTAATAGCTAATCACACTATTATAATAAATCAACTAAACTTACTCGTAGTGTACACTTGACTCCCTTCAATGTCTCCGGTGGAAGGATCAGTCATGCACCTAGTGTCTCTGGAGAGTGCACAAATCCAGTGTCTCTGATGGACTTTAATCCTCACTTCTAGTGGCTCCAGTGGAAGTATCAACAACAATAAATTGTAGTTGTAAGATGTGCTTAGGTCTATCAAACAAGAAAGTATGACTATGGTGAACACTTAGTAGTGAGAGCTTCAAGTATTGAAGAAGGTTACCTAGAAAAAAAAGTATTGAAGAAGGTTTGATGCTCTAAGCTCTCTAACACTCAAGGATTGAGTCTCTACCTCAATACAACTTGGTATTCGTTATACCAGTAAAGAAATCCCCCAAAGTCATTTGAATTAACCCTCCAGTACAAGATTTACCTTTATAGCTCAAAAACTCAATAAAGAAGCTTGAAACATTTTACAATAATAGCTTGAATGATTATGGGTTAATTATTAATGTTAATGGTGATTAAATAACCTTTTTATAGAGAAAAATTCATAATTTTCTCGAGCTCCAATGGCTCTTTCCAACTATAAAAAAACTAGTCGTTGGGAGGAGCTTTAAGTTGTAGTTTCTAATTCTAGCACCTTCGAGCACTCCAAGTTACATGTTTGAATGCTCGAACTTTGGGCTTTGAGCTCTCTAAAATAAGCATTCGAGTGCTCCAACTTTGGACACTCTCAGGTGTCATAGAGTTCTCATGTTCAAGCTCTCCAAGCCTCGCTTCGAGAGCTCGAGCAGTTGGGTCACTCTCAAGCACTCGAACTCACCAAGTTCTCCAAAATTTGACTTTCAATATATTTTTTGAACTTTTTAAACTTGAATAGGTTTGAGACTATGCTTAGGGTCATAAATTGGTCTAATTATCTTCCTAAGCCTAACCTTGGTCCAAATAGAGGCATTTTGATCACCGATACATATTTTTGACAAATTTATACATGTCTTTACCTTTTTAGCACATTGTGCATGATGCCCTGGCTAATTGAACTTCTCCGTTTGATTGAGTATGCATTAAGAAGCTTGTCGAACATCTCCATACTTCAGTGTTGCTTAAGCTAGGTTCTTCACACTTGTCACTTCATGGACTTTTTAATAAACATGAATACAATAGAACCAAAACCTATACAACACTTCTACCTTTGGAATGGAATTGAAAATAAAATTATACTTAACATATAACTTGTTTTCCCCTCAGCATGCGAGGGTAAGGATGTATCTTCCCTTTGAGGATGGTCCCAAGGTGGGAATACATTCATTGGCATGCCCACAAATTTTGTTGGGTATATGAGTTAGGTAGTTTGTGTATTGTCAATGTCCATTTCAAAACTTGTAAGTACATGTAGTGTGGTACTTGAATTGGACTTTATATGTAATTTGTATATCTATGTAAGTCCAAGTCATGTCTGATCAAAGCTTCAAGAAGAATCCAAGAGTAGAGAAGATGACAAGCATCAAAGACTTAAGCCTATGTTGAAGATTTCATGAAGTCTTAAGAGCAAGCAACCTCAAAGTCAAGACTAAACTCTTAAGTCAAAACTAAAAGTAAATTGGTAAAGGTTGGTGTGAACCATGACCATATAGGTAGATGGCTTAATATTATGAAGACTTAAACCTAAGTGTAGACCCCACATAATCTGATTATTGAACATATAGTAAAACCTAGAAAAAGCAAAAAATCAGACTGATGATCGATCACCACAAGATTTGCTCAAAATGCTAAAAAAACAAAAGCTTGTGCACCATGTGGTGATCGATCACCTTGTGCACCATGTGGTGATCCATAATAGGGTTGGTGATCAATCACCATCCGTGCAACATGTGGTGATCCATAATGGGGTTGGTGATCGATCACCAGGGCAAGAAATGAAAAAATTGTGTAACGGATAATTTCGAATGCCTCTTTTTATGACTGTTGGAAAAGAGCCATTGGAGACTTCTAGAGTACTGTTTTGCCACTCTATAAATAGTGTATAAAGCCCCAATGGCTGAAATATTAATTATGAATGATTCTATAGTAAAACTATCTTGAAATCATGCCTAAGAGTAAGGCTGTAGGCCAAAACCAGTCAAATTTTATATGAGCATTTGACCTTGTATTGAGCCTATAGTTAAACCTTATCAAGGTATATTAGTTAGATTCCCAAGCATAAAGTTACACTTCTCAAAACAAAAAAGGGTGGATTCTAATAGTCATACAAGTCCACAAAGAGGCAACCTTCATCAAAAGAAATTCCAACATTTCAACTGAAGTTAATAGCCTTTGCAGGAGTCACCAGAGGCAGATTCTCACCACACATGCTAGAGCCAAGTGCAACTTAGTCCATCGGAGTCATTAGATGGAACGTTCCCACCAGAGATACTAGTGCATAATTACAAGGGAATGGATTCTCTAGAACTTGTAAGTGAATTCAGGTTTGATTAATTTTCCTGTAATAGTTGGTTAGAACTATTAATAAAAATTAATAGACTCAGGGTGAGCCGGTTGAGAGTGGACATAGGCTCGGAGTTCTGAACCACTATAAATTCTTATGTTGTGGTTGTGCGGTTATTTGCTTATTTATCTTGTTTCAAAGTTTGTGCTTTGTTTATGCAAATTACCCAACTTATAGCATTACAAAGTAATTCTAATTAAACAAGTGAAGCCTTATGTAAAATCAATCATAGGGAATCAATCAACCCTCCTCCCACCCTGCTATAGGTAACCCTATAGTGTATGATGGAGCCTCGTGGTCTATGAAAGGATCGTAGTGTGAATTGAGTAAAACACTTCAGAACTTAAAGGGGAACTTAATTCCATTTACTTGATAGTATTATGTTGCATTTAAAGATAAATTTTAAGTAAATCAAAAAGTGGACTTTATAGTTAAGGAGTTTTAAGTAAATCAATTGGTATTAGAGCTAGGTTGCTCTAATTAGGTTTAACCATCTAGGCAAAAAAGATCCCTTATATCCGAAACGGAAGGTTATGCTACAAACCAACCACCATATTTTAATGAAACTAATTATACATATTGGAATGCTCAGATGGAAATCTTCCTTAGATCCTTAGACCTATGTGTATGTTTATCCATTGAGCATGGATACACTAAACCAAAAGATAAACTTGAAAAGGACTGGGATACGGAAAAAAGAATGCTTATACCGCTAACTTCAAAGCGCTAAATGCAATGGTTTGTGCTATTAGCCAGGAAATATTTAGGAGAATATTTAGTCTACAAATAGCTAAGGAAGAAAGGAATCTCCTTGAGGTAAGCCATGAGGGAACAAACATGGTGAGACAATTAAAGCTTCAAATGCTCACCACTAGTTTTGAGTCCCTTCGGATGGAAGAAGATGAGCAATTCATTGATTTCCAAATGAGACTCCTAGACATTGTAAATTCAATGAGGTCTTGTAGAGGAGATAAAAAAAAAAACTTTAAGGTTGTTAAGAAAATTCTTAGGCCTCTCCCTGAAAGGTTCTTTCCAAAAGATATAGCTATAAAAAAATGTCAAGACCTTGAAAAATGAACCTTGATGAACTATTTGGTTCTATTCAAACCTTTGAACTAAAGTGAGTATAGATTTTAAAACTTCCAAAGAAAAGTCTAGAAAAGATGAAAGTTTGGATGAGGAAATTAGTTTATTGAGTAAAAAATTTAAGAAATTCTTTAAAATGAAGAAAAGTTTTTTCCCAAGAAAATGAATATATAGTAATGAAAAATTTAGAAGAAAAGAGAAAACTAATGATCAAATCCAATGCTATGAGTGCAAACGATTTGGACACGTGACAGTCGATTGTGGAAACAAAAGGAAAATATTAAAAAATAAAGCCATGGTTGCAACATGGAATGGTAGCTCCGATGATACCACCTGTTTACACTAAAGTGTGGGTTCAAGGATTATGTCACCTACATCTATGCTCTATGCGCGGCGACTCTCTCAATGCCCATTAAATACTTGTTTTCAAATTTTAAAATAAGTGGGGAATTGTTAAAATATTTTAAAATGTGAAAGATGGCGAATGCCACCTGAATAGGGCATTCGCCCAATTCTTCACTTGCCATGCATTTATGATATGGGTCAATGTGGTGAGTCCTCTCTCTCTCTCTTATTTTGTGTCATCCTCACATAAAGCCCAATGAACCTCTCTCTCTCTCTCTCTCTCTCCTTTATTTGGTCAACTAATGACTTGCTCCTTCACATGGGCTGATGGGACAAGAGATACGGAGTTGTCCCCATCACCTAGGAAAGAGAGCTATGGCTCTCAAGGGTTAGCGAATGAACCCATTCACAAGCCCCTTTCTCTCCCCTATATAATGTGCATATAAGGCATAAAGTGAAAAGAAAGGTAGGTGAAAAACCATGGACAACCAGAGAAGAAGAGAGGAAGAAAGGTGGTGTGTAACCCACTATGAACCAGGGGAAAGGAAGAAAAAGAGAGGAATTGGAGGTGGCTCACCTCCACATGGGAATACTGGAGTTGCGAACTCTGAAGGATGGGCGAGTACAAACATCACAGAGTTAAAACTCTATTGTCTTCCTCTTCTTCTTACTGCAATGGAAACTGGAGACCAAAACTACGGCATGCTTGAATCTGTTTGAACCGGTAGTCAATCTCTTAGAAGACTAATGTCTAGCTCTTAAGCGACACTCTCCACAGTTGACACTTTCACTTGTGAAAGTTTAAGTGCGACTGTGGATGAGCTTCCTCTTATAGATCGGTGCTCTCACAAGCGAGAAATTACCTTGATCTTCTTGAGATGATTACTTGTTCATTTATGTGAACTTGTAATGACGTTATGCTGCCAAATCTTTGGAAAAATAGATGAAACACTAACTAAATGAGTTTTAGAAAAAACTTGACTTTAAATATGGGCTTAAGTAACCTGTGAGGTTTCTTCGTCTCTGCCAAACTGTACAAGTTCATAGAGAGACAAGGGTTCTACCTGTGCTAGATTGTATCCCAGAGTGAGCTTGGCTAAAATACCTTGCACTTTATGGGAGGCCTCGACTACCTTAAAGAAACGTGATAACGGTACCTTCTAGTTATGGATGAACTAGTTTAGAAACTAAGAAAAATTTATTCTACTAAAAAAATATGGCTACACAAGTAATCTAATTTAATCCATTTATTTAAAGGAAACGATGTTATTGTTTATGAGAAAGTTTACAGGTTATAAAATAATGTTGTGGGAGCAGGACTGGTATTCATACTCGAAGGTGTTAGCTTGGGCAGTGGCTAAAAAGAAAAGGGTAGACCTGGTGACGGTGATACCAACGATAGTGCTAGGTCCAATGCTTCAACCCACTGTAAATGCCAGCATTAATCACGTATTCATCAAGTTCTTCAACGGCAAAAATAAGACGTATAGCAACGCTATTCAGGGTTATATGCACTTAAAGGATGTAGCCTTGGCTGACATACTCGTCTACGAGACTCTTATCGGCATCCAGACGGTACCTCTGTATCAGGGCGTAGCTCATCGGCGTGAGATCGTGGAAATGCTTGTCAAGATGTTACTTTTTTTATGGAATCATAGTCAATGCTTAAATATTGTAAGTGCTCAACTTAAGTAAGTATACTAACCATTCTTAAAAACTCATATCCATCTCGTGAATCATCGGAAGTCTGCCAATTCAAGTTATCTGGTAGTCCCTATTTGCCCGCCTTTTTCTTTTCATTTTTTGTGTAAATTCCCTATTTACCAGTTGGTTAGTGTAAAAATATATCAATATTTAAAATTAAAAAAAGCATAGAAAGTAGGCAAAAAATATATGTATATATACTTTAATAGTTTCATACTAAAAATGATTATAAAACCAATTTACTTTGGAATAGTTGGAAAACTCGTCCCAGTTACTAGATAAACTTGACTTTTAACTCAGGTGACCAAGTTGTTGTTGTCATCAAAGTTTTGGCATCAAATTAATTAGGAAAATAGAAATCAACAAAAGAAAAAGTGGACCTGAGCCATTGAATCATGGTTTTATCAGCTATTCTGATATTAAAATTCGATAATTCTGTTTAACTCAATGGTTTTAAAACAGTGATACTAACAACATGAACTGGAGAGATATCATGTCAAGACTAGGATGGCATGGCCATGCTTGAGTTTAAATCATCTACGGCCATAGAGTAGGTGAAACAATCCGTACCAAAGTTTAGATCCGTGGACAATGGTTAGCCTGTTGGCCTGTGCAAAGGATCTTTTCCTGCCGGTCTATGACCTGCCAAATCCTGTCTAATAGGTGGCAGGAGATGATTAGAGGGAAAAAGTGAATTGCATTTTTCAAAAATTGTAATTCACTTTTTCCCTCCAATAGTGTCCTGCCACCTATTAGACAGGACATTGGCAGGTCATAAGTGGCAGGAGAGGATCACCATCACACATCACACATCTATTTGCCAAGTTCCGCCCTCTGTTTTGCTTGAGGGTAAGAATTTTATCAAGAATAGCAGTCCATATGAAGAAGAAAACTTTTGAAGGGAATCCACGAATCCAAATGGCCATGAACTGGTAAGAAGACGGGTTAACAATATCTAAGCCAGCATAAAAAGATTTTGTAGAGAATTTTCTATTTTTAGAGGGACCCCAAATTCTTTGATTTCTTTCTCTAGGGATCACCTTAAAATCCTCCAGACGATTCAACAATCAACCAATCCTCTCATTCCCAATCATTAATGTTTATGTACTTTTCGTATCTATTTTCAATAAATTACATCTTTACCTCTCAAAAAAAAAAGTTTCTTCTCAAAGTTGGGCACCAAGCACCACCACCCTCTTGCACACACACAAAGCAACAAAACCATGGTTATTAGAGGCCATTTGGTAAATGCTATGAAAATGATCCATACGCGGGGAGTCTCCACACCAAGATTTAAGCCAGAATCAAACATACTCACCCGATTCCACCTTAAACCTAATGTTACACCCAAACTGATTCTTGACTTTCAAGATAGCCTTCCAAAACCCACAACCATCCGAACTAGAAACCTCCGTAGGATTCCAAATCAAATGAAAACCAAACTTAGCCACAATAACTTTTCTTCAAAGGCTCATACTCTCTTCATCAAACCTCCACAACCACTTCCCAAGTAAAGCAAGATTATGAAGACTAATTTTTCTAATACCAAGCCCCCCCCCCCCGGTCTTTTAAAGGGGTGGCAAACAGACTTCCCACTCAACTAGATGGAATCTTCTATGATTTTCCACATCGTTCCATAAAAAGTTCCTGAAATAGGCCTCAATCTTATTAACCACTAAAACCGGAATAATGATGAGAGAAAGATAATAATTATGAATACGGGTCAATATGCTCTTAATCAGAATAAGCCTATCACCTTTCAAGTGAGGAACTTTCCAAGTGTCAAGCCTCTTTGAAATTCTTTCCAACACAAGATTCCAAACCGCTTTCAATTTAAATTCAGCTCCTAAGGGAAGACCAAGGTAGGTCAAAGTCCAAGGCCAAGTTTTCTCTGTTGGATAAATAAATCACATGCAACACTACTTGTGCAAGGCCCCTTATATTCCTGTGAACCCCACATCTCAAACATACACCTGAAGCAGGACATTTGGGATGACTGTGTAAAATCTTAGCCTAGTCCATGCCAACCGAACTGAACCATCTTCTTTTAAATGGTAATGACAGATTACCACGTAAACTATTTAGCTGACTCAAAATATATTAAAAAAATCATATTGATCAAAACAATCTATCACAAGTTGGTGTCATCTCAACTGAACTAGAGTTTCTGTATCAACTTGTATCAGTTTTGGCATTTGCCAAACCACACAGAGAAACCAAGATTTAATTTCTTACTTAAAAAATTGGCCAAAATACTATACAGGTTGATACACACAGGGCCTACTGTTTAAGGCTGGCAGTATCAGATTGACTGTCAATATGAACCAAGCAGAATGCTTTAGTTATCAGCATTTGTCCCAATCTTTAGGCATTTACCTTGCAATCAGAAATCCCTCTGCCACAACCATATCCAACCTGGTAGTTCTCACCACCCATTCAAGGTTGTGCCACTGGATTTAACAGACTTGAGAAGCCAACTAAAGACATTCTATGCACACTCACTCCCAATGGTGTTTCATACTATTATGGTTGCTTCAAGCATAGAATTAGTCAATGCTAATATTACAAATACTGCCAGTGCTAAGTACTAGTTTCTTTACTGTACTTAGCTTTTTTCCTTCGTTGTTTCTTGTCTTTGGGGATTTCTCATCCCTTATATGAAATTTTCTTCTACACAAAAAAAGTATAAAAAAAAAGGTAGCTTATCATCTAAGAGCCCACAAAATAAGAGTATAAAAGAATATAATCAAATGTTCATCTTGACTTCTTGACTCGATCCTGTATCCCCCAGTCAAATCAGTATTCCATGTCACATGCCCTTGTAATTAAATGCGACCAACATCATTGATCCAGATCAATGTAGGGTACCACTTTCTGGGATCTCCCTGAACTCATGGAGAAAACTCATAAAGTCATGTACCACACAGAGTTGTGGAAAGATCACTACACATATTCAGCATTTCCCATTGTAAACTTTTAATTCTGTACCAGTTTTCCAGGACTAAAATCTTCCGAATCTTCAGTCATCTTATCTTTTACACGATTCATTTGCGTTAATTCAAACAGAAGAGCATTCCCCTCCCTCAGGTAGCCCGTTAATGATTGTCAACTCCAAACAAGAACTGTGATCAATCAATACACTAAAAAAAAAACTAGTGAACAACACAACATAGCATTAATTTGATAATTGTTGTGCCATTTTTAAAACATTCCAAGAAGCAACAATATAAGCAGCAACATAAATAACAACGTCTTTCATACAACTCCTATTATAAGCTAAAACCCCAATACAAGAACCAGAGCTCCTAAAACAAGTAAAAAAAAGATCTCTCTTACCACTATATAATCTCCATCATACATCTCACTTGTACTCGAAAGAAGGAATCGGCACACTCGGCGTATCAAAGCTCTCCAGCATCTCACCCTTGCTTCCTCCACTACCACCACTCGACCCTGATTCCTGCTTCTTGCCACCACCAAAGAACCCTCCAAACCAAGAAGAAGAAGAAGACCCCTCTGTCGGAGCCTCTACAGAGAGCGGCGCCGTAGTGGGCAACTGCCCCATCGGAAACCCAGGTCCTCCAGCCATATTGGGCATCTGCTCCTCCATCGGCGGAAAATTCTGCGGAGCACTAAGAACCTTATTAAGCATGATCCCAGCTCCTTCTATCAAAGCAAGCAACACCCCTCCAAACATAGCCGACCTCGACGCCGCACCCAACCCTTGACGCATCTGGAGGAACCCGCCGGTGGCGGCACCGGCGATGATCGAATTCCATGGATCTTCTTTCTGGCGAAGGTAGACCATGGTGCAGTCGAAAGTGGAGAAGAGACCACCCCAGACGGCGAAGCTTCCGCCGACGCGAGGAGCGTTCATGCGCACCGCTTGAGTCCCGCCAATCAAGCGCTCGCCTTTTGGGGAGTTGTAGATGCCTTTGATGAAGTGGAAGGCTGAGCCGCCGACGGCACCCATGCCGAAAGCACCGCCGATGTCGTCGAGGATTCGGTCCGGGCAGGGCTCGCGAGAGGTTTCTGGGGTTCCCATGAGATCAAAGAAGTGATTTATAGGGTTTCTGTTATAGTTTTACAAGGGTTTGGGTTTGGGTTTGGGATTGTGATGATGGAGAGAAAGTGAAACCCTAACTCTGGAGAGGAGAATGGAAGGAGGGGGAGCCGTCAAAGGGTCGCGGAAGGAACACAGAGCAAGAGACCCTGTAAAGAAGAGAGGCTCTGATGGTTCTATTTTTATTAGAGAAAGAAAATTAGGGGAAATTAAACGTTCACAGACGGTAATGGACGGAGCTAACGGAGTATCATTTATCTGATCACCCCTATATATTTATAAACTTCTTTAAAACAAAATCACTCTATTTATTTTCTTTTGTGGGTCTTGTACCCTTGTTGTATATATCAAAGGATATAAGAATTAAGAAATACACCTCTCCTCTCTCTCAAAGTAGCTATTATTACTTGGAAGAAACAGTTGAGAGAATTAGGATTTAGATCCATCATTTCAAGAAAAAGAGGGGTTTCTTAAAATTAATTCTCATTAAGTTTTTTTAAACTTTTTTTTATTTTATCTTGTAAAGAAAATTTGGCTAGAAGTATTCCCAACTAGGGGGTTATCATGAAATGCATGGGTGACAAGGGAAAAGACCATCTTCCTTATCATACTTGTGAACGAGGGTTAAAACCCCTCCCCCTCAACACTACAGCAGATGCTATTATGCTAATGTCTCTTTGCCCTAATGGGTGTGGCATCACCTCTTATGAAGAGAAGTTACAGGTTCAATCCAATTTGGTAGCAGTTAACAGTATATGCATTGACATCTGCCTCTCTTGTTAATTTCTCCTTCGAGAAAAAAGTTTCATAAATAGTGTTATACAATTAAGAGCACTTGACACATGGCCAATCTAGAATGCATCCAATTTCATCAACAATTGAGATTGTGTGAATCTTTCCTCCGCATGTAAAAAATGGAAGTAAATAATTTGTGACCAAAATTGGTGTGATCATTATGTGACATGCACTTTAGAATGCCATATGATGTGTTTTTTAATTTAGTGTCTTTTTTTTAGCACGCACTTCTTAATTGAACACCTTTTTGGTGTTTTTAAATCTATACTTCCTACGTTTCAACTAGTGCGATCATGCAAAGGTCATACTAATTTTGGACACAAAAGATTTGCTCCTATTGAATAGAAGAAGTCAAAAGATTTACTCCCAAGAATAGGAGAAGTCACCAAAGTGAAGAGATATAGGTGACCAATCGAGAATTTCTTGGAGTGATAAGAATTCGATATTTTTTCACTTGTAGACCATCTCTAACGTTAAAGAAATTGCAGCTCAACCATTATGATTAATAATGGTATTTAGGTTTCTGGCAACCTCAACATCTCAAAAGTGGCTAGAAATTTCATCAAAAACCTATACTTCCTCCGCTCCTATCAACATGGACATTAATCTTGCAACCAACAAAATATCTCAATCTCCAACACATGAAAATTTTGTAATGTTCAATACCCTGCTCTCATACAAGGAAATCAAACTAACCACTTTCAGTATAGAAAAATTCAAAGCCCATAGCCCCAATGACTTCCAAACAAGATTTTTTCAAGAATGTTGGGACATATTGTGCGAAGATATTGCCAAAGCCTTCATGGAATTCTTTCAAAATAACCTATCCCTAGGAGACTTCAACCAAACATATATTGTTTTGATCTCTAAGACTAAACACCGTAAAATAGTGGCGCATTTCAGACATATCAGTTTATGCAATACCTTTTATAAAATAATTTCAATAACTCTTGTCCATAGGCTTAAGAAAGTAATTCCTCATATCCAAAGCGCGTTTATTTAAGACCATCAAATTTTAGACAACATTATTATGCTCATGAAATCCTAAAATCTCTATCTAATAGTAAGACTGACCAAAGTTATTCACCCATGAAATTAGACATAAGAAAAGTCTTTGATAGGGTGAAATGGCCCTACTTTACTAAACTCCTAGCTAAATTAGGATTCCCCAATTCATGGGCATCATAGATTTATAATTATATTTCCTCAATCTCTTATAGAGTACTAATCAATGGATCCACATGAATTTCATTTTCTCCTTATAGGGGTCATAGACAAAGGAAATCCGCTATCTCATTTCCTATATGTGTTGAAAGCTTTTTGGCTAATCTTTGAAGTTTGAACCCTTGAAAGCAATAGGTGCATAAGTAGAATCAAGATAAAAAGAAAATAACCCATCTATTTCGCTTTTTTTTTTAATTTTTTTGCTGATGATAGTTATATCTTCTCTAAAGCCTCTTTTAGAGATATCAAAAACATCTTCACTACTCTGATATCTTATAAAAAAATTCATGGAAAGAAATAAATCTTGATAAATCTAAATTAATATTTAGTTCAAGCACCCCTGACATATAAGAAACATCATTTAAGATTAATTGAAAAACAAGTCCTCCCAATCCAATTCTAAATATTTAGGCATTCCTTCTTCCATTGATAAAAATAAAATAAATCTCTTTTCTTATATTGATGGTCAAATTTCTAATAACATGCAATCATGAAAGAAAATACCTCTTAAATCGTGCAAGTAAATAGATTCTCCTTAAATCCATGGGATTTGCCATCCCTCAATATGCCATTTCATTCTTCATCCTCAAATAAAATAAAATAAAATAATCATTAACTCTCAACATCGTAAATTTTGGTGGTCTTTTTCTAGGGAAAAGTATCTTGAATAAACTAACTAAAATGGTGTGAGTTGAGGAAAGTAAAAGGAGATGGTGGTCTTGGGATATGAGATCTCTATGCTTTTAACTTAGCCATGCTGGCTAAATTCGAATTGTTCACAAACCTAAATGCTCTATGGGCAAAACTTCTCAAGTCTTTTTACTTCCCTAACACAAACATATTAAGTGCTAAATGCCCCTCAAACAACTCTTGATAGAAAAACATCATTAAAGGCCGAGATATTATGTCCTAAGGCCTTATAAAAAAGAATTAGGAATGGTCATACTATATTTGGAATGACCCTTGGATCCCAAATCTACCAAACTTTCATCTTAAATCCAAAATCCTAATAATCAAAGCTAGATGTGTTATCCATGACCATTCTAGTAGAATGGTTCGGGCTCTTTGTGGTCCTCTTGGGGAATGTGGTTCAATCAAAGCTGAGGCTTTGAGCTTGCTATTCGGGTTTAGAGAATTTTAAAAAATGGGAATTGTTGGTTGTTGTAATTAGTTGGAGATTGGGAAAGAGTGAGGGGATCTGGACTCTAGATTTAGTGATCCATGAGACTAGGGAGTCAGTCTCTTTGCTATCCACTTCTCTTTGTCACATTGATAGGAGCCAAAATGTTTTGGCATATAGTCTAGCTATTAGGGGGGGTGTTCTTTATTTTGTGAGTGTCGGATCCTGGAGGATTCCTTGTAAGGGCTCCTCCCTATTATTGTTGCATTTTTAGTTTTCTTTTTCAATAAAATTTGTTAATTATCAAAATAAATAAATAGTAATCCCTCCAAAGTTGTATAACTGATCAACCC